>RJWH01001271.1:0-415331 GCA_004363575.1 Solenodon paradoxus
AGCCCCACCCCCTGCCCGAGGCCTCATTTCCTGGTGACCAAATGAACCCCCAGTAAGAGGTCCTCGAAACTGCTGTGAATGGCTGCGCCCCCTAAATCATGATGTCGGCAGAACAGCTATGACGTCCACTTGATGAAACGCCTGTGGAGTTTGCCCAGGGCTCAGGGAACACCAGCTGTGAGCGGCTCTGAGCTCAGACACCAGGAGGTCTGCACTTCAGGCGTCCCTCCCTGAGCTGGGGGACACCATCCGGGAGACATTTCGGGTGGGAGCCAGGACACTCCCCAGACCGGCAATGGGTGTTCAGGACACAAAATCCCATGTGGGCCTCGCTCGGAGAATGCCAGATCGAAACTTTCACAGACACCCAAATCCAGTTCCACAGCATCTCACTGATGTCGTGATAATGTGGGATCCATTCAAAGAATTCAGCGGTGGTCCCACACCAGAGAAACCTGAGAAGGCACGGAGTCAGCTGTGATGCCTCCTTAGTAGACGACAGGATGTGATGGGGCCGGGTGCCAGCTTCTGACTTCAAAGTGCCTGCCAAACATAGACCTAGGGAGATATCTGTCACAGCAAAGAACGTATCTTACTTTGATATTCAATATCACTCAAAAAACGATGAGGTTTATGATGATTCCATTTCAAAAACTTTTATTAACAAAAACCAATAGCGCCTGTTATCATTGTCCAGAGACCCTGGACCATGCAATAAGACATGAAACAGAATTAAATGGGATGTCTACAGAAAAAACTTGTAATTATTTGCAGACAATCTGATTGCAGACCTTAGAAACCCAAGAGAACCAACTGAAAAAATAATTTAATATGAGAATGGCCTGAAGGTCGTTGGCCAGATAGAAAACACACAAATCGATAACTTTCTCCCGTGCCAGCAACAACTCAGCGGAAAACATAATGAAATAAAGGGCCCCCCTCACACCAGACATTCCCTACGGAGTTCCCAGGAATATGGTTACAAGGAAAACTTAGGAGTGTTTTAAAGAACTCCAAATCACACTTTCCTGGAGGTCCAGAAGAAAATGACCCTCCAGGGGGGCCTGGTGGGCATTAAACCGGCAGCTCACCCGGGATGAATCCAGATTCCCACGCTGTCCTGGCCACACCTCGGCGGCACCCCCACCTCTAGTCTGAGACAACATTCAAACAGCAAGTCGAGCCTTCTGGAAGAGGTGGCATTTGGGGCTGTAGGGTGGGGAGCCTCACAGACCTGGGATGACCTGAACGCAGCCACTTGGGTATCAGAGGCCTGGGGCAGGGGTCTCAACAGAAGAGTTGCCAGAGGCCCCTGTGATGACACACACCGTCACAGTGGTCACATTTGGATGAGGGGCAGACGTGGAGAAGCCCAGGGGGGTGCAGGCAGGGAGACCGAGCCCGGGCCCCCAGAACCTCCAGACTGGACTGACTCAGGCTAGGGGTTGCAGTGGGATGCGCAGGCCCACGGAGGGATACTCCAGCCCCAGCCAGCAGGGGTGGCCTGCGGTGGGGGCAGAGCTGGGGCTCAGGGTGGGGGAAACAGTATCAGAAAAAATGCAGGGACATAGGTGGACCTCACGTCCTAGAACATGAGGGAGGGTGGGGACAGGCGGAAACACCAGCAGGGCCAGCTGGAGCCACTGGGGGGCCTGTGGGGAGGTGGGGCTCACCAGTGTGTCCGTGGGAAAGTGCAATCCAGCCACCCTGGGAGGGCACTGCCCCCACAGTGAAGAGAATATTCCGCGTCAGGACTGTTGTTTCCTCTTTGGGACAGGGGCTCAATTTTGACCCTTCTTTATACCAGCAAATTGCTTTCCAGGTGGATTGAAAGTTAAATGTAGGAATTCCGTCCCTAAAGCTGGAGCAGCTGTAGGAGGACACTGGTCTCAGGTGGCTCCCGTGGCCTCCACTCTGCAGATCTGGACCTGTGTGGTTCGATGACTTGTTAAAAAACAAGATGCTGGGCCCTGACCTCCCCTCTGTCCCTTCCGAGGTGGCGCCAGGCCCAGCCAGCAGGGTTCAGTGCAGAGTGAGGCTACACGGACCTGGGCGTTAGTTTTTGGGTGTCCGGCTGGGGCAGTGCTAGGCGCCTGAGGGACAGGGCCCCTTGGGGTCTGACGGTGTGGGGTCACAGCCTGGCTGTACTGTCAGGGTCCCCACATCATGATAGACTCGACGCCACTCAGAGCTGTCCCCCACAGGACACCTGGCTGCTGAGTTGTCCCCGCCTGTCATGGTCCCCAAGCAGAGGGACTGCTTCCCTAGGCTGATGGCCACGGAGACTTACAGCTCCGTCAGCAGCACGTGTCCTGACTCCATTGAGCCCACTCAGCATCACTGATGCTTAGACCGGACTTTGCTTAGGACTTTATTTCCCTTATTAATTTATTGTTGGAGGACTAATTGCTAATTTATAACCTTGCTCGAAAGCCATGCCCAAATCTTTAGTGCAGTTCAGAGCAGCCAGGAAACACGCTGATTGAATCATCGTGGCGGCAGGAGGTGGAGGCCTGCCTGGCGAGCAGGGCTGGGCACAGATACGATGCACATGACAGGCCAGTGGTGCTGGGACGCACGGGCCTTCCAGCTCTCCTGCTCGAGCCAGCCTGGGTCGGGGTGCTCAGCGGGGCCCAGAGTTCGGGGCTCTTTGAGGTCGGTATCCTACTAGAGCTGAACCAGCATGTCCACCGTCTGTCTCAAAGTGCCGCCCCTCAGGCACATGCGAGATTCAGGTCTGACGAAAGGGAGAGCCCCTGGCTGCTGGGGTCTGGAGGGTGTCAGGGGGCAGTGCTTGGCCCTCTGGATGCCTAGACCCCACCTGGCTCCAGTGACGTGCTTCCCGACAGCTCGGGGGCTGCTGTTCCTGGAGAGGGTCATGCAGCATCCCTGTCCCCAGAGGCCAGCCAGCCACCCTCATCTGCACGTCCCTGCCAGCGCCCGAGCAGGAAACCATCGCGAAGTGATTTCTCCCTCCAGCGATGCCGTACATCATGTTTTTTAATTTAAAAAGATGCCCAGTGGAAACATAACACCATTAAATGTTTGGGTCCCTAATTAACTCTGGAGCAGCCTGAGCTGCAGGGCGGGGGGATCAGGGTGGGGTGGCCTCCAAGGAGGAGCCCCATCTGCCCAGCGTCTCCCACCCTGACCCTCCAGCCCACCTGGGGACCCTTCTGCTCTGCCCCTCCCAGCACCCCCTCCTTGTTCCCCAGCCTGCTTGGCACGCCCCCGCCCTGCCCCCTACTGTCCTGCCCCCACAGCTTCTGCAGGAAATATGACAGAGTCTGCATTTTACAGCAGGTTGGTGGGTCCTGTGCTCCTGGGAAAACTCGCTGTGCCAGTCTCCCCTCTCCGAGCCCGTTTTCCCATCCGTCTCACTGGGTGACACTAGCTGACTGAGGGAGAAGGGTCCTGGTACACAGAAGCGCCTGATTCGTGCCCCCTGGGTGCCCAAGGCCCCTTGGCAGGTGTGCCCAACACCATCCCTCACCTTCCCTGATAACCTCAAATGTTCATGTGGTGGGGCCCCAGCCATCCTCCGAGGACAAGCTCAGGCTCATCAGAGCTGGCCGTGTAGCCGAGTCCTGGATGCGGTGCTGAGTCAGCTGCTGGCCCAGGAGCCGCCGCCTCGTGGGTCGAGGGGGAAGGGAGGTTCCAGCAGGTGATGAACCTGGGGACAGCACTCCGCCCCGGTGTGAGCACCAGGGCAGACGTACAGTGGGACTTCCAGGTCCACCTGCATGGCCTTGAGCTGTGTACCCTCCCTGATCTACCCAAGGTCAGCTGGCATCCGTGAGAGGCCACGCTCACAGGGCTCTGGCCGGGCCCCCACTAGGAGCTAGAGTCCCTCCGAGAGAGGAGGAAACAGCCCAGAGAGATGGGGTGACATGCCTGAGGTCACATGGGGGACCCACACGTCTGTCCTGGTTCCGTGCCCCAGATGCGGGCAGGTGGGCCCATCCTGGCCCCATGGGCTCTGCAGCAGAGCTGGGCTGCAGAAGCAGCAAACGTTGGCAGTGAGCACGATCTATCGGCAAAACACTGGAACGGTGAAAAGTCATCGATCTATAACTATCCGCCCAGGCCGCCTCCTCGGGCCCTGGCGCGCGGCCTGTGTCCCTGGAGGTGGCGCCTCTTCCATTAGCAGAACCCCTGACCCAGCCCAGGCTGTGGTCAGACAAAATGATGGAGCAGAGTGATGTGTTCAGACGGATTCGCTGCTGTCCCAGCGTGGCGTGGCGATTATGTAAATCCCGTCATAAGTTTAAAAGCCTGGAACCACCGTATTTCTATTTCATTAGCCGGGACACAAAGCTGCGGGGTGACGTGACAGATTGACCTGGGTGCCGGCTTCACACGCTGTCCTTGTGTGAGGACTGCGGGGTCAGAGGGAGAAACGCGGCTCCGCTGCTCAACAACCATGGGCACTGGGCTCACTGACGACATGAGACTCGACCCGCAGCCTGGACCAGGCCCGGGGCTGCGGCTCTTCGAGCACAGGCTTGTACCCCCGGCCTCTGGCCTCGGCCCTGCCGGTGCTCCCGCTCAAGGAATTGAGGGGGTTTCTCCTCAGTGAGTGTCTCCAGAACAGGGCTGTCCGGCCCCTTGGCTGAGGGCAGGGAGGGGACTGACAGGCTGTGTCCTGGCACTGGTCCCAGCAGCCCACACTCCCTGGCACCTGCTATGCCCCGTCCCAGCATCCGTGTGAAAGCCTCCCCAGTGCCCGGCCCTCAGGCCCTCCCCCGCGGGCGGCCGCCGCCTTCCTGCGGTGCCCCTGTCAGCCCTGGGCTGGGGCCTCCGTGCTGGAGGCAGCACCTGGCGAACCCACCCCCGTGGGAGGGCCGTGGTGGTGAGGGGCGGACACCCTGGAGTGGAGGGACAGCCGCGTGTCAGGGGGCAGGAAGTAAACCGGGTATTTGCCCCCACTACTCGCTGGGCTGAGTCTGCAGTCAGGGGAGGGGTCACCCCACTTTAAGGCTAAACCCTTGCCCTCAGCTTCTGAAGTCTCTTCTCAGCCCCACTGCTGCCCACCCTCAGTTCTCCCTGGGTGCTGGTCCCCACTCTGCCCATGGCTCTGTGGGTCCGTTGTCCCATCCTGGGGTTCCAGCGCTGGATCACTTCCCGGAAACTTGGTCTCTCACCTGGTCCCTTTTCCACTCTGGGGGACCTGTGTTGGCTCTTGTCCATACACGGGGTGACTAGGAATGGTGTCCTGTCCCCCACCCAACTCCATGCCCAGGCATCTTGGGAGGTGGGGTGCCTGGAATGGAGGCAGGTGCCCCCTTCCAGCGCTGTTGGGCACAGAGGGACCTCGGCCATGGCCAGTAGGGCACAGCCTGCCCTATCAATGCCTGGACGCCTTGACATGGGGCTGCTCCAGGGCCTGTCTCAGTACAGACTCTGGTGACAGGCCTGGAGGGGCTTGTCACAGGACAGTTGCAGCACTGATGACTCCCTCATCCCTTGGTCCCCCGAGGACAGCCCCCCTTCAGTGACCCAGGTCCTGCACGTCTGTTTCTGAGGGCAGGTGCCGCACGCATGTTCACGCACCTGTGTGACAGGCGCACATGCATGGGGCTGCACCCCCCACTCAGGGCCCCCAGGTTGGGGGTATTTGGTTAGTGCTGAGATGTCCTCCGGCATCACTAGCCACATACTGAGGGAAAGGGAACCCTGGCCATCACACAGAGCTGGGCAGACAGTGATGCCCTAACCTGGCCTGCAGCTGGGAAATGACTATGGAAAGGCAGGCCCGGCCAGCTGGCTCCTGTCTTACCTGGAGTCCAGGACCCTCAGAGCTGCAGCCGGGCTGGCCGGCCTTCTAAGAAGGGACATGTGGCCTCAGGCCATCATGGGGATCCAACGGCAGGGTCCCTAGCCTGGGTCCTGGGTGTGTCATCCAGTGTTTGGCCAAGTGAGGGACAGACACATGCTTCTAGTCCCCTGAGGGTTTGAGTCACAGCCCTGAGGCAGCATGGGCAAGCTGTCCGGAAGTGGTCACCAGCAACTGACCAAATGGGCACCTGTGTCCCCTGGGGTTCTGATGGCACCCCCATCAGTAAGGATGCAGATGTTTGTATAAAACCCAACCCTCGGAATGCGTGCTCTGTCCACAGGGTGAGCACCACTGCCGTGCCTACCATGGGCCCTTTGGAGCCATTGGTGACCTCCGTGTGCGGCAGAGGGCCCCATGGGGAGGGGACACAGGTCCTGCCTGCATTCCCACCCACGGGGACTGGAGGGCAAGTGCACTTAGAAAATGACAGGTGCTAGGTGGAGCCCAGGGAGGGGTGATGGGGGCACACAGGCAGACTGGGAGCAGGGCAGCTGTGGGGGCCGAGGGGAGGGCCAGCCTGAGTGTGTGACATCCAGGGGCAGTGAGGGGCCTGAGCACCCAAGACCGTTCCAGTGGTGGGGGTTTGGGGGTGGAGTGGGCAGAGCAGGCAGGGGTGGGGTACCAGACAGCCCGTGTGACCACTGGCTTATCCCTGTGGGTGGTATGACTGGGACCAGGCAGTGGCTCATGGGCCCGGATGCACTGGCGGTGATGGCTGCCCTGAACTGTGTCCAGGGAGATGGGGCCACAGGGGACGCTGGGTTTGGAGCATGGTGGAGGGTGCAGCACCCCATCTGGGGGTCACTTTGAGAAGTAGCTGCATCTGTGAGTCGGGTGAGAGCATGGAAGCCGAGGGCACTTGGGGATGAAGACATGTAGAGGTCAGTGAGGCGGGCAGGGCATAGGGGGCACGACACGCCACATGTTACTGAGAAGGTAAAACTGAGCATGCCCTTGGGAGCCCCAGGACGGTCACGGGATCTTGCAGGAGTGGCTAAGAGGGCGTGGGGAAGGAGGCAGTGACAGCCTGCAGGAAGGTCAGTATGACTCAGTCAGGTTCTAGGATGTACCCAACACAAGCTGTGTGATCAGGCGTCCTCCCACCCAAAAAGCTCCCCTGTGTGGGGGGACACGGTGTCCAAGGGGTGGGCGCCGTGGGTCAGGGCCTGAGGGAGGCTGTCTGACTCAGGTCCATGCAGCCCACTCTCTGCACACACCCCACGGTGTGCGGGAGGGGACAGGACGCACTAGTTCCCTGAGTAGCTGTTCCCGGGTCCCTACCTCTGTCCAGCCTCACAGCCTCCAGCAGGAGGTGACATCTGTCCCCTGTGAACACCTCCCTGGTCACGAGAGGCTCCGCCTGTTCCCGTTGGTAAAGTGAGGTGTGCCGTGGGAGCCCTGGGGCCCCACGAAGGTTGTGGGCACCGCAGTGGGCAGTCTCCAGGGTCACGCCACCCTTCCGACCTGAGGTCTGTGGGGGCCGCTCGGGACACACAGGTGGTGCTGACACCAGGCCCATGCGGTGAGAGTGCTCACTTTATAGACACACCCACCTGAGCACACAGGCAGCCAGTGCTTGTGAGCGTTCACGCACTGGACTCAGCCCTCCAGCTGAGGGGCCAGGCAAGCAGGGCGTTCTGTCCCTGGGCAGTGGCTGCGGTAAGGGTTCTTAGGCCTGTAATCCTCCTTAACTTGACTTTGGGTTATTTTGAGCAAGAGATTAAAGGTGATTAAGATCAGCACAGTTGGGGGCCGCTTGCCAGTCAGCCCGCCGCCGCTCCGGCGCCCTCTTCTGGAGGAGTCGCCCTGCCCCAGCCAGGGCTGCACATCAGGACTGCCGGGTGACAGGAATCACAGCATCACAGGGTGCCCTGCACCCTGCAGGGCGGGGGAAGCCCCATGGGTCCCACGTGCAGGAGCTGGAGACAGGATGGTGCCAGGTGGGCTGCAAGCACCCCCACCATGACAGACTGTCATGAGCCAGGCCCCAGTGTCCCCAGAGAGGCCCAGCTGGCTCTGGGGCCCTGCCCTGGGTGGGCTGCACCCTCAGGCCCCCCACCCGCTTGCCAGGTCTTTAAGTCAGAAATAGACTCCCTGTAGGAGCCAAGTCAAAGCTGTTCCCCATACAGTTTCAAGGGGGGAAAATCCATTTCACATCATTATGTTTTTTCTCCCAATTTAACCGCCTCAGTGCAGACTAGTTGCAAACGTCAATATCAGTGAAATATACCAGCTGGCCGCCTGCCAGGCCAAGAGCAGTTGCAGAGGCCCCTGTAAATCCCAATATTAACAAGCAAGCACACCCTCTCTGTCCTGTGGGAGAGATGAGGGGGCGGCCGCCTACAGACCCGTGGTCCACGGAGGGGCGGAGACCTGGGAGCGTGTCCATGCCAGCCCCAAAACCCCCAGTTCCACCTCAAGTCTGCTGGTCATGACTGTGGCATCTGTGTGGGTAGCAGGGAGACATTCGATGCCCTCTGATGTCACGTCAGTAGGAGAGGGGAATGCTTGGCAAAGTCACCCCTCCTTCCAGGCCCTGCTGCCAGGGACCTGCCAACATGCGGTGTAGGCGACTTGGGCCCCCACACCCGCAGGCAAGCCACAGAGCTGCTGGCTGAATGGGAACAGGACCGGGAGCCCAGGGCTTCAGCAGGTGCACTCTGACCTGGAGATCAGCGGTTCCGGGAGCCTGGACCTGCCTCCCTGGGGAGGAGTCGGAGGTCACTGAGAGCTAAGGACCCTGATTGGGGTCATGGCCTCCAAGAGCCCTCCTGCGAGCAGCAGCACCCATAGCCTGCGGCTATCACAGGACTGTCGCTGGTGGGGCCAGCTAAGCTCTGTGCAATGCTGTCTGGTTTTGGAGTCTCTATCTCCTCATCTGACAGGGGAGGCGGTGTCCTCTGACCACTCGACTCTCAGTTCTCTGCAGTTGCCATCTCCACACAGGCTGTCCTGTCCACAGTGGCAGGACCCACCCTCAACACCATACAGCCCGGCCAGCGTGACTCTGGGGCCCACCTCCTTTGGCCTTGACTTGGGCCACCCTTGACTGCCAACCATGGGAAGGCCGGCCGGCCGGTGCTGACCCTTTCCCCTCTTGCCTTGCAGTGGGACTGGTGGAGCTGTGCGGACACTGCGGCCGATGGGGAAGGAGGCCTCCTCGGCGGGACGCCGGTGGAAGACGAGAGGCGGCCGGCAGTGAGGGCGCCACCCGGCGCACCATGTGGCCTGGGACTGGACACCCTTGAGCCAGCCGGCGCCCTGCCCCTGTCTCCTGGGGGGCTGCTGCCCGGTCCCTGGCAGCCTAGGCGGATGCCCCACAGGGCGGTCCCCATGGCCGGGTGCCCGCGGGGCGCACTGTGGGCCTGCGTGGCGGCTGCCCTGCTACACGCAGGCGGGCTGGCCCGCGGCGACTGCTGGCTGATCGAGGGCGACAAGGGCTTCGTGTGGCTGGCCATCTGCAGCCAGAACCAGCCCCCCTACGAGGCCATCCCGCAGCACATCAACAGCACCATCGTGGACCTGCGCCTCAACGAGAACCGCATCCGCGCTGTGCAGCACGCCGCGCTCAGCCGCTTCGGCAACCTCACATACCTCAACCTCACCAAGAACGAGATCGGCTACATCGAGGACGGCGCCTTCGCCGGCCAGTTCAACCTGCAGGTGCTGCAGCTGGGCTACAACCGGCTGCGCAACCTGACGGAGGGCGCGCTGCGCGGTCTGGGCAAACTGGAGTACCTGTACCTGCAGGCCAACCTCATTGAGCTGGTGGCGCCCGGCGCCTTCTGGGAGTGCCCCAACATCGTCAACGTGGACCTGTCCATGAACCGCATCCAGCAGCTGCACAGCGCCACCTTCGCCGGCCTGGCGCGCCTGTCGGTGTGCGAGCTCTACAGCAACCCCTTCTTCTGCTCCTGCGAGCTGCTGGGCTTCCTGCGCTGGCTGGCGGCCTTCACCAACGCCACGCACGCCTACGACCGCATGCAGTGCGAGTCGCCGCCCCTCTACGCCGGCTACGTGCTGCTGGGCCAGGGCCGCCCAGGCCAGCGCAGCATCCTGGGCAAGCTGCAGTCCGTGTGCACCGACGGCGCCCCTGTGGCCGAGCCCCGGCCTGGCCCCGGCCGCGCCCCGCCCGGCCGCTCCCCGCCGCCACCGCCGCCGGCACCGCCCGTGCCCAGCGAGGCCGCCTGCGCCGATGACGAGTGCTTCTCAGGCGACGGCACCACACCGCTGGTGGCCCTGCCCACGCTGGCCCCCCAGGCCGAGGCCCGGCCCCTCCTGAAGGTCAAGCAGCTGACACAGAACTCGGCCACCATCACGGTGCGGCTGCCCAGCCCGTTCAGCCGCGTGTACACGCTGGAGCGCTTCAACAACGGCCAGGCGTCCACCGTGTCCAGGCTGGCCAAGGCCCAGGAGGAGATCCGCCTGACCGACCTCCACGCGCTCACCAACTACACCTACTGCGTGGTGTCCAGCAGCTCGGGCCTGCACCACAACCACAGCTGCCTCACCATCTGCCTGCCCCGGCCGCCCGGTGCCCCCGGGCCCGGGCCCAGCGCCTCTGCGGCCACGCACTACATCGTGACCATCCTGGGCTGCCTGTTCGGCATGGTCATCGTGCTGGGCGCCGTCTACTGCTGCCTGCGCCGGCGGAGGCGCCGGGAGGAGCAGCGCAAGAAGGCGGCCGCGGCAGCCGGCAGCCTGAAGAAGACCCTCATCGAGCTCAAGTACGGGCCCGAGCTGGAGGCGCCCGGCCTGGCCCCGCTGTCCCAAGGCCCGCTGCTGGGCCCTGAGACTGTCACCCGCGTCCCCTTCCTGCCGGTGGCCGGCGAGGCGGAGCCGTACAAGCTGGCGGAGAGCGGGGAGGCGCCCAAAGCCAGCGCGGGCGGGTACATGGAGGTGCGCAGCGGGGAGCCGGCCGAGCGCAGGGACGGCGGTGGCGAGCAGGGCCCCGACGGCCAGGGCTCCGCCGCCGAGATCGCCACGGTCGCCAAGGAAGTGGACAGGGTCAACCAGATCATCAACAGCTGCATCGACGCTCTCAGGTCCGAGTCCACTGCCTTCCAGGGCAAGTCGGGGGCCGTGTCCGTGGCGCAGCCGCAGCTGGCGCTGCTGTCGGAGCCTCTGGCCGGCAAGCACGGCTTCCTGTCGCCCGTGTACAAGGACGCCTTCGGCCGCGGCCTGCAGCGGCATCACAGCGTGGAGGCTGCGGGGCCCGCGCGCGTTGCCGCCCCGGCCAGCGGCTCCGCGCGCAGCCCGCGGCCCTTCCGCGCGGAGGTTGCCGGCCTGCACAAGGCGGGGCCCACGGAGGCCCAGTACAGCGAGAAGAGCTCCCCTGCGGCCGAGGCCATCCTCACTGTGACCCCCGCGGCCGCCGCGCTGCGGGCCGAGGCCGAGAAGGGCCGCCCGTATGGCGAGCACCGGCACTCGTACCCCGGCTCCCACCCCGCCGAGCCTCCCGCGCCTCCCGCGCCCCCGTCTCATGAGGGCCTGGGCGGCCGCAAGGCGTCCATCCTGGAGCCCCTGACCCGGCCCCGGCCCCGCGACCTGGCCTACGCGCAGCTGTCCCCGCAGTACCACCACCTGAGCTACTCCTCCAGCCCCGAGTACCCCTGCCGGGCTCCCCAGAGCATCTGGGGGCGTCTCAGGCTGAGCCGCCGGCGGCACAAGGACGAAGAGGACGAGGGCGTGGCGGCCGGACACGCCCTGCGCAGGAAGGTCCAGTTCGCCAAGGACGAGGACCTGCACGATATCCTGGACTACTGGAAGGGAGTGTCCGCCCAGCACAAGGCCTGAGCCGGGCTCAGCTCCACGCAGCTGCTCGCGCGTGATCCAGAGACTCACGGCGCCCCCGCCACACGCCCGCGTTCACGGCGCACACGCACATCACATGTACATACATGCAGACCCGCGCGCGCCCACGCGCAGCTGCACACACGCCGGGCGCACAGCACAGCGTACACGCGTGTGCAGCTGTGTGTTCTCGCGTGTGCCACCCACACATCACACGCGACAGGAGCTGTTGCCCGGCCCCAGGGGTGGTGGCGCGGGGCACAGCGACACGGGCTTGTGTTGCGCGTGACCCGCCCCAGACACTGTCCGGGTGTGAGCGGCCGTCCACACTGTGCGCACACCACACCCCCACACTCAGACAAGGGACTTGGAAAACTGTGTCTTAGGGATGGGGGGTGGGGGGCGGGGTATTTTTCATCTTTCCTCTCAATTCTTCTCTACCTTTCTCTTCTTTTTTCTTTTTTTTTTAAAAAAAATAAAAGTCAAGTTCTCTGAAAAGGAAACCTGAAGGGGCATGGCAGCTGCTCCTCCGTGGCTCCTGTGGACTGTTCAGTGTCTCTGTGGCCACCTCCGTGGTCACCAGCGTGGCCCCAGGACTGGGGAGGGGGCAGCCCCGCCTGCACTGTAGTCATTCTATTGTACAGAAAAAAATTCTATATTTGCAATGTATGCTGTAAATGAGAAAGGAAAACAAGGCTGTCTACTAAAAATCAATTCTGCAAAGGAAAACTCCAAATATGTGCGTGTCCTGAGTTTTTACTGCGGCGATCAGTGAGGGGCTCGGGTTGCGGGAGGCTCATCACTGAGCTCTCGTCCCTACAGAACATGTGTGGCCACAGGCTGGGCATGTGGGACCCTGTGGTGGGGTGCAGCCGACACCGGGGCGGTGCCTGGGCGGGGCAGGCGGGAGCAGGGGAGGGGGGCCCAGGGCACTGAAGGTGCGTGAGGAGCTAGTTGTGGGTGCCTATGTGGGGCCAGCACAGACGCTGAGTGGGGGCCACGGGTGAGTTCTGGATGGTGGGTGTGCGGGATGGGAGGATTCCAGAGTTGGGGGGGCCCACCATGCAGGGGCCTGCCTACAGGGAGAGCACAGGACCCCAACAGCAGAACCCCCTGGAGGTGGGGATCCTGACACCGCAGACCCCTGGGAGGTGGGGGACCCCAACACATTTGGTACCCAGGTGTGGCCCGGAATTGGAGCACGTGTTTCGGTGCATGGGAGGCAGAACTGACAGCTTCATTTCTCCAGAGGGGACCCGCCCCCCAGCTCTGCCCACCATAGGCTCCCTGCACAGCCCTGGGAGCCAGAGCCGGGCTCTGAGATGTTGCTGCTCTGGGCCCTCCAGCCAGTGTGGGGCCAGCACAGCACCCCAGCCCTGGGTCCTGCGAGTCCCTTCTCCTGGGAGGGGGAGGCAGTTCCTGCAGGAAAGGGTCATCTCTGTTGGGCCCTCCCGCCAGGCCAACCTCCCAGCCGGCACCTGCTGGGCACCCCCCAATCTAGGGCCAGCCCTTCCCAGCCTAAAGGTCCAGCAAGAACTCAGCAGGAATGGGAGCTGGCCTGGCAGCCATGGTGGAAGCAGGTCACCCAAACCTGGATGGTCACCGAGAGGGTGGGCCCCAAGCCCGACTCCTGCGGGCAGGGCACTGGGAGCAGCTGTCTGCAGCGCAGCCCCGAGGCTGAATGGGATCCTTTGAGCTGGCCTGCTCTGCTGCCCGGGGCCCAGTGACATGGCCATTGACGGTTGTCTGCCCTCCCCCAGTCTGGGCCTGCACATTCAGGCACGTCACCTTGGACCAGTGATGGCCTCTGTGTGGGATGTGTGACCTGGACAGCTTCTGACCAGCCCCTCAATGAGTCCCTCCAAGTGGGTCATTTCCAAGAACACTGAGTGTCCTCCTTGTGTGACCTACAGGCCCAGGTTCCCGGCTCTGGGCAGCTCCTCCTCCGTGATGGGGTCGCAGAGGCTGCACGAGGGACGCGTGGGGCGGGGAGAGGACGCAGCCTGGTGGTGGCAGAGGGCCTGCCTCCCCCACGGCCGCAGCGCTGGCCTGGTGAGGACAGAAGCGGCAGCTCCTTCACCTGCTCCGCCACTGAGGAGACAAAATTAGCAATTTATAGGGATGCAGAGGATGGTGGGCAGACCAGAGGTTCCTCCAGGTAGGCGACTGGCCAGATAGGCCAGGTGTGTGGGGGACGGGCATGGCCCAGGTGGTCACAGGGAAGGAGGGAGGGCAAGCAGATGACTGGAGCAGGGCACGGCTCCAGGGAAACCCGTCCTGGGGACATGGTGCTGTACACGCTCTTGCTGGAAGGCCGCCGGACAGCTGACCAGGGCGACACAGAAGATAAGTGCCAGCCCTGCCGGCGCCCAGGCAGCAGTGCACTTGACGCAGCTCCTCGGGGAGAAGAGAAACCCGGCCCCGGAGAGCCTGCAGGCTTTTGGGAAGGAGAGACAACAACAGACGGGAGAGTATCAGCACCCTCGTGCACTCAGATCAGCAGGTCCCGAGGGCGTTTTCCCACGACTGTGCCCAGCAGCTGGCCTCACAGGGGACACAGTGCCGGCCCTCCACGCTGGGCACCGGAGCCAGACTGCCTCCCTGTGCGCCGCCAGCTCCAGCACCCTCAGCCACACATAATCCTTGGGCTGTGGGGCCTGTGCCATGTCCCACGTCTGCATCCTCTGCATGATCCCCAGCACACCCTCATGTCACCAGACAAGCCAGCCCCAAGGTCACATCTGCAAAGATTCCACAGGCCAGAGCTCAGAGCTGAGCAGGGGTCCCTCACCCATACTGTGCAGGCGAAGGACCAGGCCATCTGAGAACACAGACCAAGTCACAACTGTGTCACATGTTCCCTCCCGGGTGAACCACAGACAGCCAGGGGCAGAAATCCTGAGATAACGCCCTGGAGGGTTCCTTCCTCCCTTCATTTGTTCGCACACTCCCCATGCTGTGGGGCCCTGGGCACGGCATGCTGGAGATGGAGGGGCCTGGCGTCTCCTGAAGTGACTGCGCCTTAGTCCCAGTGGGAAAGAGGTAGCATCCCAAATGGGGTCACTCAAGGAGCTTGCCCACAGAGACCCTCTCCGGAGAGGGGTGCAGCCACCACCTGCACACTGCGGCCCAGGACACAAGCAGGGTGCCGAGAGCTGAGACAGCCTGTGACCTGGAGAATAGGGGACCCAGACAGGGGCGCAGCGCGTGGGGCAGGCAGTGTGGGGACACAGGGGAGTGGGGTCGCCTCTGTTCCTGCTACCTTCCAAACCCACTGCGCTGCCTCTTTGTTCTGCTTTCTGGGTTTGTTTTTAATGTGAAATAATTATAGGGGCCCAGGAAGTCACAAAAATAGTACCCGCATCGCCCCTCCTCCTCCATGGAAACATCTTACGAAACCCTGGTTGGCCCCGGCCCCGACGCCGGGCATTTGTCCATCGGGTGGATGTGCTGACCGGAGGCCAGAGCGCGTCCAGTCTGCACCAACCGCTACAAATGCGCTTGTGTGCATGCGTGTGTGCACATGTGTGCATGTCAGTCTTTGCAGAGTACCCCCGGGCACGTGTAGCTGTGTAATTATCACCCCAGTCAATGTACAGATGTGTACATTGACTCCAGCACCATAACTTCTGTCACTGTGAGAAGGTCACAGAAATGCTGTCATGGACTGTGTAACCTTTCGATACTGGTTTTCTTCACTAAGCACCACTCTCTTGAAACAAGCCCAGTGGCCATCTGACTGGGTCCGTCCTCCTTGTAAAGTGTCCACTGTGTGGGTGAAACAGCGGTTCGCCTGAGCATCCTGAAGGCCATTTGGTCAACCCAGTGTGGGGCGACTGCAAACACAGCTCTAAGGAAATGCACGTGCAGGTTATGGGTCGCGTCTCTGGAATCAGTGCTCACGTGCGGGGCTGCTGTGACGTGACTATCCAGGGGTGGCCCGACCTCGCCCCTCCCCAGCATCTGGCGTCGTCACTCTTCGTTTTAGCTGTGCTTGCGGGGAGGGCTTCTCACTGTGGCTTTAATCTCTATTTCCCTGATGTCTGGTGGTGTCGAACATCTTTCCGGGTGTTGCTTTGCCATCGGTGTCTCCTCTTGGATGAGATAATTTCCTTCTCCTTTATCCATTTTCTGATTGTTTTTACATTGAGTTTCGAGAATTTTCTAGATATAAGAACTTGGTTGGATGTGTGGCTTGCAAACAGTCTCTCTCCCATCCCACTTTCTCTACGTCTTCTTAACAGGCGTTATCATAGCTGGGAAGGGGCAGGTTTTGTTGAAGTCTAGCTCATTCTTTTTTTATTTTATAGATTCTGCTTTTAGTGGCATATTTAAGAACTCTTTGTCTGGCCCTAGGTCCTGGGTATATGCCATATATTTTCTTCTACAATATTAAAGTTTTCTTTTTCCCTTTAGACCCACAGCTGATTTTGAATTAGTCTTTGTGAAGATGTGAACCGTAGGTCAAAGGTATTTAGTTTATCAATGTCCAGGTTTCTGTAACATTTTGTTAAAAGACGGTCAGGCCTGCACAGAATGACTTTCGCCCCTTCATGAAAATGCAGCCGAGAGGATTTCTGGTTGTCACGCTGACTTCTCCACTCTGTCCTGTCAGTCTGTGTTTCTCTCCCACCAAGCCAAACTCTGGTTGACTCAGCCATTTAGTAATCTTCACACTGATGAGAATGACTCACTTTCTTCCTTTAAAGCAGAGTTTTTTCGCATGTCTGTTTTTTTAAAGACCTTTCCAGACACATTGTAGAAGTCGTTTATCTGTATGGATAAAACGTCTGACTGGGATTTTGATAGGAATCTTGATAAATGATAGATAAGGGAGAACTGATGTCTTCACTATGCTGAGTCTTCTCATCTATGAACATGGTATGTGTCTCCATGGATTTGCATCTTCTTTGATCTCTCTCATCAGCGTTTTGTAATTCGCAGCACTAAGCTTCTCCATGCACTTCGCCAGGTTCACACCCAAGTGTTCTTTTCGAAGCTGTAAAGGGCACTGTGTTTTGCGCTCCAGTGTCCATGCCGCTGCTGGTGCCGAGGAGCACGATGGTGTGTGTGCTCTTGCAGGGGACCACCTTGTGTCCCCCGTTTTAGTGGTCCCTCTTTCTGTATCGATACCTTTCTCTACAGTCTACATTTTCTATATGAATAAAGCTATGTCTGCTTTTGAGAAATTCATGCTTCCCTCATTTTTTTCACTTCCATCCCACCCCTATCCCTGGATGTGAAGTGAACTTCCTGTGAGCAGCGATGGGGTGACTTGTCATTCACTCTGGCAAACTCTGTCTTTTCATTCGTGCATTTGGACCACTCCCATTTAGAGCAATGTTTGATGGCAGAGGGTTCAAGGCTGATATTTCATTATTTGCTTTTTGTCTTGTTTCTTGTTTCTCTAGTTCATTTTTTACTTCCTGTGAGTTCCTTAAATGTTCCCTGCACTTGTATTCTGACTGCTCTGCAGTGTTTCTTTTAGCAGCTCTCACCTCAGAGATGTAGAGTAGTAGTTGGTTCCAGAGAGTACAACACACACACACCTTATCTCCGCCCATGACATCAATATTTATCCTTTATCTTCTTCTAATATATAACTGTTGCAGGCCCTGCTGGAGCAGCAGTAGGTCAACTGCCTCTGAAGGAACATAGGCTACATAATACCCCTGGGTTCAAGTCCCGGGTCCAGGGGGAAAGCAACCAGTGTGAACAACTAAATAAAAAATAAAATAAAAATGTTTCTTCCTCCCTTCTCTTCCTGCCTTCCTGCTCACCTTTATTCTTACTGCACCTTTTCTTTTAAAAAAAATATATCTATATATCTATATATATCTATATATAAATATATATTAACTAATTTCCTCTACATACATTGAACTATATCAGATGTTTATTGCTTTTGCATCAACTATGAAACATAATTTTCAAAATTCATGAAGGATAGTCTAACACATTTGTCTCCAAATCAAATGAAAGTACATTTTAGTCTATAGAATAAAATGAGTGGTGACCAGAAGGGGGCTGGGGGGCGGGGAACTGAATAAATTGAGTATAAGGGATCAATTATATGGTGAAGGGTAGAACTGGACTCTTGATGGTAAACTTAATGTATTATACATTATGTAAATTTACAAAATGCACAGTTTAAACCTATATAATATGATTATTCAATGACCCTTCAATACATTTTAAAATAAAGGAGAAAAAATTAAGACTGAGATCATAGCAAGCACTTTTTCTGACCACAGTGGTATGAAACTAGAAATCAAGTACAAGAAGAAAACTGGCAAATTCACACACGTAGAGATTAAACAGCATGCTCTTGAAGAGCCAGTAGGTAAGAGTAAAAGAAGATGACTGTGAGACAGATGGAAATACGACATACCAAAATGTGCAGGATGCAGTAAAGGCAATCCTCAGAGCGAGACTGATAGCAATCAATGGCTATACAACATACACACACACGAAAAATCTCAACTAAACCACCCAACTCTAAACTTTAAGGAACTAGAAAATAAAAAGCGAACAAGGCCAAAGTTTGGTGAAGAAAAGAAATAATAAAGATATGAGTGGAAATAAAGGAAACAGAGATTAAAAGGGCAAGAGAAAAGATCAATGAAACCAACAAGTTTTTCGAAAGGTAAACAAAATCGACTTAACAAAATCTTTAGTTCGATCATCAAGAAAAAAGAGAAGTCAGATAAATGCAAAAATGGAAGGGGAGATGTTACAACTGGTATCACAGAGGGACAAAGGCTCATAAGACTAATATGAGCAATTAGTGCCCCAAATTAGACAATCTTAAAAAATGGATACATTCCTAGAAATTTATAACTACTAAGATTGAATCTTGAAGAAACAGAAAATCTGAACAGACTGGTTACTAAGAGATTAAAGCAGGAATCAGAAGTCTCCCAAGAAAAAAAGTTTAGGACCAGACAACTCCCTGATGATTCTAGAAACATTTAAAGAATTAATACTAATTCTTCTTAAAATCTTGCAAAAAATAGAGGAGGGCACATTTTCAAACTCGTTCTGCAGAGCTAGTGTTATCCAGGCATCTAAGCTGGACAAGGATGCCACAAGGAAAGGAAATTGCAGGCCACCACCCCGACAATACAAAATCCTCAACAAAACATTAGCACACTGAAATCAACACACACTGAAGGGTCATACAACATGATCAAGTAGGTTTAATTTTACCGATGCAAGGATATTTCAAAATCTGTGAATCAATCAATACTACACAACACATTAACAAAAAATGATACACATCATGTGATCATCTCAATAGAAGTAGATAAGCACTTGACAAAATTCAACATTCATTTATGATTTAAAAAACCTTTTAACTAAGGGTCTAGAGGGAACATAACTCCGCATCACATCATACTCAATAGTGAAAAGCTAAAAGCTTTTCCTCTAAGACCAGAAATAAGACAAGGACGCCCACTCTCACCACTTTTATTAACATAGTATTCGAGCACTAGTAGAGCAATTAAGCAAGAAAAAGAAATAAAAGTACCCAAATTAGAAAGATCTAAAACTGTCACTATTTATGAAGGGTTTATAGTACACAAGGATAATTCTAAAGAGTCCACCAAAATAGTTAGAAATAAAGATTCAGCAAACTTAGATACAAAATTGTTATAAAATTTATTGCATTTTTATACACTAATGACAAACATTAGCGAAATTAAGAAAATGTCATTTACAGTTGTATCAAAAGGAATAAAACACCTAGAACTAAATTTAACCAAGGAAGTGATAGACCTGTATACTGAAAACCGTAATTATAAACCTATAGATTGATTAAAGAATTTTAAGACACAAATAACTGGAAAGTTATTCTGTGCTCAAGAACTCGAAGAATATCATTAAAATGTCCATGATACTCCAGATAATCTGTAGATTAAATTTTCCAGTTCAATTCCAATTTCCAGTGTTATTTTTTACAGCAACAGAACAAATAACCCTAGCATTTCTAAGGAACCACAAAAGACAAAATAGCCAAATCCATCTTGAAAAAGAAGAAAGGAGTTGGAGGTATAATGCTTCCTGATTTCAAACCATATTATAAAGCTATAGCAATCAAAACAGTGTGGTACTGGCATAACCAGACACAGAGATCAGTGGAAGAGAGATCCCAGAGAGTCTACACATATACGGTCAGTTAATTTACGACAAAGCAGCCAGGAACTACAATGCAGAAAGGAAAGGTTCTTTAGTTAGTGGTGAAACTGGACAGCCTCATGCAAAAGAATGGAACTGGACCCGCTCTCTAACGCCACACACAAAAATCAACTCGAAGTAGATTGAAGACTTGGATGTAAGCTGAAACCATAAAAGAAAACAGGAGGTACCCTCCTTGACATTGGTAATGATTTTTTTAGGTTTGACACCACAAGCAAAGGTAACAAAAGCAAAGTGAATAAGTGGACGACATCAAACTAAAAGCCTCCGCACAGTACAGGACCCAGCACCCAATGGAAAGGAAGCCAGTGGCGAGGAGAACCATCCATCTGATAAAGGGGCAAGAGCAAGAATTCGTACAACTCGAGACAAAAACCCACTTCGACTAAGAAATGAACAGAGGATTTGAAGAGCCATTTTTCCAAGAACACAGATGGTCAACAGGTCCAAGGAAAGCGGTTAACATAACAGGGGTTAACATGTCAAGGAGATGGAGGTCAAGACCATACTGAGATACTAGCTCACAGCTGTTCGGAAGGTTCTCGTCAGTGAGACAAGAGGCGAGAGTGTTGGTGAGGACCTGGAGATGGGAGCGCAAACTGATGCAGCCACTATGGAAGCAGTATGGAGGCTCCTCAAAAAATTTACCAGGAATATCACAGGATCCAGCAATTCTACTTCTGGGGACTTATCTGAAGGAAACAAAATCATGAACTGAAAAGATATCTGCACATCCATGTTCACTGCAGCATTATTTTCAACAGCCGAGACTTGCAACTGACCTGAGTGTCCAGGGAGGGGTGAGGACCACGTGGTCTGTACAGACAGACAGTGAGATATCATTCAGTCACGAAAAGAAGGAAATCTGCCATTTGCAGCAATTTGACGGCCCTTGAGGGCGTTATGCTCAACGAAGTAAGTCAGATGGAGAGAGCCGAATACCGCGTGATCTCACATGTATGTGGAATCTAACATAAAACAAAACTGAGCTCATGAATACAGGTTACAGGTTAGTTTTGCTGGAGCTGGGGTGGGAGGTGGGTGAAAGGGACCAGCTGTTGCAGATGCTCAGTTATAAAATAAACAAGCCGTGGGGATGGGAGATGGAGCAGGATAACTACCGTGAATCACGCCATTGTATCTTTCAAAGTTGCTAAGAGAATACATGTGAAAACTTCTCATCACTAGAAAAAAATTCTAACTATGCGGAGATGGATGTTAACTAGACATGTGGCGGACACTCACTTCATAACACCCCCAAACATCTGATCACGACGCTGACCAGGCGATGAACACATTCTACGTCGCTGTCTCATGCTTTCAAAAAGGGAGGAGCATTCTTCCCAGCCCCGCACCCTCTCCCCACGCCGCAGGACCTCAGCTGACACGCGTTAGGTCTGGTTTCTGTTAGGTCTGTTCCACTGATTTCTAAGGGCGGCTCCTTCATTGTCAGTCTCTGTCCTGTCTGCTGTCCAGTTTAGGTCATGTCTATCTGCATCTCGGCGCTGACTGATTCTCTTTGGTCTCCAGTCTAATACTCAGCTCGTCCAGTGAATTTTTAGCTTTGACTTTCGTATTTTTCAAGCGCTTTAATTTCCATTTGATTCCTTTTGATTTCTTTAGCAGATTTCTTTTTGCATGTTTCAAGAATGTTCAGAACTGTTGGTGGCAACCTTCTTGATGACTGCGGCTTTGAATGCCTGTCAGGTGTCTCAGCTGTGAGTCACCCCGGCGTTGGTGGCCGCGCCCGTCGGACTATTCTGGTTCTGAGGATGATGAGTGGTTTTACTGCGTGCATCACTGCTGTCCTTTGAAAGTGTGTCTCCTGGAGCTCACCGAGAGCGGGCTGTTCAGGCTCCTCATTGACTGGAATAGCACAGAAACGGCCACTCGCCGGAGCTCCCCGCCCACTCGGCAGAGCAATGCGTGAACCAGCAGCTTGTCTGCAGCAGCTCGGAGTCCACCTCGCCACACCGAGAAAATATTCCCAACTTTCTGGAAACAGTCATCATTTTAACTTTACATGAGTCATTTTTCCTGTCTGCTCAGCATTTTGCCGTTAGCCGTGTCCTCAGCTCTCCGGGGCCGGGGCGCCAGCAACCTTGGCGTGAGCTTGGCCAGTGCATGGACTCTGGACTCCCGTCCGGGCCTCCGGGAATGACATCGTGGTGCCAATGAGAGGGGACAGTCTGCTGTCTCTGCGGGATGTTCACTTACTGTCCGGGCCACTGGCTGCAGGTGGCCCCTCCCCTGACCAAGTCCAGTCTGTGGCTCCTCCTCTGGGGACTGTGTCTCCAATGAGGATGGTCGGCCGGTGGCTTTGTTTCTTAAACTAGTGGAATCGGTGACCGTCTGTGCATCAGTCCCCAGGGTCACCCTAGTGGGGACACCCCCAGTCCACCGAGAAAGCCGCTGTTGGCAACCCGCCCTGAGGGACGTGGGGAACGGTGCTCGGGCTAGTGCCGCGGGGTGGCAGTGAGAAAGGCTGCTTGGCTCCTTCACCCTGTACCTACTTGTTTGCAAGTCCGCTGTCCTGCCCTCATCATACCTCCCAGACTTCTGTCACTGGCCCTGTGCTGAGGTGTCCCTGTGTCTCTAATGCCAGAATGCCGCAGGTCGGGGCATCTGCACCTCCACAGCTCCGCCCCAACAGGGGAGCCGGGTCCCCCTGAGAACCCTTGTCCACCTGTCCCCAGAGAAGCTGTGTCCTGAGAACCCAGTCTCCGCCTGCTGCCAAAGAGCCGTGTCCCCTCTGACAACCCCGTGACCACCCTCCTGGGAACAGGTTTCCATGCCTCTCTCGTCACAAGGTGACTCTTAGCCATGTGAGGTTGTCAGAGCCTGAGGACTCGGACGCTCCGGACACTGGGCAGCAGGGGTGAGAAGGGAGGTTAGGGATGCGGTTCCATAGCTGGGCCCCCTCCACTGGCCCTGGAACCCAGTGTCACCCCGCCCAGGGCAGAGCAGGAACCCCGTCTAGGAACCCACGATGCTGGGGTAGAGTGGACCCCTGCAGCCTGACCTGAGGGTGGCCCCCCAGAGAGGCTGTGAGTGGCTTTAGTACCTCTACCTGCACGGAGAGACGGCAGGGACCCCAGGGACCTTGGGCATCCCTCCCACCCACCCACCCAAATGTGCAGGACAGGTGGTTGCGTTTGTTCTGCCTCCAAGCAGCTTTGGAATGTTGATTCAGCATAAGGTATCAGTACTTTTCTTTATAATCCTATTATTTTTACAATAATCTCAACAACCCAAATGAAAACAACGCAATGCCCTCGGAAGAAGGGACACGGTGGTGTCACCGGCAGCCAGACACATGGCAGGAGGGGTGTCATGGGTGCGGACGACTCCCGGTGCCCTAGGAATCCCACACACCCTAACTGCGAACCACGGATGCCTTCCTTCGTCTTCAGACATTTCACCCTAAACACCGAATACCCTGGAATCTGCGTGGCTCTGGCGCATGATGCCGAGATCTCGGGAAATTTCTTCTGAGTGGCTGACAGATGTCCATTGCCCCGAGAACAATCCATCCTGCTGCTCCTGCCCCCACAGCCTCCTGCGACCCGCGCTCCTCCCAGGCGAGCCTGGTCCAGTCCGCGGCGCACGCATCTGAGAGGGTGAGCGCCGCACGATTCTTTGAGACTCAGGCTTTTTCTAGGCTGTTCACACAGACTCTCCTGCATGACTATCGGAATCACCTTATCATATCCCAGAAGTCGTGCTGGGCCACGGACGGGATTGCTTTAAATTTATAGACTGATTTGGATGGAAACGACACCTTTACAGTATTAGCCCCATCCGTCCTGCAGTGTCATGCTGTCTCCTTTGATTCCAAGTCTTTCTCACATGCTCTGGCAGAGATGTGTGCACGCGCATGTATGTGACCGTGTGTTAGAGTCTGCGAGTGTATGTGACTGTGTTAGTCTGTGAGAGCGAGCGTGTGAATGCATGAGTGTGAGTGTGACTGTGTGTTAGTTTGTGAGTCTTCTGCATTCTTGAAGGCAAAATAAACATAATCACGTGTTCTGCGAATTTGGGCGGGATGCCCAGATGTGCGCCCCATGTCCCTCAGCCTGGCCCGATGGCCCACTTTCCCAGCGGACCCCTGGGCACCATCCCCATCTGTGGAGGAAGGAGACCCTGCTGCCCTCCAGTCACCCCACGGCCCTGCTAACTCCTGCCGTGCTGGGACTCCGACCGGGACCAGGCTGCTGTGGGAGGTTTCCAGGGACCGGGGACAGGGACCAAGACCAGAGTGAGGCTCAGAGCTGAGCACAGAAAACGCAGCCAAGACCCCACCGTGCAGGGCCTCTCCGTGAGCCAGAGCAATTCAGAAAGCGCCCTGATGTTTATTCTGGGCTGAGTTGCAGCTCTAATTTTGTGCCCTCGCACTAGTATACAGGAGGACGGTTCACCCTGGGGCATGGTCTTCCTTTTTAAATGTGTTTTAGTTTGCATTTAGGAGAATTCTATTTTTCTACTGTACTGTCCTAAGAATTGGACAAACACTGAGTACATGTCTATTACAGAATCAAATATAATTCCATCCCTTAGAAAGCGCTCTCTGATGTATTTTCTGCTGATCCCTTGTAGAAACCCTTCCTCTGGCCCCGTCCCAGCACCCAACCGTTTCCTGTCCCGAACCTGCCTCTTCCAGGCAGTCCTCCCAGCACTGTGGCGTGGGCCTGTCGTTGGGTGTGCCCTCACGTTGCCCAGTGACCGGCCCTGGGTGCGCCTACCATGCCTTCCATCTGTTTACTAGCTGAAGGGAAACTGCTTTTTCCTCTGGATTTGGGAATTAGGAATAAGCCTGTGACATTTCCAAGTCAGACTGTACATGTAAATAATTTTTCAGTCGATAGCTATGATGGGTCACTTGCTTATAAGGTTGTTGGATGTTTGAGAAACTGTCTCCCAATGTGGCTGTGCCATCTGCATGTCTGACAGCAAGTGTTCTTCAGGAACGCCGCCCCCACGGGGACAGTTTTGTTAGAACGAAATGACATTGAACAAGATGAAGTTATGGAGGATCTGCTTTTGTTACACTTCCTTTCACTGAAAGCTGCAGCTTCCAAGAGCCCACGACGGGGGTGGGGGGTGAGGATGTCTGTCCCCACAGTGCTCGGCACTGACCTCGGGCCCGCTTCCTGCTGGGCAGCCTGTTTGTTCCCCTGAGGCTGTCTGCTGCCCATAGATCCTCTTTGGAAATATGTATGTTGAGATATTTTATCCATTTCAAAATCGGATTTTTATTGTTGATTTTTGAGAATTCTCTATAAATTCTGGATACATGTATTTGTTAGATATGTGAGTTGAAAAGTTTACTGTCTGTGAGTTACTTTTTCTTCCACAGTTTCTTCCACAGAATGAAGGTTTGAAATTTTGATTTTGTGCAATTTGCCAATATTTTCTTGTATGGACTATGGTTTTGCATCATCGCAGAGAACTCTGCTTCCTTCTGAGGTCACAAAAATTCCCTCATGTTTTCTTCTACAACTTCTGTAGTTTTACATTCAGCATTTGGACCTATAACGCATCCTGGTTTAATTTTTACTCAGGATGGGAAAGCAGGGGAAGGCTCTGTTTCTGGCTTATAGATACCCCGTTACCCCAGCACTCTCTGTTGAAAAGACCATTCTTCGACACATCGATCCAGCACCTGGGTAAAAAATCATCAATTGACCAGATTTGCGTGAGCCCATTTTTGGGCTTTTCCTTTTCCACGGTTCTCTGGTAACACCATCGCAGGGTCACAGTGGACACAGATTTTAGAAAGCCTTGAACTCACAGTTGAGGCCTCCAACTTTTTCTTTTTCAAAATTATTTTGACTGTTCTAATTCCTTTGCCTTTTTATATTAATTTTGGAACAAGCTCGTCAGAATCTACCAAGGCTCTAGCTGGGATCTTGATTAGAACAGCACTGACTCTTTAGCTCCATTTGGGAAGAATTTTTATGTTAACAGTGAGACTTCGAGGGTGTACTGATGGCTCAAGTGTTAAGTCAGGCACATAGAGCCCCGGACCCGGGTTTGTGGCTGGGCCAAGGAGAGCTACTAAAAGGTACAACTAATTAAATTAAAACGTTTATTCCTTCTCTTTCTTCCTGCCTGTCTGCTGGTTGCCAGCCTTCATTTCTCTTTAAATCCAGGAACGCAGTTTAGGTCTTATTTCTTACGTCAATTTTTCATATTTTTCTGCATACAGATCTTGCACATATTCTGTTAGATGTATATGTAAAGCATTAAAATTTTTACGGCACTATTGTCAAAGCTATTTAAAATATTTCTCTATTTTCAGTTTGTTGCTCTGTTGATCTTATTTCCCACAACTTTGCTAAGTCCACTTATTAGATTTTTGGTAGTTTATTTTAATCCACTGTGACTGTTTTTCATTTTGTGTGTTTAAGCCATTCTCATGTGATGTGATTCCTAATGTGAGTGAAGTCTTCTGCTGCATTGTTTTCTGTTTATCCTATGTTTTTGTCTCATTGTTAGATGACTAGAATGTTTAAAAATTTTATGGTTTCTTTTTGTTTCTTGCTGTCTTTTTGTATTATTTTTAGTGGTTGCTTCACAAATTACAGTACACACATGCAACTTCTGAGTCTCCACGGCTAGCATGCCACCACTTCCAGTAAAATGCAGAATTTTCTCTGCCATTATGTCAGGTGTCACATCTACATCTGCAGAACGCGATGTCCTAATTTTTGCTAACCAAGGAGTCACACATTCTTTGAAGCACATAAGAGGCAATGCTACTCTATTATATTTGCCCTGATATTTATGTTTTATTGATTGTCCCTCATTCCTAGATGTCTGTTTCCTCCGGCACGATTTCCTTTCAGCCTGAAGAATTTCCTTTAGTGTTTCTTTGAGAGCAGATAGGTCAGTAACATATTCGCTTGGTATCCCTTCATCTGAGAATCTGTTCGTTCTGCTGGCTGCAGAGTCTGGGCTGATGGTTCTTTTCTTCCAGCACTTGAAGCAGGCTGGTTTTCTCTGTTTTCTGAAGAGAAATTCCATTATAAGACTCATGCTCTCAAGACTTCTTTATCTTGGATTTTCGACATTCTGATTAGGGCACGTCTTTCTTGCCAGGGACTATATTTGGGATTTGTTGAATCCGTACATTTGCACTTTCCCCCAAATTTGGGGAGTCTGGCAGGAGTGTCCCATGCACCCCAGATCTCGCAGTCCCTCTGTTCTCCAGAGAGGAAGTTCCTACTGACCCACCTTCCCGCTTCTCGACTCCCCCTTTTATCTCTGTCCTGTGTCTGAGCACATCTCACGCATTTTTCATTTCATATATGGCATTTTTTCAATTCTAAAATTTCCTTTTGGTTGTATTTCCCAGTTTGTTTTTCTCTGCAGAGAAATCCTGTCCTTCCATTCACCTTGAGAGTCCCATTTTGCCTCTTACCCTCAGCTTGCTCTCCTAACGGGGCCGGAGGAGCTGCTCTGGAATCTGTTTGGCCATCCCCACAGCTGGCTTTCTGCACATCGGTCCGATTTTCCTGTTTCTTGTGTGAGTTGCATTTGGTTGGGTCCTGGACATGTTGAACACTGAGACTTGGGCCTGTGTCGCCCAGAGAGAGCAGTGTTCTGTGGTTGTGGCGCCCTGGAGGCACCCGTCCTGGGCAGGTCCGACCACCACCCGCTGTTCCCGCTGCTGGGGCCAAGCTGGGCCTGCGCGGGCCGCCTGCTGTGGGCAGGGTCCACCTGGCTGGTCTGGGTGCTGGTTTGGGGCGGGCTCAGCTCCCGAAGCCCTTGATGTGCTGTGTGAGGCGAGCTCAGAGCTGGGCAATGGCCCCTCCTACTCGATCTCCACGGCCATCCCCAGGGGCCCCTTCCTGGTCTTTGGTGGGTGCTGATCTCCCAAGGCTGTGAGTGCCTGTCTCAGACCACAGCGGTCCGGCCCACCCTTGGGTCAAAGCTGGGAATCAAAGGAGGAAAACAGAAAATACACCCTATTCAGGTCATTATTTAGGTCATTATTCAAGTGTTGACGTCAGTGCCCAATCAGCCTGCTATTATTTTCTCTTCACGGTCATCAGATAAATGCTTTTAATATTCTCTCCGGAATTTTTCCTTCTAATCTATGGGAGAGAGACTCCATCCATTTATTCCATCTTGGCTGGCACCAGAATTCAGCATGCACATCTTTTTAATTGGCTACTATTGGGCTTCGACGTGTCTCAATATTTGCCTATGTCACACGCACAACAGAAACAAGACATGTAAATCATGACATTTCATCACGGAACACACACCTGGGGACTCAGGATGCACCTGTGTCCTCCACTAGCTACTGAATTCACTGTCATTTTCATCACAACTGCTTCTCTTTGTAGAAGTGCCACTCGTGTGTCCCCATGAATACGGGGTTTATTTTTAAATTATTTGTAGATGTAAAAATGGGGTCACAGTGCATGTGGTTTCTGCAAATTGTTTTCTAGCCAAAATTATTTTAGGATTCATCTGCTGGCATGTGTGGCCGCAGTCCATTCATCTTCCCTGCGGCGACGCAGTTCGACGGGCGAACCTGCATCTGCATGGCTCCTTCGTCTCTCGGGGATTCAAGGTCCAGCCAGCGTTTTGCTGTGGACAGTGATATGTGGCCTCCTGACCAGATGCCCGGGGCTCCGGCGCAGTTTCTCTCAGCTGTTCCGAGGAGGAGGCTGTTGGGCAAAGACTGTGGCCACAGCCACGTGGCTGGATGGCCAGGAGTGACTTTCATGCTGATTTGTACTGTCGGTGACTGAGCACGTTTGCTGGCCCACATCCTGTCCCCTGTGTTCCCATCTCAGTCTTGTGTGAAGTGGACCCCACCTCCCTGGGAGCACGAATGCGATGGAGCACCCCCAGAAGGCATGCCCCCGTGACTCGTGTGGTCTCTGCTGTGACAGTCTCGTGCCTTCTGCTGCTTCTCTGCTGGGTTGTCCGTTTTCCTTTGGGATTTTAGAAATTCTTCATTCTGCATACTAACCCTTTGCTGGTTCAGTGTAACCGCAAAATCTCCAAGTTGGTGCTGTTTTCACTTTCTTTGTATCATCTTTTGATTGCGAGAGCAGTAAGAACACCTGTGCGTGCCCTCTCTGTGGGCTGAGGGGAGTGTGCCCTCTTTTCTGTTTATGGTGCAAACTGAGACTGGAACAAGGTCCCCCAAGCCCCCATGGGAATGACCACAGTCCCGGCACCGTTTCTTCAAGTCCACCTGCCCACTGATTTCTGGAGCGCCCTTTGCCACAGGACAAGTCTTCCTGGCCATTGCTCTGTGCTCAGTTCACTGCGGAGCCTGATTTGTCTTCAAGGGCATCGAACACACCAGCGCCTCCTACTGACTTACAGAAGGTGGTGACTGGAGGCTGAGTCCCCACCCACTTCTTCCAGATTGCCAGCTAGATGTCACCCACGGCCCCCACCTTTTTTTTTTTAAAGGAAAGCTGCAGCAGGAATGAAGGTGAGCAGAGGCAGGCAGGGAGAGGGAGGAGGCAGAAACACTGTAGTTGGTCACTTCAGTTGCTTCACTCTGGCCTTTGGGCTGTATGTGGACTCTGCACCAGGTGGGGGCTTAACCCCTGAGCCACCAGGGCCCGTCATATTATATCCTTGTAATGCTACTTGATGGTTTGTTGAACATGCTTTTCAGATTTTGCATATGTTTATTAGAGATTACCATTAATTATGTTTTCTCGCTGTGCTCACCTGTCTGGGCATAAAGATTCCGTCATCCTGGTAGAACTCACTGGAGAGATTCTCATTTCCTGCAGACTCTGAATCAGATCGGAATCACCTGTGCCTTGAATTTCGTGCTCGAACTCGCCTGTAATGCCTCGTTTTATATCAGGGGAAGGCTTCTAAGGCACTGATTCAATTTTGTTACTGTAGTATAATTTAGAAGGTAGCTCTTTGAATTTATTTTGGTAATTCATATTTCTCTGGGAACTTTTCCATTTAATTTATATTTCCAAATGTATTGGCAAGCAGATGTTTCACATTTCCTTATTGAATCTTCAACCTTTACTGTCACTTGCAAGCAACCTCCCCTGTTCTATCCTCATTGTTTTGTGTCTTAAACATCGACTCGTTTTTTGAGAGACTTATCAACTATGATTCGTTTCCGAAAACCAACGTGGTCTTGGTCACTCCTGTCCTCCCCATTGTCTTTATTTTCTATTTCATTAATTTTTGATTTTATCTTGATTATTTTCCATTTTCTTGGCATTTTTTGTTCTTTTCCTAACTTTCTCAGTTACTTAACTCATTCACTATTTTTCTCTTTCTATCTGTATCTCTATCACGTAATATGGTCATGATCATTTTTTTGACATTTTCATTGCAACTATTTGAAAATTTCCATGAGACCTTTTTGGTGGTGAGTAATTAAAGCATGTTTTTAAACTTCTAGATGCAGGCATGCCCTGGAGTCGAGGTTGGGTGCCGTCCAATTCATCCCAAGTTTCCAGGTTCAAGACCCTGAGCCAAGGGGAACAATCAAGATGAACTCAGTAACAGGGAGAGCTTCCTCCTCCTCTCTCTGCCTGCCTGCTCACCTTCATTCCTGCCTGCACCTTTCCTTTAGAAAGAAATTCCCAGATTCTGATTTTGAGGGTTTCTTTCATTGTTAGAAATTGAATCTACCTCTGTGACCAGAGAATGCTCTATGCTGTCAATTCCGCCTCCTGGGCTCTGATTCATGGCAAACACTAGCCAACTTTATAACGCTCCTGAACACTGAATTAGCACATTCCCCTGTACAGACTGCATGCAGAGTTCCAGAACCCTCTCGTCTAAAGCCTAGCTGCTGTCCATCTGCTGCCCTGTTGCTGAGAGTGGTGTCACACCCCACGGGGGCTGGTGGACATGACAAAAGTGGCTTGCGGTTACCTATCTTGTTTTCTTTATGGAATTTAAAGGTACTGAACAGATGGCACAAGAAACCTCTGTTTGGCTGAGCCTTTTGCCTCAGAGGGGCTTTCTGCCCCTGGCAGTGCATTTTGCATTATGGTCACACTTTGCTCCTTTCCTTCGGCTTCCCGCCCATCTCACAGCCCCCCTGGCGTCTCCTTAAACAGCGCGAACTAGACTGCGAGTCCGGTCCCAGTCCGGTGTCACAGGAATACCGCATTCCGGAGAGATCGTTCGTGATTTCTTCCCCTACTTCTCTGACACTTTTCTGTCATTTCTATTCTTCCTTTTTGTTCTTTGAACTGAAAGGTTTTTCTCTTTCTCTCATGCCTTTTATTTTTACCCTCCTCTTTGCCTGTTAACTATGTATTATTTCAGTGGTGAGTCTTGAAAATGGACACCCGATTTCACAAAATATTTTCACCTTCTCCACAAACTACTTAGGAACCTCGGAAGTGTCCCCTTACTCCCCGAGACTGGCTCCATCGTTTTTTTCTTTCACCCCCCTCCCCAGAGCACAGAGCAGACAGCACCCTGTCCAGCCACGTTTGTCTGCCCGTTGAGATGGACCTGGGCTTGGGCACAGGGTCAGCTATACACACACTATGTTCTTTTAGCTTCTCAGACCCCCTGAAAATATTTTTCCTTTTTTTTTTTTCAGTAGGTCTGCTGGATTTAAAGTCACACACCTGTCCAGTGACAGGCCTTACTTCCGTTCTGCTGGGCGGGACGGTTGGCACCGTCGGGGCCGGTGACCCCTCTGCTTGGGGCCCGTGGGGTGGCATCCTGGCGGGGTTTCCCCACCATGACCACTGAGAGAATTTCCATGTGACTGACCTTCCATTCTCTGTTCATCTGTGTGTATCTGCTGTTGAATCCTTCTGCTGATTTAAAGTCCCTTTTCACGACCACGGTTGTTCTAGTCCCTTCTTCTCCTTATTGGCTTTTATGTTGTGAGGTTTTTACTTCCTTATTATACGTGCTTGTTTCATGGCTAAGTTTAACGTCCAATGTCTTTACGGACCTTCTCTGTCTCGTGTGAGGATACCCTGTGGTCTGCTGCCTTGCACATTTGTGATTTTAACTGATCACTTAAATGTGTATTTTATGTAAACATATAAACATATATCTGACCTGGGCCATGGAAATTCTGAGGGCTGGGCAAGTGTGTTCCTTCAGAGAAAACACGTGTTTGCTGTGATATCTGGGCCACCAAAGTTCCCCCCTTCAATGCAAGTCTGACTTTGCCACTTTGGGGATCATGCAAAGAGTGAAAACTCAGGCCCCATACTACCCCAGGCTTCTCAGCTTCCCCGGACCAAAACCGGCAAGGCTTCCTGGGGTGCGGGTCAAAGTTTCTGGAAGGGTCCGCACATCTCTGGGAACTCTGTCCCGGTCCCATTTCCTCCAGCAATGGGGCTCTGACCACTCCCACCTGGGACCCCAGGGGCACCCATCCTGGGGGCACAGCGTGACCCAGGTCCTCCTTCCTCCCAGCACTGCGCCCCAGCCTTCAATGGCTCCTCTGCACCCCTGGGCTCACTCTGGGACTTGCCTTGAGCTCAGGGAGTTGCCTCAGGCTCTTTGCTCCCAGTCTGGAACTTGTCACAACTCCCTGGGGGGCTCGATTCGGGAGATTCCCGGGTCTCCTGCGGAGCGGGACTCACGGGTGTGGGATGTGGCCTCTCCACAGTCTCTGTCCCAGCTGCTGATGTCGCCCTGCGTGGAAACAACAGCCGCAGGGCCTTTCCTGGCCCAGGACGCCGAGGGGCATCTGCGGCTGGTGTCCAGCCACTCAGCGCCTTCGGGCCGTAGCTCCTGCCTGCTCCGCGAAGCCAGCTTAGCAGCCACGTCTCGCTAATGATCTGCTCGCAACAGAAATTGTGTTCTGTGTACTCCTCCTGCTATATCTTCAGGTGTGTGATAGCTTCCTAAGTCCTTGGCTTTTATTATTTCTTGTTAAATAATGAAAAGAGTTAATCCTCTAGGTTTTTCCTCTTAGTTGAATCCCATAAGTTTGACTGTCTTAACGTTCTCGTCATCATTACAGAGCTTAAGTACAGGTTTTTAATTCCTATCTGACTCAAGACTTATTTCAGAGAGTATTTTGAAATCTGATTTAATTACAAAATGTGAATTAATACAAGTTGGCCGCCCTGCAGTTTGAGACACCCTCCGCATCTAAACGCTGCCTTCCCCCCGTGTTTCCACAGATTGTGAACCTTTCTACACAGGATGCAAAAGGCATATTCTCTGCTTGGGTGAGAAATAATTAGAACACATTCGTTTCTTCAATGAGTCCTATTCATTAAAGCATTCTGCTGTCTCGTTTTCTGCCTCCTGAGTGCATCCTGCCATCTCCAGCTTACAACTTGAGGACACAGCGGGGCCTTGGGGCCGAGCTGGGGACGCCAGCGGGAGGACATCACAGCCGCCCGCCCGCCCGCCCTGCTCATGGGAGCCCCGCCCGGTGGGGGTGCCCCACAGCATGGTCACCCCGGCTTCCTGCGCCCTCCTGTGCCTCTGCGGCCCACTCCAGGCCTTCCCTACGGCACTGAGAGCTCCGGAAACCGCCGAGTCCCCTGCCAGCAGGCGTACCCCACCTTCCTGGGGTCTGAACCCCTTCCCAGCCTGCCGTCTGAGTCGAGTGCCCTGTGAACCCTTGTCTTTCCGAGGCCCACCCGGCCTGGCCATTCTCCAGGAGCCTCCCTGATGCAGCGCAGGTGCTCTCTGCAGGGCCAACACGAAACATACGCGCAAATTAACCCAAAGCATGAGGCGGGAAGGAAAACACAAAAAAAGGCAGAAATGGGTGAAATTTGAGAGAAAAAACATCCATGCCAGCAAAGACAGTGTCTTTGAAAAGGTCAATCAAGTCATAACTAAGTCCCTCGCCAGGTAAGGGGTGGTGCCAGTCAGTAACCAGCATGGTGATGGGGCCCCATTGTCGCTGGGGGCAGCAGACGGCCCCTAGACCGTGCCTCAGGCCTGCCCTTCACAGCTATGGGCCCCACAGACTAGTCCCCTTTCTCTGAAGGAAGCGCTAAGCTGCTGCCAGGGTTGAGCCCTAGACCAGCGGACAGCTCCGGAAAAGCGCGCAGTGACTTAAGAAAAAACAAGTCAACACAACTCCTTCAGAAGAGGACTCATTTCACCCTCATCTGTGAGGCCATCCTTATTCTGATACCCAAGTCAGACAATGTTATTACAAGAGTGTCAGAATATGCTTCTTATTACAGACCTAGAAAACCTTTTTTAAAAAATTAGCTACCTGGGCAGGCCCTGGTGGAGCAGCATTTGGGTCCACTGACTCAGGGTGAGTGCAGTCCACAGACACTCCAAAGCCCCAGTTCGTGTCCCAGGTCTGGGGGAACGACTAAGATGACCTGAAAAAAAGAGCTTCTTCCTCCTCTCTGTTGCTGCCCGCCTGCCTACTCACCTTCATTCCTGCCTGCACCTTTCCTTTAAAAAAACGAGCAAGTTGAACCCAGCAATGTCTGAAAAAGAGAGTTATATCATGAGTTTACCCCAGGAATGTAAGGTTGGTTCGACATTTGGAATCAAGTCGCCACAGCCACAGAGCAAAGCAGGCGGAACTCGGGACGACCTCAGTGAAGGCAGGACAGGTGGAGGCCACACACCGCCCTGCTCACTGCAAATCCGACAACGCACGCCTGCACGGACCTGCACGAGTCAGACGGGAGTGTGGAAGTGATCCAAGTGACCTTGCATGACGGCGACGTGCTGAACACTTGCCCTGTGCTTGCCTGCCTGAGCGCCACCTGTCTGGAGATGGCCGGAGTCCAGGCAGGCAAGGAGGTGCGTGGAGTAAAACGGTAAACACTGCAGACTGCGACTGTGAGAATGGACATATTAATCGCTCGAAATTCTCTAGATGCCTTTCTTCAAGCCAATCTGCGGATCGGTGACCAAGGGACCAGAAGGTGGATGGAGGACCCACCGCCCTGGACACCCTGGGGATGGATGGGATGGATGTCCGTTCACCAGCGTTCTGGAATAATCGCATAATCGCCTCTATACATGAAATTAATGTGGGGTGGCTCCTGCATCTGAACATCGTCAGGGAACTGCAAAACAAAAAGCTTCTGGAGTGGAGGAAGCGTGTCCTCGTGATCGCGGGTTCAACACAGGTGTCTTCAATAACAAAGCGCCTAGAGCGCCAACCGCTTGAGTGATGAATTGGGCTTAATTAAAGTTAGGAACTTTGTTCAGCAACAGGCATTTTTAAGAAAATAAACAAGCACACAGTCGGGCAGAAGTTATTTGTAACACAAAGAATTCTTACAAGTCAATAAGAAAAAGGAAAACAGCTCCCTATGGAAATGGGCGAGAAGACCACTTCCAGGCTCTGGGCTGGGTCACAAAACGCAATTTCCCCCGCAAAGGAGGTCCAGGTCCAGCCGCCCTGGCCCGCCCTGCTCCGTTGGAAGCGCACTCACCGGACCAGGGTGCAGGAAGGTCTGACTGGAGGCTCGGGGGGCGGGGGGCCCAGGCCCGGGTTCCTTTTTTGGCCTGCCCGGGGGAGAAGCTGAGCGCTGGCTAACCACGCCCAGGGGGAGCGCGGGGCGGGGCGCGGCGGGGCGGGGCGGGGCGGGTTTGGACGGGGAGCCACGCCCACTGTGACCCAGCCCTCTCAACCCGCAGGTTGAACCTCGAAGGGACGTGTGGTGACCGAGCTTGATTGAACAGCTGTGTCGGTGCAGCGTGTGTATCTGTGACTCGGTCCCACTCCCAGTTGCCCCATAACGCGGCCCAAAGTCACAGCAGGTGTCAGGTCCCTGAAAGCCAGTGCTGGAGACTTCCGGCGCCCATCAATGGAGAACACAAACCAGGGGACCCTGGCAAGGAACGTGCTGGTCGGAGTGAGGGCTGGCTGCCCTCATGGCGGTGATTTCTCGCACCTCGTCTCGTGTGCCCTCATGGAGCGGGGGACCCCAGCGCGCACAGCGGCGCTGGGAGGATGGGGATGCTGGGAGGGTGCGGACTCTGGGAGGACACGTGCCGGGAGGAGGGGGACGCTGGGTGATGGGTGTCTGGAGCGACGGCAGCTCTCAGGGGGCCAACAATCTGGGGCCAGTGCTCAAGAGGGAGTTTCATGCATGTCCTTGTCAGTTTTCCTTTGGGAAAAAACCTGTGAACAGCGAAGGCGCGTCAGCCACAGGGACGCTGACGTGGGAGCAGGACACCGTGCCTGCAGGACGCAGGCTTCGGTCCAGGCGTCGCACCAGGGCTGCAGCGGGGAGCTGGGAGGGGTGGGGGCGCATTGTAAGCGGCTGCGTCTTTGCTGGCTTTTCCCGTCTCCACTCGCAGCCTGGTTGACCCTGTCAGACGGCGAGAACAGACGCTTGCCTCCTCTATGTAAAGTTCAGAAACAGAAGCTTCCTAAGCCCCGGGTCAGCCCCCGCGTAGTGGCAGAGGTCACACGCGCCCGTCTGCCGTCGGCTGCGGACCCGGATGGCCCCTGGGAGCTGAGCGTCGGCATCCGCAGTCCTTAGCTTCCGCGGGCAGTTCTGCGGACTCAGGAGGGCAGTCCCTGCGCCTCTCACAGTGACCCCAGCAGCACTCGCTCAGCGCTCCGGGAGCCACCAGAGAACCTGACCCTGGCCCCTCCCAAGCGTGGCTGTAATTGAGATGGCTCCACGGTGACGCAGGGAGGGCCGGGTGACCCAGGGGAAGAAGAGGCAGGCCCGCTCCTTCCCGGGCCCTGGTTCCTTCTTGACAGCAAAGGCAGCGAGGAGGCTGTTTAACAAATGCTGCTGAGACAATTAGTTATTCATGTGGAAAAAATGAAATTGGATTTCTGTCTCACACCATAAATAAAAGTCACTTGGAGAAGACAGGTGGAGAGTGTCTCTGCCCTCCCTGTGAGGGGAAGGCTTGCTGAGGGAAGACGCGGGCGGTGCGGGTGTGGAATCAATGGGGCCTGTGACTACCCACTGTGGAGAACTTCATCAACAAAAAGCACACAGGGCGGGGAAAGACGCGCCACCAGGTGGGAGAGGGATTTCCACCAGCGACAGCAGCGCCTGTCAAGAGTGCCCCACGCTCTCTAAGAGCCTTAGCCATAGGAGAGTGGCCGCCTGCAGGGATGGCATGGCACAGCCGGAAGCGTGGGACAGCAAGCCCGTGGCAGGATGGAGCGACCCTGGCGGGCAGCACGTCACAACACCTGGCATGCTGAGCGCCGGCTTGGTGGCACCTCGGTCCCAGCTCCCTGAATAGGACAGCACCTGTAACAGGTCGCGACTTGCATGGTGGCGCTATACCCCTCAGCCTTTAGGCTGCAGACAAAGGTACAGATGCTGTTGGTGGGTGCCGCGGCGTCTCAGCTCTGGGGCGTCCCAGGAGGCCATGGTGCCCCCACCCTCTCAAACCGCAGTCCTCTGTGTGGTCTCCTGAGCAACTGGATCAGACCCATCTGCTAAGTGCTTTCTCCTAAATAAGTAAAACCTCGCACAAGGAATGAATCCCAACTAAAAAATCAACCAATAAACTTTCTCAGGTATTTGGATATCGATTATAAACTTTAATCAAGTGCTTCTAAATGTTTAATTAAAATCACAAGCTAAATATATCAGATTTCTTAAATTGCTTTAAAGGCCCTTTGTGTCCCCTTAAAATGTAAGCGTCGGAGCCCTGATCCCAGAAGCCAATGGGAGGCGGCTGGAGTTGAAAGTCCAGCCCGGAACTCAGACAGAAGGGCTTGTCGTTGGAGGCGTGGGTACATCCTGAGGCCATATGGACTATCCTGGGACTTAAGGGGACTGGGTGATGCAGGTGAGGGCGAGTGAGACACGCTGATGAGACGCTGGGTCCGCCCGGAAAGAAGTCGTGGAGAGAGCTGTCTGGTCAAGATCACACAGCAAGTAAAGCAGAAACAGTGAGCGGAAGCTCCCTGCGGGCAGGGAAAGTGACATCCAGGGAATGCACACGTGTGTACGACCTGTGCCTCCGCCTCTCAGGCAAGAAGGATTCTTGAATACATATGAGAGGTGAGGTTTTTTCCTTTGTGGGTGTGTTCAGATTACCTGGAGTGAAAACAGTGTGAATATCTAGGGGTGTGTCCTACACCCAAGTTGCTAGCGGGGGAGTCCTTGCTCTTAGAAGTCTCAGGTTTTGCCAGTTAGTTTTCTGCTCACACATCTGCACGCTGCCCTCTAGATTTTAAGCTCTGCTGTTCTTTAATCACTGGGGACCGGCAGGTGTGCAGGGGGCTTACGACCATCTGCTGTCGAATGAGCAGAGATGTGCACCTCCAACTGTGCTCAGTCAGGAGGGAGGTGCGGTCCCCCTGCTTGACCAGCTATGACATGGCATCATCTGTCTGCCTTCCTTTCTGACCCGTGAACCTCCTGGTCCCTTGGTGGTTGGGCTCCTCTCCAGCCGCTGCTCTGGGCAGTGTCCTCCCCCAGGACTTGCCAGCCGCCATGGCTGAGAGTCCATGGGGACAGCAGCATGTCGCATGGCGAGCAGGGTCTCTAGCCCGGGGGGACCCCTGTAGCCCTGGGCTCAGGCCTGCCTGCCTCCTTGTCTCAAGACACCATGAACCAGTGAAGGCTGCAGCCGCTCCAGGACCTGGGCACCCCACCTCAGACCCTGGGCCTGGCTTCTGGGCACTGTCCCGTCACTTCCTATCTAGTGTCCGTGTGGGGCTGACCTGGTCCCCCAAGCCCTTTCCATCTGTAGGCTTATTCCCAACCCCCCAAAACACAGCCTGAACCACAACTGGTCTCCCTCCGGGACTGCAGGAGTCCGAAGGCCGAGCCTGTCCTGCCCTGACAAACCTGACGCCACCTCCGGCCTCCGAGGGCAGCTCTTCCCCCACTGAGAGGCCGCTGTCGACAGGTCATTCTGCCGCTTGCTGCAGTGTGGGACGTGGGGTGGGATGACACCGGGCTTGCGGCAGCACTGTGGGCGGTGGCTAAGGGACAACCCTAAGGCAGAGCAAGGAGGTCCACACTGAGGACCAGGTGGCCGCTGCTCCGCCCCAGTGGAGACAGGGCAGGTCCATGTGCACGCATGCGCACGCACACACGCACACACAAAAAAGTTCCAAAGTGTGCAACATGAGCCTGGGTGACAGGAACAGGTGATTTCTTCTCGACTTCCCTACATTTTCCAAGTTTCCTACAATGACTAGGCAGGACTGCTGTAAGAATCTGGTTGCCAGGTGTCTGTGTTTGAAGTAGAACAAACTCTGGCCCCTGTCGGGTGGGAGGAAGGGCCTGGCCTGCAGCTGCGCTCAGCCCCAGGGCCGGGCCTCCCAGCCGGGCCAGCGCTGGAGGGGTTAAGTGCCCCACCAATGCAGATTAGATTTAATTAATCCTTTTCATCAGTTGCAAATATGCCTTCTGAACCCTATTAAAAACATGAATATGCAAATACAGACCTTTTTTAATTCTCATTTTCAAGGACTTGGAGTTGGAGTTTGATTAGTGAATCTGTTAACAGCCTGTAAACCTGGTGCAAAATTAATTTCCATTTAAGTTAAAAAAAAAAGGCAGGAAGACTGCTGGCAGTTGAGCTAATTACAGTGCTGCCCTATAGAACCTGGGCCTGCTGGAGGGCAGTGCCTGGCTGCTCGGAGACCACGTGCTCTCCTGCCCACTTTCCAGATGTGGAGACTGAGGCCCATGGGGTCAGGGGGAGACTGGCCAGAGCACAGGTGTTGGGGCGGAACCAGCCCTGGGTTGGGTGGCCTGCAAGAGGCACCCGCTGGGACAGCCTCTTCCCTCGGGTCCAGTCTCCGCATGACGAGGGACGGAACAGAAGGGGCTAACGGGTGGGGGGGCAGAAAACCAGGAACACGAAAAGTGAGGACGTGAGAGAAGTGAATTCTGGAAGTAAAGCGCTCTCAAGAGTGAAATAGTCTTTTGACAGTTTAGTATTTTTAATCGCACGCCTCCCTAGAGCTCCCACCTGAGCCCCGGGCTACGGGTGGGCCTTGCAGTCCTCGACCACGCAGACCCCCCTGAAAGTCCCACTGTGAGCCTGTACCAGTCTTGCTGGCCTTGAACTTTTCTGCCCACGGGAGATTCTGCCTGTCCGTGTCTCCTAATAAACTTGCTGTGTGCTGTTACGCATTTTTCCTCCAGCTCTTTACCGGCCCGGCTGCGTCTCAGGACGCACTGGTGCCGTGTCTGCCGCGGTGGCTTCGCCAGCGTCCTTGGGCTCCAGCGAGCCAGGCGGCGGCCAGCGGACACGTGTGGCCACTGAAGGCTTGGAATGTGGCCGGTCTGAAATGCGATGGGAAATTAGTGCAAAATAAGACACTGGACTCCAAGGCTCAGTACCAAAAGCCCAAATCAACGTTTCATTAATCTTTATATGATGACAAATCGAAATAAATTTTGATATATTGGGTTAAAGGATATGAAAATTAATTCATTTCTTCTTTTCAAATGGAGCTACTAAAATTCCCATCACATATGTGGCTGACGTGTGCCGTGGACAGGTCAGCGATGTTGGGTGGGTCCGTGAGGAGACGCTGATGGAAGCGTGTGTTGTCTACAACACAGGTAAGGCGCCTGCACGTTGCACCAGGGCACCGAGAACAGACCTGAGATGGGGCCCCGCGTGAGGGCCGGGTGAGCTGGCTGGTGACACCGTGCTGGGACCAGGGCCTGAGACGCACTGAGTTCTCTCAGCACCTGGAGGCCGAGCCTGAGTTGTGGTGTGCAGGTTGGTTCCTCCCCTTCTGGGGCATGTGGACCTGTCTTCTCCGAGCCTTCACATGGTCCTCTGTGTGCATCTGTGCCCTGATCTCCCAAAAAGACACCAGTCCTGTTTAGAGTCCCCAGGAAATCTCATTTTACCCTTGTCACCTCCGTAAAAACTGATACCAAACATAGTCACTTTCTGAGGCCCTGGGGTCAGGGCTTCGGCATATGAATTTGGGGGACAACCCAGCACAGCTCGGAGGACGAGCCAGGTGGGAGAGGGAGCACTCCCCTGGAAAAGGCTGAGGTGCCCAGGGGCAGGGGCAGCTCCAGTCACTAGACCTGCCCTCTTCCCGCAGGCAGGGCTGCGAACCTGGCAGGAGGGCTGACCAGGAGGCCGCTGGACCATGAGGGTCTAGAGCCGGGCTGTTTGCTTGTTTGTTTGCTGAAATAATGACCATGGTGCAGAATCAGGAAGTTCTGAAAGAAGCTGCCAATTTTACTCTACACTGTGAACTGGGTGTTTCTATGGGGCGCTGTTTTCAATGAACTTCTGCTTTGGAAATAACCAAAAACCCCATGAAATACATCTCTAGATGTTTTATGGAAAATTTCCAAGACAATTGTTAAGTGAGAAAAGCCGAGCTGTGAAACGATCCCATTATTTCAGAAACCACACACAACGGAGTGAAAGCAAACGTTATCTTACGTCCCTGTGTTAGGCAGGGACAGGCCAGATGGGACCGGCCCGGTACCTTCTTTTTACTCTAACTTCTATTGCTGGAGGGTTTTCTTTTCACATTGAAAATGCATTAAAAATGTGCAGTTAAAGATAAAGTAGAGAGGCAGGCCGTGGGTTGGACTGGGTGGTGTATGTCCCAGCGTCCCCGAGTCCCTTGCTGGCTGCTCCTCACTGTATGACTGAGCAAGGCCCCGCCTCTCTCAGGCCTGAGGCAGGGATGAGGGCACTGTGGCCAAGCCCCTTGTCTTCAATGCACACACACAGCCAGGAAGTCAATGCATGTCGACGTGTGGACGGTACATGCACAGGCCGTGTCTGCAAGTACGCGCACACACGCCTCTACATTGCCCTACATTCCACGTGTCATCCCTTGACTTCAGCGTTCGGGGGACATGTAATCAGTGGTTTACCCTGGAAGCTGTTGGGTGAACTGAGATGGAAGGAGCTGTGGATCGGGTGTCCCCACCAGGCCTGGCCTGGACCTGCAGGCCCCGCTGCAGGGTCGTGAGGAGCCAGAGAAAGTGGGTTGCTCATTTCCAGAATACCAGGCAGACGACGGCGGAGGGAGGCAGGTGTGAGTGGACATGGTGGGGGCTGGGGGCTGGGGGCTGGGGTACTGCCGAGGCCACAGCAGGCGGCACTGTCCTCCTGGAGTCCCAGGAAGCTGAGGAGCCCCGTGCATACCAAATCCCGTTATATCCTACAATTATAGTTTATCGCTGCGGCACTAATCCCTTAAAATTAGTCATTATCGGCTTAAGAGCCATTTAGCACCAGGCACCCACTAATGAGCTGGCAAAGTGGGGATCTGCCAGGCCCAGAACTTTCCATGGCCTGGTCGCCAGCAGTGGGACTATGTCAGCCAGAGGGACAATGGGACCTCTGCTCCTGCCCTGCCACTTTGGGGTGGGGGATTCTGGCCTTCAGGATGGCCCCACTGTGGCAGAGCTCCCTGCGGGCCCTGTGTGGATAGTCTAGGACTGGGACTCCCAGGAAGAAGGGGCCTCAGAGACCCTCTTACTGTGGAAGAAGGTGGGGAGACCAAGGCCAGATGAGACCCAGGTCCACGGCCACCTGGGTGAGGAGCCTGGCTGTGAGCTGCTGGTGACCAGCCTCTCCCACAGACATGAGACCTGGCTCAGCTGATCCCACCTACCCTGGCACTGTAACCGCTGAGGGGACATGAGAACCTGGACAAAGCAGGAGTCATATTGGAGCCCAGTGGCCATGTGACCCTAGGACAATGGAAAGGGGCAGCTATAGGGCCTAGCAGGAGGCGCCATGTCCACCACAGAGGGCAGGTCGGCAGCAAATGGGCAGCTCCCAGCCCTCTGAGTGAGATCCTCAGTGAAATCTCATCCTTCCAGTATATTCCTTTTCTGCCTGGCATGGCTGGAGACTACTTTTGGCCTGATGATCGAGAATTTCACTCCTGGGTATCCCACTGCCCCCAGTAAAGGACAGGAGTGCTCCACGTGCTGCCCACTGGGCAGAGGTCAGGGCTTCTGTCTGTCACCCTCTCCCAGAGTCCACCACAGCAGTTATCTCTGAGAGATCCACCCCCGTGGGCACAGGCACATACACTCCTGCAGACGCATACACACACGTGCGCACACACAACGGACACACCCCCACGGACGTGCCCACCTCTGCAGACTTTACGTACACGTGTGCACACACCGCACACGGCTTGATAGTGCATTTACGCACTTGACCTTGTATCCAGTTCTGACCCGAGTCTTTCTTCACCTTGGTGGCATGTGGTCTGGCCAAGTCCCAACCTGTGGCCACCTGGACACGCCACACAGGCTCCCCAAGTATGCAGTGGGGGCTAGGGTGGAAAGGTCTCCCCACACCCCTACTGGGGCCCAAGCGCTTCCTTGGGGCTTTTCCACCCATGAAAGAGGCAGGTTTGGGGTTCGTGACTGAGGGGGGAGCAAGACCCAGCAGGGGTGGGTTCACCGAGGTGTGACTTTGGATGAGGCAGCGCCGGGCCTCCATGCTGGACACTGCAGCTCTGACCCTGTGCTGAGAGGAGGACCCCCCAGGCTCCTTCGAGGCCCAGTTCCTGCCAGTTGGCCCCACCCTCATGCTACAGGCCATGGAGCTATGGGCACTGGGGCCCTTTGCGTGGCTCCCTTCTTGGGAAAGCAGTCAACCCCTGTGCCCCACCCTGTGACGCCTTCCCTGTGCCCTCATCCTGACACCCCCATCTCCGTGCCCCGATCCCTGCCCCTGCCTCCTTCTGCCTCCCCAGCTCCCTGGTTCTCAAGAACTTCAGCCCAGGGACCTAGGGACGAGGCAGACTTGCACAGACCCCTGTCCAGTCCTGGATGCCTGGGGAGGCCTGAGCTCCTAGGGCTGAGCCCAGACTGTATTAGGGAGAGAGGATGGCCTCCTGTGGCCGTGGATGATGGAAGAAAGGATGCGAGCGTGGACTCTGGGACACTCCTACCCCGGCCAGTGTCTAGACATGTCACATCATCCAACCAAAGGGCTTGGAGCCACCTTCCCAGTCGGTGCCCAAGGCTGCCTGGGAGTGCAGGCATGGCAGGGATGCAGCTCAGGCTGTGCACTCATGTCCGGATCCAGGGTTGTCCTGCGCCAGACGGTACATCTGCAGAAGGGCCTCGGACACACGCAAGTGAGTGGGAATGGCTAAGCAGGAGCCTTTATTCCTAGGAGCTCGGGTCCTCGGCTCCAGCCCTTGGGTTTAAGAGTGTGGGTGTGGCATTCCGCCTCCCAGGAGGGGACAGTAAGTGGTCCAACTGAGCACTGCCCTCCAGGACGAGGGCGAGGAGATGGAGGCCCTTCTCCGGCAGAACCGGCATGAGCTCCGGGTCCAGGGGTGTCGGGAGGACTGTTTTTTAACCCCTGCTGGCCAGCGATGTGCCCGGCACGCTGAGACGCCCCATACAGGCCGAGCCAGCTCCCACTGCTGCCAGCTCCACCGTCCAGTGTCTGACCCGCAGGCTAGGCCAGGGTCTGGCGACTGACGAGGTCGAGGGTGAGGGCGCTGAGGAAGGCAGGGATGCTGTCCTGGTGCAGCAGGTGCAGCTGGACGAGCTCGGGCACCGTGCGTGAGAACTCTGTCTCCAGCAGCTGCATCTTGGCGCCCGAGGGTCCGGTAGCCTGCAAGGGAGACAAAGGTAGGCATTAGCGAGGGGCGGGTCTTGGGATGGCCTCCTCATCCCTCCCTGTAGTCCCTCACCCACGTTTCGGGAATCCTGGCAGGCGGCCAGAGAGTGGACTCCAGCTCAGGTTCCTCCAGGCTGCCGCCCTGCCCATCCTCTGCACAGAACGTCCCAAGCACACAGGGACCCCTGGGCGCTTCTGAGCGGCGTGACAGGCCCAGTCTAGAGGGCTGTCCAGGGCTGGACACAGGTGCCTGAAGAGCAGGCCTTGGCGCATGCAGTTGTGACAAGCACAGTGGGCGGGTCTGTCATCTGGACAGGCGATTGCAAGGCTGGGGGTAGGCACATCTGTCCACACAAGCGCCCAAGTGTCAATGACCACAGGCAGATGGACGGACGAGTACCGAGTGTCTGCTCAGTTAGGGAAAACTGCTCATCCTTAATACGGCAGGGGGCCTGGCCCGCACCACCCACTTGGCCCCGCAGACACGCTGCGCAGGCAGAAAAGACCATTTGTACGGTTCCACCTAAAGGAAGTGTTGAACAGGCAACTGTTTGGAGACACATCAGTTGTGGCCCGGGGCTGGGTGGGTGCTGGTGGGGTCTGGGGAGGACGGCCAGAGGGTAGGGGACCCGTGGGTGGTGAATGCTCCAGATTAGACTGTGCTGAGGCTGCCCTGCTCTGAAGACACTAGAAAGAATCACGCTGCGCAGGCACATGAGAATACAGAACATGTGGTCATCTCTCAGCAGAGCCATGAAGAGGACGCTCACTTTGTGCAGCAGCAGGTGGGGGCCTGCCCCCCAGAGCCATGGGGTCTGGTGGTTCACAGGCCGCGAGCTGCCTTCCAACGCCTGGTCTAGGTGAGGGTGCACACCCCACAGTGCCCCACACTGGATGCTGAGGAAGCACAGGAGCCCCCTCTGAGGCCTGGATGGCTCTGGACCACCATGTGGGCAGGTGCTGGCTCCACCTGGTTCCCTATCACCTGCTGAGTGGCCGCAGGCCTGCTGCCCACGTACCCCCAACTGCCACCTGTCTTGTTTGCTGCCCTCCCTGGGCGGCATCCCTGTTCAGTGCTGTTAGTGCATTTAGCCTTGTCATAGTGCAACACAAACCATTTTAAACAAAAATAAGAGAAACCACTCTGACCTTTTACCAAGAAAATCCTTTCATTCTGCCTCTGCTCTTGATTCTGATTTTCCCCTAAATGTCAGAGGCTGAAAATCCTGCAGCTGTCGGGTGGGAGGAGCGTGCCCAGAAGAGGCAGGCGGCAGGCAGTGAGGGAACAGGCTCACCCTGGCTCCGCAATGCCTGTGCCCAGGCCAGGCCCGCCCGCCCTGGGAAGCCACCTCCAGCCTGCCTTGGGAGGGGGTCTCCAGCTAGCCCTGGGGGCAGGTAGCTCTCCAGGGGCCTCCCAAGTCCTGTGGGCCGGGCCTGGCCACGGTCACAAACCTCTGGTCCCCCACTCAGTATTCACAAGGCACCTACTGTGTGGGGGCCTGTGCAGCCCTGGGGGACCAGTACTACTTTCTCATCTCACCCCCAATCTGGCGAGCACACCTGTTTGCTCCCCAGGACCCTGCCTGCCTGCCGGCCGGCTTCCCACACCCCTAGCCTCAGCCCTCGACTGGGCCCTTGGACGTCACTGTCCACACGGAGAGGCAGCAGAGCAGTGTATTATCAGCACATGTACGTCCATCAGTCTCTGCTCGTGCTCTGCCAGGTTCAAATACCACCTGGTTCCCAGGTACCTTGTAAATCATTCTAATTAGGGGCTGTTCATTTAAAATTAGAGCACAAGTTTTTAAAAAGCAAGTTGCCCAGTGTGGTGTGCTGGCTGTGGCTGGAAATATTTATGGCTGCCTGCTGCCTGCTTCCTCGGCTGTGTTTGGAAGGGACGAGCAGCGGTGTAGCCTGGGGACCCAGGCTCTCAGTGTAATGAAGACACTGAAACCTGGCGAGGCCACATGAGGGCACAGGGCGCACAGGAACGGAGAGCCGGCATCAGGTCAGATGGCCTTGGGTGGCTGGCACAGTGCAGGCTCCAGAGGGCTATGACAGCAGCCTGCCAGGCCCTCCCCAAACTGCCCTGAGCAGGCACCGCATGGAGCAGCGGGACCCAAAGAGCAGAGCTAAGACACCCCACCTCTGGGCAGTAGGGAGACACACAACAAGGCTCCAAGGGCCATACTGGAGGGTCACACTGAGGGTGGAAACAAAGAAATTCGACCCAGGGATAAACCACAGAAGCACTTAGAGGAAGGTCAGGGGCTCCACGCACATCCTCAAGCAGTGAGTGCGCCCACATTGCATCTGGAGGACCACGGCATGGGGACCCGAAATTGGGCAGTCCGCTACTAAATATCCTGCATCCAGAACGGTCACAGACACTCAGTAGGGAGCAGGGCCTGGGGCAGAGACCAGGCCCAGCCGGCAGTGAAGAGAAGCATGGGAATGGACAGCATCACACAGAGACAATCACTGATGTCAGCAAACCTCCAGCAAAACCAACAGGACTAACAAGAGAAAAGGAAGAAGCCACCAATGTCAGCAATGAGACAGAATATGATAACAGACCCAGGAGCTATTAGAACAAGAAAATGCTTCCCAAACCACCTTGTGCTCCTACATTTGACAAACTCAGAAGAGCCAGACCAGTTCCTTAAAAACCACAAAGTCCCAGACCCGAGCCCAGATGATGACGGTAAGAACAGTTCTGTGGCACTAGACACAGAATCCGTAACTAGAACTCTGCAAGAGGAAACATTCCAGACCCAGGTGGGTCCACTGGAGAATTTGATCAAACATTTAAGCAAGAATTAACATGAATAAGAGAAGGAATACTTCACTACTCAGCATTAACTTGGTGCCAGAATCAAGAGCGCACACAGATTAAAGAAAACTCTAGGCAATGTCTCGTGTGAACGTAAATACAAGAATGCTGAGTAAATACTAGGAAGCTGAATGCAGTGACACATGCGGAGTGTAGGACCAGTTTGCACGGAAGGTCTGGCCCAGGGGGGCTTGCTGGTGTGCCCAGGGCCACACAGTCTAGGCATCATGCTCAGCAGTCGGACGTAGCACCACCCAGTGTGCCCACCACACCAACAGCTGAAGGAGAAAGGCCCCAGGGACAGGTGCTGAAAAAGCAGCTGGCGCGTTATCACCTGAGGAAGAAGTCTCTCAGTCAACCAAGACCAGGCACAGGTGGCCAGCACACTCCATGCACCGTGCAGAGCTGGTAACCAGGAGGCTGACGCCGCAGGTCAGCATGGAGATGGGAGGCCCCGTCCACAGCAGGCGGGCGCGGGCAGGCCCAGCAAGGAAAGGAATTCTGACTTAAATGGCACATCTGACAAAATGTACATCAGACTATGAACTTAAATGTGGAACATCAAACTATCAAACTCAACACAGAAACTCAACAAAACTTCTGGGCTTAGGACAAGGCCAAGGATTCTGAGACCTGACACCATCAGCATGTGACCCACAGATGACTAAACATGTCATGGCATGCGGCGGTGCCGGGAGAGGTGTATAGGGCGAAAAGACAAGATACCCTGGACAAAGGTCCACAAGTCACACTTGGACATGGATCCATCATCGTCCCAGTGCCTGCAGAGGGCCTGGCGCAGAGGCCCAGATGACAGCTCTGACGTCGTGCAGAGCTGGAGCTGCCCACGCACATCATCCATCAGTGCTCAGTGCTACTGCGCACTCCATGTCCACCACAGGCCTTCTGGTCACAGGGAGCTGTCCTCAGATTCAGACCTGCCACCCAACTGCTTGTCTGCCCCACCCTTCTCCTGGGCAGGCCCGTCACCTGAACGGGCCCCTCCATCTTAGAGCTGGCCTGGCGCTAAGGCACCATTCAGGGCTGAGGTGAGACCTAGCTCCTGACTTTGATACCTAGAAGCTGTGTGATCCTGGGCACGTTGCTCTGCATCTGGTCTGTAACAGGGACGGGTGCTGCAGCACCTACCGGAGGTAGGCACCTGTGGCCCCTCAGACAGACGCAGACCCACCTCACTGCGGGGGCTTCTTTCCAACTGGCTCCCAGATGCCCTCCACCCCGACCCGGCCTGTGCAGACACTTGCTCTCTGCTCAGGAAGGCGTGTCTGCCTCGGCCGTGAGCGCGTCAAAGCACTTCCATCTTCAAAGACTTGCTGGAACTGACGATGATGCCACAGCCCAAGTGCGTGGCTGCAGATCTGGCTGGGGGCAGCGCTGAGCTGCGGTGGCAGGTGCTCACCTGGACTGCAGAGAAGGTCCCCGGAGGGCAGGTACTGTGCACACCGCAAACCCAGATACGCTCACACCTGCACACCGAGGCACTCACCTGCACACGCAGGTACGCTCACATACACTCAGAGACATGCACACGCACACCCAGGGATACACACACACACACACCCCCCTGCACACACAGAGGGAAATAACACGGATGTAATGGTGCTGGTTGGAGAGCGAGGTGATAGTGTCACAGTGGTTTTACCGAACGCCTCAGATTTATCACTCCAACTGCAGGGCATGTTTGAAATGGGGTAAGATCACACCTAACTCCTGTGAGAATGGCAGTGAGCACTCACTCTGACGTGTGCGCATGTCAGGTTCTCAAGGCTATGGGCCACGGAGGGGGTGGCATGTGGGCTGTGGTGGGACATGGTGTCCTACTGCCACCTTGAAGGCTCTGTAGCTGGGCCCTGGGTCCATGTCTCCACTGACACCACAGCCTATGGCCCACAGCAGCTCCCTTTCCGAATGCACCTGGGCCCTGGTGCAAGGAGGCACTGCGTACCCATCCACCTTGTCCGCCAGCATGCAAATGACATCCAACCCGCCATCATGGTGTGGCTAGACTGCTATGACCGACAGGGCTTGTCTTGCTTGCTTTCAGGTTACTGGGGTTCTGAGCAGGCCACGTGACAAGGACATAAAGCCTCCAGCCTGCAGCTTACATGGAGCCGCGCCCACGTGAGGGAGCTGGGAGCTCACCTTCCCCACACGCTGGGGGTCAGCCGATGGTCTGAAGAGGTCTACTAAGATGCACTGGACCTCTGGAACGAGCCACCGAGTCTGTGATAATGTGCTACTTAGTGATGCACAGCCGATACAGGACAGGGAAATTCCTTGAAAATAATGGCCACAACTTGTGAAATGTGGTGAAAAACTATAAACTAGTAGAAGATTCAAGCATTTCAATAAATCCCATGCATGAAAGTAAATGAAGAAAATGATACCAAAGGACATCACAATCAAACTGATCAAAACGAGGGTAAGGAAACATGGCAAAGCATCTGGGAAGACGTGCGCTCTACACGCCAGAGCGACCTGCAACATCACAGGACAGAGAATGACAGCTCACACGTGAAAAAGGAGTCACGTGAGTGCGGAAAAATGTCAGTGAACTCAGGAGAAGACAGAAAAAAGGAACAAAGTGTAAAAAGACAACAGACGAGAGGCTCGCACTCATCTAAGGCAGGCTCTCCAGCGCGGCTGTAAGAACGCACGTGAGCTACGGCGCCTCCGCAGGTTCCACGTGAAGGGTGAAGACACCCGCACCAGCAGAGCCCAGCGCTGGGGAGTCCACGCACACACCAAAGGAGACGCGCGAGCAGAGCTGCCAGGGAGAAAGGCCATGTCATACCGATGAAGGACTAATTTGTACAGAAAATAAAAGATAGTAGAACACGAGAAGGAACAGACACATTCAGAATTAAAGTTATAGTTCAATATCTTCTCTCTCTAATGGATAAAAAAGGTAAACACTCAGCAAGATTTGACAATACTATTAAAAAAAAACACTTGACTTAGTCAACATTTACAGCATAGTAGAGGAGAATATGCATTGTTTTCAAGCACACAAATAACATTTACCAAGACAGATAACTTTCTAATGCTTAAAATAAATTTCAATATATTTTAAAGGATTCATGTCATATAAAGTATGTCTTCTAGCTCTAATCAAAATAAACTAGAAGCTAGTGACAGATGTTTCGAAATTTTTCAATATTTGGAAACAAAATACCATAGTTTTAAATAGAAATCAAAAAGAAAAATAATAAGAAATTAGCATTGAAAGACATTAGAAACAAAACATCAGGATCTGTGGAGTCAGGCAGAGCACAGGGGTGGTACAGCATCGGATGTGGGCATCAAAGAGTAAAGTCTCCAGAACTTCAGCCTCCACCTGAAGAAATAAAATCAGGCACACCCTGGAGTAGCAGGACAATTGCTTCTGAAGAAGCAGGGCACACACCCCTGGGTTTGAGTCATGGGTCTGGGGAAAGGCAACCAGTGTGAACAACTAAATAAAAAGAAAATAAAATGCTTCTTTCTCCTCTCTCTTCCTGCCTGCCTGCATCTTTCCTTGAAAAAACAAAACAAAACAAAACGAAAATTAAATGAAAAATTTAGATTCCAAGGAAGCAAAAGGAAACAAAGAAGAAAGCAAAAGTGTGTGAAATAAAAACAGAAGAGCCATAGGAAAAATAAAAGCTAAAGCTGTTTTTTTTTAAAGAAGATTTCTAAAATTGATAAGCCTCTGACCAAAATGAGGAGAGAGGACACAGTGTTGAAGTCAGGAACGGGGCGGGGGTGGGCAGCAATACAAATCTCACAGAGGTAAAGGGACAATAAGGGACGCTGTGGGCAGCTTCATGCCAATACGCTTGACACCTTCCAAAAGATGGGCAAATTCTTTCAAAGGGGCGATCTACTGGACTCATCACCAAGGAAAAAGATAACCCGAACAGTCCCGTATCTCTTCAAGAAGTGGAATCTGAAGGAAACTCTCACAACGCAACCTCCAAGGCTAGGTGGCTTCCCTGGCGAATTCTTCAGATACCCGAGGGAGAAACGGCGCTAACTCAACATCTACTCTAGAAAATAGAAGGGTCGGCGCTTAGTCATTCTGAGACCTGCAATGTGGGACCCCGAAACCAGACAATGAGTACAAGGAGATCCAAAGACGACAGACCGATAACCCTCAGGAAGACAGAATCCGACGTCGTAACAAACCCGTCAGTAGGGCAGGTCCCAGAGCCCCCAGGATCACAACCACGACCATCGGGGTCTGTCCCAGGAACTGGCCGCCACAGAAGGTAGCCGGTTGCAGCACGTCAGCAGGGCACAGAAACAGTTGTGATCCTCTCTGGAGACGCACAAGTGTGCCCGCCCAGCATTCACCCCAACTCTCAGAGACTAGGACCGCTGTCCTACCTGCTGAAGGGCAGCTGCACGACCAGGGCCCCCTACTCTGAAAGTGCGGTCAGACGCTCCCCTGCGTCAGAAAGATGGGCTGTGCTCTCCCGCCACTGCTATTCAACCTTGATCTGGCCAGGAAGTCAGCAGAGAAACCAAAGGTAGCACCGTCTATGTGGAAAAGTCAACAGAAGGGGCTGAAAAAGCCATGAGAGCGTATACGTAGAGTTAGAAAGAATGCAGAATATAATATCAATGTACCAAAGTGAATGCTTTTATATACTAGCCACAAATAAACTGAACGTAAAAAGTAATACCTTTTATAATAGCTTCAAACTATGAACTACTTATGGACTGACAGGATGAGGGGCTGGAAACCGGAAGCCGTGAGGAGGGCAGGGAGGCAGCCCTCCACGCACTCTGCAGGGTCAGTGCCGCGCTCCTCCAGATCCCAGCGGGCCTTTCTGGTGGAAGATGACATGCTGAGTCTGAAATGAGTATGGAAGTGTCAAGAGCCCAGAACACCTTAAACAACTTGGAAAAAGAACAAAGGAGGCATGACCTGGTGGCTGAGCGGATAAGGCACGGGCGTGGGCCACGTACATCCCGAGGACCCGGTTCGAGATCTGGAACAGGGGAAACAACCAGGAACAACAACTAGATAAAATAAAGAAGTGCTTCCTCCTCCTCTCTCTTCCTGCATGTCTGCTCGCCTCCATTCCTGCCTGCACTTTCCTCGGGCTAACGCTATCTGACTTCAGGGCGCAGAGAGGACATGTGCCACTGTGTCAAGATGGCCTGTTCCCATATCTGCCCTGCCTCCCATCTGAACCTGCTCTCGGCTGCTGAGGCCCGCAGCACACCCCACACACCTGTCCCATGGGGCCAGCACACTGTCCAGCTGCCAGAGCCCCGGGCCACCTGTATGGAGCCTCCCTGACCTTCTGTGCTCCATGCTATTTGGGGACACCTGGGTCACCTCCACACTCTTCTCTTAGTAGCACAGTTGAGGCCTCACCCCATGGACAGAGCTGCCTGGCTGGGGGTAAGACACTTTCCCTGCTTGGGCCCAAGCTGTCTCTCTACCACTACTAGTGGACATGGACTCCAGGTCCCATATCAGATTCGGGGACCAGAGATGGGGAGACCAAGGCAGGAGCAGACAGTCGACTGGGCGCCAAGACCAGATGACAGGGCTACCTGGTGGAGTTGGGTGGTCCAGTGTGTTTGCAGAACAGCTTGGCCCATGCTGACCAGGGGAGGGATATCATAGAATCCCTCTTACAAGCATCGTGGGGGCCCATGTGCCACTGAAGCTGCCAAAAGCTGCTACACACTGGAGCATCTTGCTGGCCCTGGGTTAAAACCACCCAGGACTGATGCGGACTTCCAGAAAGTTCCATCTCTACAGTCACCCTGAACTGAAGAATGGCCAAGGCTCTGTGGCTCACCAGCTGAAACAGGCAGAGCCAGGCTTGACAAAACAGAAGTCACTCCAGCCATTTTTGCGGGAGCAGGAATTTGTCATCTTGTACCTAGTGTGATGTCTTCTTGCTGCAGCCTTAGCCCTGGCAGCCACGAGCCGAAGACGGACACAGGCTTTGCCGCTCATGACCAGAGTCCAGCTTCTCCCCAGCTTCCTGGCCAAAGCTTTCATGGTTGTCTGATTTCTGTCTTGTTCTCGGCCTGACCAAAAGGCAGGGGCTGACCAAAGCAGGGGGCTCAGCCTACAATGTGTCCAGGCCCTCCAGACCTTCTTAGGGACCGCGTCTGAGAGCTGATACCACCAGGATCCAGGACTTGGGGACCACGGTGCTCCTGGAGAGAGCACAGGCTTGACAGCATCCCCACCCTCAAGTTTCTCTGCCATCTTTGTGCTGACCACCCCTCTCCCCTTTGGCGTTGGTATCCTCTGCAAATTGTCTTGTTTTTCATCTTTGGCAGGACTGAAAATCTGATCATAAAAGAAAATTTTATTTTTTCTTTTTTAATTAGTACTTGGTAATATCACCAAGCTGTGAGTTTATGGCTTTGTAGATCTTGTGTTTTTGACACTAATTATTCACAAAGGCTTTTTAAGCTGCATTTCCACTCAGCGACTGCCGCACCAGTAATTAAGCGAGAGGAAGAAGTGGCAATAGATTCCACGTGTCACACCCAGCCTCTCCCACCTGTGCCCCCACATGTCCCCAAGGCCCAGTCGGGAGGTCTGAGGAGGACCGTCCCGGAAGTCCCATCTTCGGCCATCCTGGCTTGGCTCTGCTATCCACTCCAGAGTGAAGTTACAGGCCCTTGAAGGTGTGGAGGGAACTAGAAGTGGCATTTGTCCAAGGATCCTGAGACTCTGCAGTAGGGGCTTCCGCCCTCCTTGCCGAGAACCGAGGGCAGATCACGTGGGTAGCGGTCGGCTGCTAGCAGGTGCGTCTGCTCTGCCCGACTGCTGAGTGAGTGAGTCCGGCCCAGTGCCTGGCAAGTTCACTCCGAATACGGCCCCCACACTGGCATGTCTGGGTGCTTGGGCAGCCCCTGCACCTCCTGTTAGTGGAGGAGGCAGTAGGCTGGTCCTCCGAGCACACAGCCAGGACCCTTGGCCACTAGGGGCTGGCGGCTTCTCTGGGGACTGGCCAATATGGGCCTCTTCAGGGGGAGTTGGAGGTCTTAGAGACAAAAGCACAGCATGGAGCCGCCCTGTGCAGCTTCCCTGGAGGCTGGCCGGCCTGCGATGCAGGTCTCTCACAGGCTCTGGCCCAATGGTGGGCAGACTACCAGTTGTCTCTGTCCTGATGGTGCTCAGGGCATCGGAGCCCCACCAATTAGTCACTGTTCAGTGTTTCTGCTTCAAGTCTATTTTAAGATGCAATTAAAACATCTTGTTGCCAAAGTGCAGAGTTCCAGCTGGGAGAGCCCCTCCTAACATGAAGGGTCAGAAACAGACGGGAGGGCACTCAGCTTGAGACTCTGCTCTGAGTGGAGGGCTTTGCTGTGGGTTCGTCTTCTGAGGGACAGGCCAACGAGACCCGTTGTAGGAGGAAGCCACCCCTTGGAAACCACAGGCTGCCTGCGTCCCCCAGAGCATGCCAGGTGGCCCCACTCAGCCCTTTCTGTCTTACGAGGGGACAATGCACACAAGATGGTGGGACCAGGCGCTGTGACAGCTGCTGGGACATTCATGCAAATCAGCGCAGTCACCTCCTGTGACTGAAAAGGCAAACGCTGCACCCTGGCCTGTGTGGCGGAGCCTGGTGCACGCAACCCAGCTCAAGTTTGCGTCTGCCTGGAGCCGTGTGTTGGGACAGACGCAGGACCTGCCCGGTTCCCAAACACACTCAACTGTGGTCAGTTGGGCGCCCCGGCAGGCATCCCGGGAAGCGGGCAGGCCCAGGTGCGGGGCTGGCAGTGGTGGCACCCAACGTAGCTGTGGGTCCTCTACGCCGGGGGGACGCAGAACGTGGGAGCTGGGCTCCTCCTCCTTTGGGCTGCCCCAGGGTGAGCTGGCATGGCTCAGGACGTGTCAGGCACCCAGTATGAAGTCAGATCAAGCCGTCTCCCAAATGGTGGCTCCACTGGGACACAGGCAAGGCGTATGACAACAAGCTCTGCAGGGCAACACACGGTCACTCACTGTCACCTTCTAACATGTGCGGCAGGGTGACAGGGAGAGGTCATGTGACACCCGGCTCAGGGAGAAGTCTGGCTGCTGACATTAAGGACACTGCCCAGGCAGGCCTTGGGGACTGACTACAAGGACAGCAGGAACAGGGCCCCCCATCGTGTCTTCAGGGCAGATGTGCTGGTTTTGCTGGCCTGTGCACAGGCTACTGGGCTGGGGTTGGCGCTGTCCCAGGTCTGTCTGGCAATGGGCACGGACCCGAGTTCCACTGGGACCTTGGTCCTGCGTGACTGTACACAGGACTCTCCAGGAACATGGCTCACCAGCTCAGTTGGCCTGATGGCGCCAAGACCGCCAGCCCTGGTTCTTTGGAAGGTCCCAAAGAGGTCCTCTCTCTGCCTTCCATCTTCAAGTTCTTGGGGGCTGATTGCTAGGGTATGGATTGGGGGTCAGACCCTCCAGATGCCAGGAGAGGCTTTCAGTTCTGGGGACAGGAGTGGTCTCCAAGGGCCGGCGAGAACTATGCTGGTCCTGGGGTGAGGTAGTGACCTTTGGGTACCCACATACTCACTCCCACTGTAAAAGTGATGACAGAGGAGCCTCTCACTACAGTCTGAAGTAAGGGCTTATCCTAGATGTCACCACCCAGAAGCATCTGAGGAGACAGCCTGGGGCCTTATCATAGGAGCTGGGGGTTTTGAAGGTGCAGGGCACTCCAGGGCCCTCCCATGGGACTCCCACCCCCTCATGGGAGAGGGAGCCCCTGGCGTTGACACCCTGCAGCTCTGGTGACAGTGGGCCTCTCAGGGCATCCCTCCCTCCAGCCTGCAACATCATAGCGCCTGGCACATTCATACAGTTGACCATCAAATAAGAGTCCCTGGCACCCAAGGGTCCTAGAGTTGAGGGCCACCTGGAACCAAGTGTCTGGCACTGAGGAGGACGTTGGAGCAGGAAGCCTGAGCCTGAGCTGAGAGCCTGGCCTGTCGGGAGCTGCTGCCTGGGCATTTCTTTATCCATGCATGGCCCCTACACCCTCAGACAACAGCTGCGAGCAGGAGGAAGTGCTTCATTCTTTGCAAGAAATACTCCGACTGATGTAATTTGCGTGTGCAAAATGTGTGAAGTGCATTTCCATTTCATCAGCACCTCAACCTGCACGAAGCTGCTATTTGCTTTCAGACCCGTTTCACGGGGCCTGAATTAGATTGTGGGATTTTCCTCATCTTGCAATAGGAGATTTCATGTCCTGCTGATAAGTTTGCATTTTCATTGACCATATTCATTTAAAAAGAAATTTCAAAATATATTCTGCAGTTGATTTGCTCCTTGGCCTCAAGAATGGAATACAAATAATCTCACATCCGGCAGGTATCTTTCTGTGATTTAATTTCGGAAATGATGTATTAAAGGACGCAGATGTCCCTATCTGCTCTGGGGAAGGGAAAGTTCACTTCACTTTGGGGTTGACGGCCACGTCTTTCCAGCGCAAGCCCCTGCCTTTCCACATCAAGTGAGCACCCACCTTTCAGGACGCACCCAAAAGCAGGCACCTGGCCGTGGGGCCAGCAGAGGACATGCAGCATCAGCACAACAAGTGTGGAATGACGGCCAGTGGAGGCGACGAGACCTGCAGCTGCCCTGCCCTCCACAACTCAGCACGGAGTACAGCTCGGAGGGGTTTGGGTGGTTCTCTGGCCCCCAAGCCACTTGACATGGTCCAGCCCGTGATGGGCCCATCTCCCCAGGAACAGGAGACGCCCGCCTCTAATCGCTCGGCTGTAAGGGGCATTCCACCTGCCCTCTCAGTGAGCAGTCTGGGTCAGTACACGACCGGGGGCAGGGGTCAGTGAGCTCCTTCTGGATACCTGGGGCACTGAGTGGGCTGGGCCCTTGAGAAACGTCCTTCTGCAGCCCTGCCCTGCCCTGTTGCTCTGCATGGCCCCGAGACCCAGCGCAGGTCAGCGCAGTGAGCTATTTCCAGGATGAACAGATTAAATGGACAATAACCAGCCCTCTCTGATGGGCACTTAGTCTGGGCCCACGACATGTGGGGCTCTTCTGGGGAGTGTAGTCCACTGTGAGCAGGGAGATCAGAGAGATGCTGGCGTGGAGGGAGTGTTTAAGGCCCGGCTCCCAGAGACAGAGGCCTCTGCAGTACTCCAACCAGGGCCAGAAGGGCTGCCGTGGGCCAGCCTGTGCTGGAGGGCACACAAGTCAAGAGCCAGGTTGCTGACCAGGCAGACAGGCCCTGGCTGCATGGTACACAGTGAGTGATGGGTCAGGGGGAAAAATCAAGAGACAACATAAAAATCAGGAGTTTTCAGCTACTTCGACCCTGGACAGGGTGGGCTCACAGGCCACGGCTATGGCTTACTGCCTATACTGGCCCACACGCCCAGGCTCCTCCCAGCAGCCCTGTGCTGGGTGCAGGAGGCCATGTGCTTGGTGAGACCGTCAGTTTGGGAATGATGATAAGTGACTGGATTCTGGGTCAAATGAGGGCAGAGCAAGGGTCTTGGCAGTGATCGGCTGCCCACCACACAGGGCCAAGCTCATGCTGGAACCGGGTTACCTGCAGGCTGACCTCCCGCCTGGCCTGTGCCTCGGGGAGAGCGGCTCCCACATCAGAACAGAAAACCACACTGTTCACAGACATGTCACTGGAGTAACACGAGACAAATGCAACAATCACCTTCCCCAGTGCTCAGAACGCCACCACCACCACAGTGGTGACAGTACTGTCTCCTCTCCCTCCTGTGTGCACGCAAACACTCACACAGACCAAAGTACACAATCAGACTCGCACACAACAAGCACACACCCCCAGGCCTGTAGGCAACACCTGCGCGTGCACACGTACGCACAGACCTTCGCACACGCCCACTCCCATGCACAGACCTGCTCACATGCACCGCGCGGCGCTGCCTGGGCTGTGCCCATGCGGGATACCACGGCTGGTGCCCAGCCAGGAAGAGCCACTTGCCTGTCCCCCCCACATCTGCTGGGAAAGGTCAAGGAAGCCCAAGGAGCTGACGTCTCTGGATGCTTCGCTTCACAGAGCACGTCCCGGCTGGGCTGCCGGCCTCACACGTGGTTGACGGAGTCCTGGAGGACAGCCCCTCCAAGAGCACACTGCCTCTGGAGGACAGAGGGGGCTCATCTGACGAGGCCTGCATGCTTTCGGGAGGCAGAGGCGAGTGCGACTGGAGGGAAGCGGGCAGGCTGGGCATGGCGCTGTGTTGCCACATTTGTTCTGGATACTCTCCCTGGCGGCCACATAAACGGTGACCTGGTAAGGCTGGACCCCAGGCTGGACTGTCCACCCCTTGCCCGCTGTGGCAGGGCACAGCTGGTAAGGCAGGAGGGGGCCGTTGCCCCTTCCGTGGGACTCCCTGAGGTCGTACGTGGGGCGCCTAGTAAGGGCCGTTTCCGGCTGCCCTGCAGCATGGACACACCCCAGGCCTGCGGGGAGACACAATGCCAGCCTGGAATTCACCCCCCTGCACTGGAGGGCCCAGCACTGTGCCAACTGAAGGCTGCTGGGGTAACCTCCCTACTGGGACTCGCATGAGGGGCCTGCATGACAGGTCCCTCAGCCTGGCAGAGAGCGACATTTGAGAGTGATCCGGTGACATTATGTGACTTAAAAGTTAATTAAACAGAGTGGCATTAAGTATAACAGCCCCAGGTATTTATTTCCAAAGGGCATTTGAAAGGAAAAGGGGGAAAATCTAATAAAAAGCTTTGTGCAGGGTGGCATTAGGAAGTAATCATGTCGCTAAAGTAGCCAGTGTAGACCCCACACTTGTGGGTGCCTGGGCAAGGAGGGGGACCCATGGAGGGGCAGGGACAGACTGCAGTGTCCAGTGGCTCCTGGAGTGGCGGCTTCCAGTGTGGGTGTACACACTCTTCATCCACTCGCTCATATGCACTTGACACCTGTCAACTGCACCAAGCGGCTGTCAGACCACCATGTGGGGCTGAGGCTGTGCAGTGCCTGCTCCTGGCGGTGTAGGCAAGATCAGACCGCATACACATGAGCCTGGCCATGGGGAGCAGCCTTTGGGCTGAGCCCTCAAGATACACAGGGGTGGAGGGACAGCAGGGGGTGGGGTGCCAGGCAGGCGGGGGCCCCAAAGCGGAATCTCGGACATCCACCCTCTGCTGGTCGTGATCCCTCATGCGCTGCCCTGACAGGAGCCGAGAGCAGAACATCCTTCTGCTCACTGAGCTGGAACCTGCCTCCAAGGATGGCCTGTCTGCCAACAGGCAGCACATCTGGTGGGCACTGGGGGCAGGTCTGGAGATCTGGACAGGAGCTGGAGAGGGTGATGGCCAGGGGCATGGTGGCAGCCAGACTCCACTCAGCCTCGCTGCAGTCCCCTGCTCTGGTCCAGTGGGTCCCTCTGGAGAGGAGCCCGTTCTCTCTGCCCACAAGACACCCTCTCCGTCCAGCCAACTGGAAGCTCATCTTCCTTCCCGAGCCGGGCACGGACAGGTCCCTGCCCTCCTGTGATGACGGATGCCCGTTCTCCAGGCTCGATGGGAATGGCCAGGTCTGCAGGCTGGCCTTCCAGTTATGGCAGTACCGTCCAAGGCCTCTGCCAGGAGCTGTCCACACCCGTTATTTATCAGGGTAACAAATGGCTTTTCCTCCACGGCTCTTTTCACCCCACTCCCGGTCAGTGTGCGGAGGCACCAGGCACGATGAACGGCCCTCATGCAAAGTGTAATTGCCAGCTCCGTCACGAAGCACCAGGAACATGCGGCCACTCCATCCACTAAGCAGGGGCCGCCCAGAGGAGATGCCCCCGGTCCCTGACAACTCTGAGCTCCTCTCAAGGATGGCGGAGACACTAGGACTCAAGCCCACCAGCAGGAGGGTCAGGGTCGGAGCATGGCATTACCCACCTCCCCACCTACCATGGCCTTGGCTACTGTCTGCTGTCCCCTGCACCCCTAGGACCTGCTACTCTGATGCCCAGAGGGAGCTGAGAGTCTGAGCAGACAGCTCCCATGACTGAATGTTCAAGATGCAGCTTCTAGAAGGAGCATGGGACGTCAGGGAGGAGAGGACAGACAAGCCCCTCTACTTCGACCTAGGCTGCCTGAGAGGTGACTAGACAGCCACGGGTCCTGTCTGGGCTGACACTGTCACTGGGGGTTAGTCCTCAAGAGCCACCTTTGGTGCGGGGAGGTGTCTCAATCACAGATGGCACCTTTCCGCAGCCTCCCAACTCCAGTCCATCTGTCCGGTGAATCTGTTAACTGTTGGCAGATGGGGTCTCTTCCTACCTGCCCAATACAACCATCCAGGAGGGCGGTTCAGCAGGTGTCTAGGGGGCTCCTGAGGCCCAGCATCTAACAGGCAGTAGTACCCACCAGGAGGAAAAGCACTACAGGGTGCCCCAAGAAACATCAACCCTACCCACCCTCAGAGAAGGTCCAGTTTCGGCTGTGGGCCTGGGGTAGAGGGAAGGACTCTCCCAGGTGGAAATATTGCATCTGGGCTGGGCTCAGCCTCCCACGGTCCTTCTGGAAGCTGTAGCTGAAGGGACAGCTGTGGGAACCATGGGGTGCAGTGAGGGTGGGGCCTCCACAGTGGTGGCCGGCAGAAGCTCAGCCCCTAGCAGTGTGGCCAGTGGCCAAGGGCCACCTCCTTTCTCCCTTTGTCAAGCGGAGGACCCCAAATTGAGGATGCACAGGGTCTGGAGGGGATGGGGACCCCCCTAAGCAGGCTGCTGCCCCTCTCACACCAGCTCCCTCACCTGCTATGTCCCCAGAAGGCAAATGGACAGGGGAACATCTTCCTTCCATCACTCAGATGTCCTGACCTGTCACTGGGACCTCTATTCTTCGTCATGTCCTCTGGTCACACCCCTCCCCACAGAAGCCCACTTGTGGGACTTGTGAGCGGCCTGCAGGGGAGGCAGTAGCACCCAAGGGGACTGGGATCCCCGCTAGAATCCTGGGCCCCTGGATCATGGCCTGCTTCTTAGAGCCCCAATTTTCTTGCCTGCATACATTAATTATGACACAGTAAACACCAGTGTTTTGAAAATGCATGTTTCTATGTGATTGCTCTTTTTAATTGGTTGGTTTAACACTTGAAATTTGATTTAATTTCGATTTGATTTTCCGCACCACGGGTACGGCTGCAAGTCGGAAAATCATTACCGGAATGCCCATCACTGAGTGGGAACCTGCAGCGCGAGGGTCCCCTCTGGTGGGAGGGATGTGTGCACCCTGGCTGCCTGTGAAGGGGGAGGGCAGCTGCTCAAGGGGGCCTGGCCACAAGGGGATTCAGCTCAGCCACCTCCCAGCTTAGGACAATCCTGGGCAAGTCCAAGTGTGGATGTCCTGGGTTTCCAGGAACTCATCTCAGGCAGGTAGGTGACATGCAGAAGAGACAGACTCTCAGGGTGTGGGCACATGTGCTGAGTTGTCACCTCTGTGAGGTGAGGCTTGAGACCCGGTGAGTGGTGCTGAGGGGAAGGAGAGGTGGGGCCAGTCTATCCCAAGGTACACTACCCCTGCAGGTAGGTCTGGCTGCAAACCCACTGGGGGATCTCTCTTGATCCTCCGTCCCCTCATGTATAGACAGGGACAGTGCCACTGGGAGGATAGAATGTGAAAGCCCAGTGCTGTGGGTCAAGTACCCATGCTCAATGCCAGGATGTCACAATCTGCTGACCGACACCCCACCTACGCCCCCAGGCAATAAGGTCACCGTCCCCACAGCAGCCCTAACTGCCCCTGGATAGGACAGTACCATGCCCTACACTTAGCCAGTGCACCCTCTGCTCTCCACTTTCCTGTCTCATGGCCTTGGGGGTGCGGGGTCCTTCACCTATGTGACCTGCCTCCCACTAAGGTTCACCTCTTCCTTCAAGGTCCACCCTCAAAATCTGCTCCTTCTGCAAAGCCTTCCATAGCCTTCAGGTAGAATAGACAGATTAATTCTCTCATATACATGCCATCTACCTATCTAATATTCATTCATTTTGTACACCTATCCATCACTCACCTACCCCCACCCACCTACCATCTGTCCATCCATCCACCACCCACCTACCATCCAACCACTCATCGTCCATCCATCCATCCATTCATCCATCCACCATCCACCTGCCATCCCACCATCCACTCACCACTCACATAAATTCATCCATTCACCCACTGTCTGTCCACCCACCACGTATCCACCTATCCACTAATTCAGTATTTACTAAGTGCCTGTTATGTGTCAGACACTGTTCTAGGTGCTAAGGATATAGCAGGAAAATAAGATTAGGCTACTGCTCTTGCAGTGCTGATGTATTCTAGAGAGAGACAAAAAAAAAAAAAAAAAGAAAGGAAAAAGAACCCCAACTCAGCATCCAGCACAATATAAAGAAAATGAAGCAGGAAGGGTCTGGACAGACAGAGTGCTTGTTCATCCAGACAGGACAGTCAGAAAAGGCCCCTCCATAAGTGACAGCTGAGTGAGCCCTGAGTGAGGCAGTCAAGCAGCTCTCAGAGGGACGAGGAAGCGGTGGCAGAGGCAGGGTCCCAAGGCAGCACTTGCCTGGGATCCATCCAGCGGCCGGTACGCAAGGAACACAGAGCGGGTGGGGCTGAAGCTGAAGAGGGGACAGATCCGCAGTCTCTCTAATCATGCAGAGGAGAGCCCGACGGTGGGCAGGGCCAGCCATGCTCCTGTGCTGAGCAGCAAGGTGCTCTGGGGCTGGGACTGAGAGGGGTCGGGCAGGGTCAACTCTGGGTTGTCTGAGCACAGGCTTCTGTACTGCGTACCAAGAGGCGCACATGACAGCAGGTGCTGCCTTGTCCTCAGCCCCCCACACTTGCGTCCCTGCAGAGTTCTGGGCTCTGCATGGTTGGCATCACCTGGAGATAGTTCTATGTGCAGCAGGGTCCCTATGGGCCCCACCTGCCTGTATGCCCCTCCCCAGGCCCCCACATCCCTAATGCACAGGACTCAGAGGTGCCCCTCCCTGCTGCTGTGCACTGCTTAGAGGGATCTCGACCACCAGCGGGCTGGGAGGGCTGGGAGCAAGACTCTGCCCTCCTGCCAGGGCCCCAAGTCAGTCATCTACCTCGTCGCCCTGTCCCCTTCTTAGCTGATATGGGCTGGCAGGTCCAATCCAGGGCCGAGAGAACCCTTGGGAATGAGGTGCCCAGGGAGCCGCTAGACAGATAGTCTCTGTCTGGGGAGCAGCCACAGCCTCAGGGCATGCTGGCTGCTTGGGCCTCTGCTCCAGGGGCAGGCCTCTTCCCTCTGCACCGCTGGCCTGGGCAGATATGCTCTCTGGGTGACCTGTGCTCATAGGTGCCAGCAGCACTGTCCCATCTGTGACAACCCAGCATGTCCCCAGGGAGGAAGGACCAACCCTCCAAGAACCATCACCCAAGGACAGCAAAACTTGGGTGCAGTATGCCTGCTTGTCCAAGGCAGGTGGGGCGCCCTTCTGCCCTCCCAAGAGCATGGGCGCTTGGTCCCAGTACCTGGATTTGCAGAATGAACTCAGGGTCCTGGCTCCGCGCTTACCACCAGGCTCCCTGAACATCAGAGCTCAGTGAACAGCAGAGCGATGGCCGATGCCGTGTGAGCTGCACTGACTGGGCCGCGCTGATAGGGCCGCGCAAACTGTGCACTTTCCCCGCAGGCTGGTCTGCTAGTTACTCAGTGTTTGCCTTAAATCAACCACCCTTATTAACCGAGCAAACTTAGCTTAAAAGGGAGCTTAGATCACATCACATCACTGCTGTGAAAGGAAAACAAACACTGCTGCTATAAATAGAGCAGTAAGAAGACCAATTCAGCAGAAGCGGGAGTGTCTGAGCAGAGACCACAGCGGCGCAGGAGCGGGGAGTGAGGGGTCAGACCTGTAGGACTTCTCCATTCTGGCTCCCACCCTGGTCCCACTGTATGCTTTCTGATTGCAGTGGCAATAAAAAGGGGACACACAGGCCCTTTGTGGACACTGTCCAGGTCAGATCAGACATGTGTTCCCACGGCAGGGTGAACCCAGCCACGCCTGGGGCTTAGTGCAGGGGGGTTCCTCCCAGGGCCTGCTGCAGTCTGACGGCTGCATCTCCGGGACCAGCCCAGCCCTGGCCCAGCCATGTGCTGGAGGTAGGTCTCAGGACACCTTGCCCACTCCACCCCACGTGCCTCCACTACCTTGGGAAAAACTGCTATGATATTATTTACAGCAGTGGTGCATCAAAGGAGGGGCAGACCAGGAAAATGGGCTTTGACAGCATGGGAGAGCGGAACAGCCTGGAGGGGACACTCAATATTAACAGCATCCCATCGGCAAGGAATGCACACTCCTCAATAACCAGAGGCCGTTCACACGGGCTCCCTTGGGGATGCCTTCCACAAACTTTGATGTGATCTAATTAAGTTTTGCACAGTTAATCAGCACTGGCTGCCCCGGAGACTGGAGTCCATAGCTCTCAGACCGAACACGAGACATGACTGACCTCTAATTCATGTTGGCCCTCTGCCTGGGCCAGCTTGCCACCTCTGCTCAGATGCAGAGGCCCAGGTTTGGTCAAGAGCAGGTGGACCTGTGCTTTGTCTTGGTGGCTCTGTAAGCTGAACAATGGTTTCTACTGACCTACTAGGTCTAGGAACCCCTGGCCAGCCCAGCAGGTTGTAGACTCGTCCCAGGCTTAGGGAGTGAGTTAGTGATAAGGGTCTTTTGAGTTAAGTCTGGGTGAAGCCAGGTGAGCCTGTTCCAGGGACCAGGGTGCTGTCGCCTGTGGACCAGGCCTGGGGCTGGAGTCAGATATCACTGCTGGTGTAGCAGTCCCTAGGGCCACACTGGGGACCCTAGCTGGTGCTCCACGGTTCCCCAGTGCCTACTACTGGTCCAGTACAACAGAAGATGTGAGAGCAGGCCCCACCCTTTGGAAGTTTCTGGTCTGGAAGAGCAAGCCTGTGCTGGAAGAGAGAAGCGTGGGCGGCCTTGAGAAATCTGAGGACATATGCCACTGGAGCCCCAAGGAGAGAGAGTCAGTGCTGAGGGGCTGATGAGGGCATCAGGAGACAGGGCAGGGACCCTTCCTGTTACCCAGGTTCTCCTTATCCTGGTTGCCTCTAGGGAACATGGGGGCAACCTGGCTCCTGCCTGCAGAATGAGGCTCTGGTCTGCTGGGAAGGCCAGGGTCTAAGTTGTGGGCAGCTGTCAACCCTGAATCTTAATCTGCTCCAAGAACTTATTAAAGATGGATCACAATCATGGGAGGGTCTGCTAGGTAAGCACCATGTACTGAAAGTGTGGTCCCCACAGGCTGTACCCCCACCTCCTGCAAGGGGGGTGACACTGGCTTTAAGAAGTCCTCTGTCCCTGTTCTTCACCCAGGCAGGACTCAGACAGGGCCCCAGGTTGCTCATACTGTGGCTCTGGGGTCAGTTTGCCCAAGATCCCAGTGACCTGGATGAGACCTCCTGGTCTGTGTGGGGCCACCTCCCCACACCTGGCTCCCCGCAGCCTGGGCTCCTGGGCCTCTGGCCACCTCCGTCTGTGGAAGAGAAGGAGCAAGTCCCAGTTAGCAGTGCGCCCTGCACATGCTGTGACCTCCCATTTGTCCTTCAGCAAATGGGAGCAAAGGGTGACCCCTCACCGAGGACACCCCAAGCCACAAATGCCCATGACGACTGGTGCGTACGAAGCTAGGGCTGAGGAGCCCTGAGAAGCCCCGCAGCAGGTCCCTGCCCAGAGCCGAAGAGGAGGGTGTGACTGGCATAGCCCGAGGCTGACCTGAAGATAGCGTAAGGCTTCAGTAGAGCTCTGAGCATCCTTGTGGGCGTGCAGGGCCTGTGTGCTCCGACAGCCACCCACCCAGGACGTCCTGGCTGGTCAGGAAAGTATAGTACAACTGTGCCACAGGGTCTTGATGACCTCCAAAAGCCCGAGCCCTGACCCAGGCTGGCTCTCCTGATACCTTGACCCTGAGTGGTCAGGTGATCCGGCACACAGCTGATCAGGACTCCCCAGGGCTGTGAATGTAGGTTCTGACCCGGTGAGCAGGGAGCCAAGACCCGAGTTTCTGACAAACTCTGTGTCACATGGGCGCTGCAAATGCGGACCACGCAGGAGAGCTACGCCTGGGATGATACATTCTACAAGGCCATGACAGTGGTGACTGCCTCAGGCAGTGACTGCAGGGCCACATGGGGAAAAGTATGGCCAGCTGGTCTGGTGCTGCTCTGACCTGACAATCTGTGTCTCCCCCACCCCATTTCTATATCAAAACCTAATCTCAAGGTGAATCAGAGAAGGTGGGTTGTGGAAATATATCAGGGCACGAGGTGGAGACTCGGGGAAGTATCAGGGTCTGTACAGAGGGCCCCCAGGGCCCCACTTGGCTCCCCAAGCGGGGAGGATGCTGGAAAGGGAAAAATTCTCAGCAGAACCGGCAGTGCTGATGCCTGGCTGCCTGCCCTTAGGCTCCCAGTCCTGTCCTGCAATGGGCTCAGGGAACACATAGTCTACCAGTCAGAGGAGCTGAAAAACACCAAAATGGGCATTTACTGAAGATCCGAGGTTATGTCTTCCCAGGTAAGTTGAACTGGTCTTCAAGTCAAAGTGAATATGGATGAACCCAACCACTTAAGGGCTAGTATTGAAAGGCTTTAGTGGACCATCAATATCTTACTTGCCTACCAGAAAAGCCCAGGACTCTTCAAAGGAAGAGACAGAATTCAGACAAAAGCATCATGTTCACAGTGTCCACCATACAATGGAAAATTACTTAAGCACAAAAAAGGGGGAAATGACCTATAACCAAGAGAAAAAACAGTCAATAGAAGTAGGTTCAGAGATGATGGAATTAGCAAAAAGGACTTGAAAACAGCAATGACAGATGTGCCCAGGACTTAAAAGACACATAATGATGAGGAATGTGAGTGCTGGCTGCTCAGAGGGCCCTTAATGATCTCACCTCCTGGTGTTCCACAGTGGCAATCTCCTCTGCCTACGCCAGGTTGGTCTGCTCCATGGCCAGTGGCAGTGGCAGCAGCAGGAGAGGCCAACTCGGGAAGGGGTGCTTCCTACTAGATCTACACGGGGAGTCTGAGAGCAGATCCTTAGAGCTCATTACACCTTCAGGGAGCCAGAGCCTGGGCAACTATCAGGAGACTACCTGAGCCAGAACTACCTGCTCCCACATTCTGATTTTCAGAAACTGAGATAACACAGGGGAAGGCTGACTTAAGTTGTATGACATCACATCTTTCTTTACTGTGTCCAACTCTCCCTCCCCAGCATCCCTGGTCTTTAACTGAAGATGTTATTTAAGGTGGTGACTTAAGCCATTTGGGGGATTTATGCAGCTTTCTTGGGTCTCTCTCTTGAATACAGAAGGTACATGCTATTAAGCTTTGGTTACTTTTCGCCTCCTAATCTGTCTTTTATTACAGGGCATGTCTCAGTCAAGAACTTAAGAAAGGTAGAGGAAAAGCTTTCCTCCCCTACAGTAGCTCACTATGACTATAATTTAAATATTCACACCCCCAAAGTATTTGCCCTGAAAAGAAGTGGTTTGGCATAAAGTGAAAGTTTTTAAACATTCATTTTCCAGATAGATCTCTTTGTTAAGTAAGTAAATATATATGAAAGCTAAACCATGTGGAATGCTCCAAAGTGAATATTATATTTGCTAGACTACTCACTCCATTTATGACATTTTGTAATAGAATATCAGCAAGCTCATAAAAAGGGCTTTTTAAGGTCCGTAATCTTTCTAACCATAACAAAGGGTGGTAAATTCACTGCATAAAGGCGTGATGGAAAATGTGCAAAAGTATTTGCATAAAGGAAATGTGGCAATTTGGCAGTGACTCTAAAGCATTATTTTAGCAAATTAGAAGTAGATAATTTTTAAATAGAAACTTACATAACTTTACAAAGTCATTATTTCTGCACAAGTTTATCTTCATGAAGCCCCTTGGCTGCTGCCCTAACAGGTACCTGAGAGAGAGGCGGCCCATGGTGCAACTCGTCCTCGCAGCCTGTGGGACCAGTGTGCTGCTGGCAGTGCTGGCACTGGGGCAGGAGGAACGAAGTTCCCACAGACTAACAGGCACACAGTGACTGGCAAGGAGATGTAACGTGAATATTTATAGGTGCCTGAAGGTGGACAAACACTGTGACCCCACACTCAACAGTAAAAACATGTCTTGCTTTTCCTTTCATTTTCAAATCTGTGTGCATAAGTCAAAGAATTTGAAATAAATATACTGATGTGCTCCTCAAAAAAGAAAATAAAAAAAGTTGAGCTAATAAATGTTTGGTGTTCTAAGATGCTAAGTTTTGGAGTAATTTGTTACATAGCAACAGATAAGTAAAATTAAAAGAACAATAAAGAATCAAATGAACTTTTGAGATACGACTAATACAATATCTAAAATGAAAAATGCACTGGATGTGAGCACTCGCAGTTTAGGTACTCCAGAAGAAAAGGGCAGTGAGCTCAAAGACCCACCACAGAAACTATCCAAACTCAAGCACAGACACACACACAGCATCAATGACCAACAGGGAAAGATGTACTGATTTTATGTGCCTAAATTGAGTCCTAGGAAAAAGAAGATGGGGACAGAAACAATAAAGAACTAGAGTTCAAACTTTCCAGATTTTATTGCTTATAAACCCATAGGTCCAAGAAGTCCGATGAGCCACAGCAGAACACACACAGAGGACATCTTACAAGCAGGAGGGCAACGGGCAGTGACAGCGCCAGCAACTCCTCCAGAGCAATGAGGCGCAACAACCCAAAATTCTAAGGTTGAGAGAAAATGCCCATGACCACAGACGTCTAGATTCCATGAAAGTGTCCTTTGAGAAAGGAGGAAATAAGGACACTTCAGAGAAAGAAAAGCTGAGAACATGGTTTGGTGGCAGACCTGAACACAAAAGTGTGCTAAAGTGCGAAAGAAAAACGGTATCTGTTCGGATCTGCACGAAGGGAAGGGTGTACCAAAGAGCAAATTTAAAACGCATATTGATTTATTGTAATTTGAAAGATAATAGACCTTCTAAAGTAAAACTAACAACATAAAGATACAAGTATAACAACAATGCACACAAAATGAGAAAAGATGAGAAATGCCGTTGTTTTTCTATTAATGTTGATAGGACAACATCTGAAGGTAGAGGCAAAGGTCGCCTTATGACCCCTGGGGCCATTTCCGGCGGCACCTGCTCCTATCCTGTAGTCGCCCTGATCCCTGGGCAGCAGCACTGAGAGCCAGTGTGGTGCCAGGACCTGAGAGGCTTAGGTTCTTTACACACCATGTTTACTGACCCTAGAAAACCAACTTAACCAAAACAGAAGAAAACTAAATGAAAAGGTCTAGTTAATAAAAATACCTAGTGCAAACGAAGGCAAGGAAATGGAAGAATGGAATAAATTCTGTGGGACAAAAAGCCCCCATAAATGAGAAGATGGTCAGTTTAAACAAAACTATGTAAAATTACATTAAATATAAAAGGCAGAGATTATAAGACCAGATAAAGAAGTAAGATTCAACTGTATGCTATTTTGAGAGCACTCACTGACAATATAAAGACACAGCTAGATCAAAAGTAAAAGACTGGAACTCAATTTAGCTATAACACAAACATTAAAATTGCAAGAAAACTGGAGTGGCTTTATTAATATTATTTAAGTCAGATTTCAGAACAAGAATATTAATAGAGTCGAAGATAGATATTTCAAATCATAATTATAATTCATCAAGAAGACATAATAATCTGTGTATGTTTATACTTTGAACTGAAAAGACAGACAAACCCAAACTTAGGGGAATTCAATATCCATCTTGGAGTCATCGACAGTAGCGACAGAAAATCTGTAAGGATAAAGAAGACCTGAACATTATATCAAATAATTTGACCTAATTGATGAACATGAGTCAAAGAAAGAAAAATCAGAGCAAGTATAAAACACTGCAAATGCAAAAATGACAACAAAATATAAAACGAGCGCACTGCAGCTAGCGCCATCCCTACAGGAGAATCCAGAACACTAAGCACTTAAGAGCAGAAAAGGAGAGACACCATAAACTAGTTATCTAAGGTACAACGTTAAGGAGCTGGAAAAAGATTAAATCAAAGTAAGAAGAAAGAAAATTAAAATGGGATGCAGAAAATGCACGCATATTAGAGAAAAATCAATGAACCCGAAAGCCGCTGCCTACAAGATCAATGAAATCAATAGACAGAGCAAGAAAAAGTCAGGCAAAACCTCTACTAATAACAGGGCTGAAGGACCTGTAAATGGCATTAATACCCATGCCAATCAATTCAACGATGTTTGTGCAAAGCCCCAGAAACAACACATCACCAAAACTGACAGGAGAAAAAACAGAGTATCTGAGCAGCCCTAACTCATAAATCTAAAACTTCCCATAAAGAAAATGCCAGGTCCAGATGACTTCACTAGTAAATAATTTATTTTTTTTTTTAAGAAAAGGTACAGGCAGGAATGAAGGCAAGGAGGCAGCAGGCAGGCAGGAAGAGAGAGAAAGCAGAAGCATTTATTTATTTTATTCAGTTGTTCATCACTGGTTGTTTCCCAGTCCCAGGTTTTGAACCAGGGAACTTGGGATGTATGTGGACTGTGCCCAGTTTAACCTGTGAGGCCACTAGAGTATACAACTGGTGAATTCTATCAGATATTTAAGAAAGGAAGAATACTTACATAAATTCTTCAGAAAGTGGAGGAGGAGGGAACACCCAATTCATTTGGAGGCAAGCATTATGCTGACACTAAAGGCATCACCAGAGAGCAAAAACAAAAATAAACTACAGATTCCTTTTGGCAGATGACACTTGTCTATGTAGAAAATTCTGAAACATCTGCAAAAAGTTCCTAGAACTAAGGTCATGGGACACAAGGTTAATCTATAAAAACCAATTATCCTTATAAATGAATAAAAAAGTTGGAAAATAAAAATGTACAAGACCATTTAAAGTACGTGGAACTATGAACTAATAATATAAAAAATGAGCACAACCTGTACAATGGAAAAGTATACTTCTGAGAAATTAACGATTTAATAAATGAAGAAATATACCATTTCCATGGATTAGAAAGCTCAATATTGTCAAAATTTCAATTCTTCCAAACAGACTCACAGATTAAATATAATTCTAATTAAATCTCAGAAAGATTTTTACAGAAATCGACAAACTTATTAAAACATGTATATGGCTTTAAACAAAACTGACAAATATTAGCTTGAAACAGACCTGAATATAAAAGCTAAAACTATTAAGCTTCTAGAGGAAAACAGATGAAAATTCTTTGACATTCTGGGTAGGCAAAGATTTCTTAGGATACACAAAAAGCATGACTCACACAATTTAAACACTGACAAATTGGACCTCACCAGAATAAAAGAATTCTGCTCTTTGAAACACACTATTAAAAAGGCAAGCCACCTTTGCCGTAGTTGCCATTTGTATATCTGACAAAGGACTTTACTCAGACCAAAGAATTCCTAAAACTGTTAATAATAAGACAACCTACTGGAAAGCGGGGAGTTAAGATTTGAACAGACAGTTCACAAAAGAAAACATATTGCTGGGAAAAAGCACAGGAAATTCCACCTCGCTAGTCATCTGGGATATGTAAGTTAGAGGGAGTAAGAGATGCATGTGATGTTAAAATGGGGCAGACAACATCGGGGTGAGGGCCCATGGCGGGTGAGAATCCAGAAGGGTGAGGATCCACGGGGCTGAGGGTCCACAGGTTAAGGGCCCATAAGGGTGAGGACCCAAATGGCTGAGGACCCACGAGCAAGGCTCTCATAATGGGTGGATGCAAATGGAAAATAATTTAGGAACAGCTTGGCTTCTATGAAAAAGTTGCACATCTACTTTCCATACAACTCAGCAATTCCACTCCAAGAGAAATGAAAGCAATGTCACTTGGAGAGGCCACAGAAGTTTCATTCATATTGTCTGAAGCTTGGAAGGTCCATGTGTCCATGAACAGATGAACGGAGGTTACCCACACAGGGACAGGATGCAGAGACAGGTACAGAGCACACAGGTGTGTGGAACTGACATCTGGAAATGCTGGATGGGTCTGGGATAGAGCGTGGTGAGTGGGCCTGTGGCCTGTGCTCCTGGCAGGTGGGTCTTTGCACCCTGCGTAGTCTGCAGTTCAACTGCAGCCCTCTTTAGGCCTGGCCAGCTGGGGGCACAGGCTCAGGATCAGGCTGCTGGGATCACATCACCACCCTCCCCACCAGTCATTAGTCCTCTGTCCTCCCCAAAGCAGTTGTTCAACCTGAGAGGGGGAAGACAGGTTATTCCCACCTCACTTGGCATTTGTCCACATCTGTGTGAAAGTGATACTGCTTAAGAAAAACAAAAAGCAGGGGAGAGGGGATGCAGGGGCAACTTGCCAAATTTCTCAATAAAAGCTTGCTGGGCAGATTTTTTTAAAGAAGTAGCTACTCGAAATCTCTCAGAGTGTACAAAGGCATTGAAATAAACATAAGTCATTGGTCCAGCACTGGCAGACACAGACCCACTGACCCCACTGGCTGTCGCTCCACGTTCCCTGCACGGTCTGTTTCCTACTGACGCCGGAGCCGTGATACATAGTCGTATGCCCGCTTTGTTCATTTGACACTCTATCACGAGCATTTTACACTCAATTAGACCCTCCTCGTAGTGATGATGCACGATGGCTGCACACTGCGCTAGTTTGTGTCTGTGCATAATTTATTTAATGTTCTCATGGCGGGACATTTAGCTCCTTCTCGCTTTTTACTTATTAATTTATTTGCTATTATAAAACAGCACCGTGCCCATTTGCACAGCTCTCTCTACATCTCTGATTATTTCTTTAGACAGGTTTCCTAAAGATTATTAGTTTAATCCAGCTAGATTACTGGTTTAAGGGTGTGGCCTTCTCAAGCTAGTATTTGAGTGTTTTGAATCTCTGAGGCAGCAAGGTCAGGAGTGTGCTCCTGGCAGGCAGTGTGCGGGCAGAGGTTCTGGGGCTCAGAGGGCCTCCCCCTGTCCTTACCCTGCCTCCTTGGCAGAGCCATTGTCATGGCAACCCCAAGGCCTCCGGGCCGTCCTTCTAGGAAGGCCAGGCATCTCAGCAGCTCTCTTCTCTGCTGCCCAAGCCCTTCCTCTCCAGAGGACTGGGTGATCCAAGCTGCTCACAAGCCACCTGCAGCCTGTGTGTCCTCCTCCAACCAGAGTGCCTGGGGGCAGGTATAGGGCTAGTGGACAGTGAGAAGTCTGCTCAGAGTAGGAGAGTGCGGGCCTGCTGAGTACGGACGAAGGCGAATCCCAGTCCGGTCTGTACCCACGCAGACAGGAGGGTGACATGGGGTGTGGACACACTCTCTCCCTACAAGTTCCACTGTGTAGACAAAGCTCAATCCAGGAACCCAGAACCTTCTGGGCCTATTCCTTGCAGTGCCACTGCCTAAACCTGTGCTGCCTGTGCAGCTGTGAGGCCAGGGGAGGCCTGCGTTCTGGGTGTCCTCACCCTCACCACAGGTGGGAAAGGAGGGAGCAGGACGGCCCTGCTTCCTGGAGGTGGTGCAGGTCAGAACCCAGCTGAGGGCTGGTATTTGTAGGGCTAGTTAGGAGGATCTGCGTTCCAGGGGCCAGGGAAGCTTTCCGAAGCTGCTGACAGCAGCGTTATTCACAATTGCTAACCACTGGCAGCAGCCAAGAGGCCCTCAGCAGGTGGAGGGTGAGGAAGCTCTGTCCATCCAGACAGTGGGGCAGGATTCGGGGCTAAAAGGAAGTGAGCTCTCCAGGCACGAAAGGATGTGGAGGGACTCAGATACACATCACTCAGGAAAAAAGGCAGCCGGAGGAGACACATGGTGATGGTTTGTGACACTCAGGACATGCAGAGATTTGGAGAAAGTGAGGACGAGGGTGGGGAGGGGTGGACAGGAAAGTATGGAGGTTCTGGCCCTGAAACGGTCTGTTGATGACTGTAGGGGCTTGACCCACAGTGTTGCAGGCCCATGTTGCATGCTGATGACGGCACGGGGGCTGGCACCAGGTTGTGACAGGTGTCCCCTGGTGCCACCGTAGTGCCGCAACACACAGGCCGTGCAGGACTGGGATGGCAGCACCAGAAGGCACCACTGGCCCTGTGCACCCAGACCCTGCCCGCCCATGCCCTGCAGGCACTTCCTCCTGAGACGGGGGCGCCACCTGGCCACTCTGGGCTCCAGGCTTGCCACACAGGTTGATGCTACCACAGGATGGCATCTGGACATTTGGTGGGGTCTCTGACATGTAGCTGTGTCCATGCTGATTACGAATCTAGACACCAGGTTGAAATTCCGGCTCTGACACCTGTGGTCTGTGCGGGGACTGGGAGAGGTAGACCAGCCAGGAACTACAGGCCCACACCTCACCATGCCCCGCCGCCGCCAAGATTGATGCCCAACATGGGTCAGGTCTCTTTGTGGCAACAGAATCCACATGCCCTGCCTGGCGGGTCAACATGTGTTGCCCGCACCATGAGAGAGACACGATGGCAGAGGACGGCTGGGCTCCGGCTGCCCGAGAGTCTCCGCTCAGGATGGGCAGGCGGGATCTGGAACGTCCTGGAGCCTGGGGGAGCTGGCTGGCCCGGCTCCCTGTGAGTTTTCCCAGGTCATGTGTTTCAGGCACACAAAGACCTCTTCTGGAGTCACCACTCCTAAAAGTGTTAGCACCCTGTGTTTCACAGAGGTGGGCACGCAGGCTTGCCAGCTAAGTGCGCAGTTGGCCTCCAGAACCTGAGTCTACTGCCTGGCCCAAAGAAGACCCACCAGGGAGGACAGGGAGCCTGTGGCTACCTGCTCCCCAGGTTATGCTCAGTGCATACATGGCCTCAGACCAGCACCCATTCTGAGGTGGGTTTCTCCTTCCTCTGGGGCTGCAAGCAGGGGCTTCCCTTGTGAATAAGAGTGATAGGAGTGGGCTCTGAGTCCTACTGTGCCCACACAGGGGCTTCTGGAAGCTCCATCCACCTGCACAGTCAACAGGTACCCAGTGGGACACATCTTTTCAGCAAACTCTGGGCTCTGGGTCGCGTTCTTCCTCTGGGCGGACCTGGGTCGAGATGGAAGGAGGCCAGACCCTGCTGGGACAAGTTGGCGCCAATGGGCGGCAGCCTCTCCACCCACGCCAACCAGGGCCGCCGGAGCCTTCTCCGGAGAGCAGTGTGGGGCTGTGCCGAGCCCTCAATTATCCTGGCGCACATCTGCGGAGCCCGCTCAACTGGAAGAGCACACGGCTATTTCTAACTCTGCCTTCAGCCCCCTTCTCCCATGAAAAACGAATTTTGGGAAAAGAAAATAAACTGATGTGGCTAGGAGGCTGTCATCTCCTGGGATCCTTCACAGCCTGGTTTGGCTGCCACTGCACAATCCGTGGCGCAGGCCCCGGGTGGCAGGGCCGTGGTGCAGTGAGGGGGCTGGACGGGTCACTGCATCTCTGCGCTGGGGCCTGCCTGGGGCCCCAGTGGAAGTGTGGTTTGCTGGGGAAGCCAGCGTGAACCCAGGAGAAAAGAGCCCTGAGCATGTGGACTAAGCTCTGATGACGGGAAACCGAGTCTCACAAGCGTGGTTGCCTGGCCAACAGTGCACCCTGGGTCAGGAGCTGCCACAGAATGGGGACAGGGCCTCTGAGTGCTGCTGGGGGGCTGCCCTGCCTGGGCCCTTGGAGGCCTGTGTGTAGGAGGGGGTGTGACATGGGCCACCTTGTGCCCAAGGTTGGTCTGTTGCCTATCCTCTGCTTCCTCTTATTTTCTTCCCATCCACGCGCCTGTCTGTCTACCCTCTGTCCCCAACCGTAAGTGAGCGACTGCACATGACAGGCCTTGAGTGACACATGAGCAGTGGCAGGACATCTGCCTATCACCCAGATGGGTCTTCTGGGTCACAGTGAGTAGGTGGAGGACTGGTGGCACTCTGGCCCCTGGTTATGACCCTGCAGAAGGCTCCCAGTAAGCGCAGGCTGCTAGGCCAGCTCAATTGGGAATTCTGACTCGGTACTTCCAGCATGGGGGGCTGCAGGAGGGTGAGGTCATGGGTCTGTGACCAGAGCACTGTGCCAGCCTGCATGTCACTGCGTGTCCCTCAGTGCCCACATAGGAAGGTGGGCGCCCGGAGGGGCAGATGGGTCCCTCCCCCAGGAGGCTCGAGCATCTGGGGAAGGCCATTCAGGAATTGGCTGGAGACAAGAGTGGCAGAGACAAGGGATCACGTGCTGGGGTGGTAGGGAGTGTATGGTTGAGGTTGAACCATTAAGGGACAGAACCGTCCCCAGGTGCCTCTGTCCTGATGACAGGCCCTCAGAGGCACCATTTTACTGAAGGGAGCTATGACTTCACAGGCTCAGTTGTGTTGCCACTCCACTGAGCCCTGCGGCTGGAGGAGTTCCTGTGCCAGGTACACACTGAGGACCCCAGGCTGAGGCCTCATCACTGTGGACTGTTGCCCAAGAGCCCCACAGCCTGTGGCTTCTTGCTGCCTGGGGCAGACGGGGAGGGTCCCGAGTCTCCAAGGGTGGCGATAGTGCGCAGGACAGCCCTGGCCTTGCTGACCCCTTCTCCTGCTTCCTGGGACTTCACAGCTCGTCCCACACCACAAAGCTCTTTCTGCCAGCCAGGCCCAGGAGGCTCACTGCCTAGCAGGAACGCGGGTAGCTACAGTGTGTGCCGGAATGTGGGGCGGCAGAACTCCCTCAGCCCTAGTTCACATGTTCCCAAGCACTGAGGTCTCCCTCCGACAGGGCTGGGCCCACTGGGGACCTAGAGTCACGGTGGCTCCTGTTCTTAAGGACCAGCAATCTTGGCATACAGCCACTGGCGACACTGTCAGGACACATGACGCAAAGTGACATGTGTTCTGAGAGTGAGCAAAGGAAGACAGGTCTCACTGCTAGGACACTCCCTCTTATAGGTGGCACCTATGAGCAGGTTGGCCTCACTGCTGCGGGGGGACTGCCCCAACAGGGTTCGCTGTGGCTCTCCCAAAATAGATGTCAACGCATGGACACACAGCTAGGGGATGGTCTCAGAGGCCTCTGCCAGGAAGGGCAGCATGTGGGCACTGACATTTCAACTGCATGTCCAGCTCCTGGCCCTGGACAGTGGAATGCTTGGCCCACCAGTTCCCGGCGAGAGCTCTGTTGGGCCTGGATGCCTGACTGCCCCCTACAGCCCTCTGCTTCCATGAGTTCACAGCACCCTCCGGGAACCCATTAAGGATGAAGGATGAGAATGGCCTGGAGAGCAGTACTGCTCAGTGTCGTCCTGCTGGGAAGGACTGAATGTGGGGTGAAGAGGAGCCAGGAGACCGAGTAGTCAGGGCCTGGGGCCGGGGCCTGGCTCTCTCCAGGCCAGCGGCAGAGCCCAGCACCCGGGTGCAGGTAGCGCCAGCTGGCCTGTGCCCTGGTAGCAGAAATGGACAAAGGTCACAATTCCTCTGTCCCTGTCTGCATGGATGGCCTACCCGGCAGAGCCGCAACAGATGAGCACGGCCATGCTGGTCTCTGGGGATGGGGGTGAGGTTTCCACTGAATTTTCTAGATTTTCAATAATCTAGAAAAAGGAATTATCTTAGAATGTTTCACTGGAGGTAACTTTTATACAATTAATCACTTCAGCTAACAAATATGCAAGAATCCAGGGAAAACTATGCCTCAGTTTCTAAGCATGGATCTGACACGGAATGTTAAAATGTGACCGTCGCAAGAACGGCACAGCTTAATTCATTTACTTAATCTTGAAAGAAAACCCACAGGGCTTTTACAATGTATTAAACACCTACAAGTGATCCTGATTTATTCAAAAGTATGTTGAATTACATGAAGGTGAAGAAGTACATTTCTGACATTTTTTCTTAGAGACTTTGAGGGTTTGAATAGTCTGCTCATTCCAAGCTTTAAGAGTTTCAAGGAATGTAAATATGGATGAAGGCAACCTAAGAAGTCTGAGCAATCTCAAAGGGCTGTGACGCGGCAGACAAGAGCGGCCCCAGAGCTGAGATGCACCTACGCGGGGGGAGATGGGCGTTGGGACAGCAGACAGACATGCGATGAGCCAGGCCTGTGCCTCCGAGGTGTGGAACTCTGGCAGGTGTCCCCGTCCCCCACCTCATAGCCTGAGTGTTAACTTCCCTGTGCAGCCCAACAGCAAGCTCTCTCAGGCCCGGGTGGCCAGCACCCGAGCTGGACGCTGCAGGATGATGGTCTGTGGTCTGCCTGATACTCAAGGCTGACCCAGGGAGGCCAGACTCTGTCATGGATGTGGCTTGAAATGTGGGTGACCTGGTGATAACTTCTTATAAGAAAAACAACAGCTGGATCTCTGTTTCACAAACAGAGCAGAAACAGGTAGACGGTGGCTGTCTCAGTGGGGGCCATCCTCTCCTGGCCTGACCTCAGCAACCACCGCTGGTATGTGGTTCCACAGCCACCATACCGGGCGTCCTTCTGAAGGGAGGCCAGGTCAGCCTGCTGCCCTGTCTTAGCTCAGACCACTGCACCTCCCTGATGGGCGCTGGGTGGTCTCCCTTACCCTCAGGTGGCATGGAGACCCCCTGTCTGCTCTGGTATCCTACCCACTGTGAACGTCCCCGTCCGGAAGCCACCCCGAACTGGACAGGCACAGTCCACCAGGTCTCGCGCTGTTCTGAGACTGGGCTCTGCTGGGGAAGGGCCTGGCAGAGAGCGCACTCTGCCCTGTGGCCCCGCGCCCAGGAATCTCGCATTCCATGTGTTTGCGGAGACTTCTGAGAGCCTTATGCCTGTCCTACTGACCTCCGCCTCTAGTCACGGTTCAGCCACACTCTGGCCCAACATCACTCGCACCCGAAGACTTGATTGCCCTGCGCGCAGACAACCCCCACTGCTTCTACTTCCCCAAGGTGTCGACGCGGCGGGAGGGCGCCGACCACAGGCCTACCTTGAAGATGAGGCAGTCGGCCTTGCGCTCGGCGTACATGGAGGTTAGCCGATACTGGCTCTCGGCGGTGACATCGATCTGGTAACCCGTGAGCGTGTAGCAGACCTTGCGGAACTCCTGGATCTTGGTCTGGAAGACCTCCTTCAGACGCTGGTTCTTCAGCTCCGCGCTCTCCACCTGCCTCTTCAGCTCTGTGGGGGAGAGAAGGTGAGCTCGACCCAGCTGGGCGCTACGGGGCTCCTCTGGGTCACAGGACGAGGCAGCGCACAGCTGCAAGTGACAGTGGCAAGGTGGGAAGGTGGCACAAGAGGGACTGATCGGGGAATAGTCAGCCCTCTGTGGTGACACGTGAGCTATCACATGAACACTAACTCTAGAGGACAGGGACTCCGGAAGACAGATGCCAAGGACAAGCCTCCCTGCTCTGAGCTCCAGAGCTGCACCTGCCCGGACCCCACTCAACAGGCTCCCAGCTGCAGTCAGAGCGACGGGTCGTGGAGGCAGTGTGCACCGGCCCCTCTCCGCCAGATCTGGGCAATAAAGCACTCACGGAAGCCCAGGTGGTGCCATTGACACACCATGGCCATGTCGGCTACTCTACCCATGGGGCCCCACAGCTGGATGGGCTCTGGACTGATGGTATGCTGTCTGCCGCTCCCGGCAGCGTTCCAGATGTGCAGAGAACAGTGACGCTCCACAGTTCCACGATGCCTCTACCCAAGTGCCTCCCAGTAATTAACCTCATTCCCCCATTAGTCAGCCTGTGAGCTGCTGTCTCCTGGGCCAGGTGCTTCCTGGTGGTCCTGCCTGGAGTTGATGAAGGGGAAGCCCCTTGCGGGCTGGGGTAGCCTCAAAGATGAATCTACCTGGCCAAGGGGGTCATGGAGACAGCCCAGGCCTTGGAGTCGGTCAGCTGGACTCAATCCCAAGCAGTGGTGGGAAAGGCTGGCCTGAGGACCACAGAGCCACAACAGCACCCACAGTGATCCCTCTGGTGTCCACCTAGCAGGCATGTGACAAAGATGGCTCAGGTCAAGCCACTATGGACAGCATGAGGATGAGTGATGGGCAGCATGGTTTAAAATGAGTGGCCACAGTTGGGGTCTCTCACGGAGGAGGGAGGGGATGGGAGGCAGGTGCTGCCTTTAGGGCTGACACAGGACCGAGCTGGACTCCACAGGGTGGCAAGTGAGCGTGTGTGGTTCCCGTACACTTGGCTGCCTCCACGCCGCCCCAAGGGGGATATGGGTCCTCTGCCCACGTTATAAATAGGACGCGGCCCTGAGAGATGAACCACTGGGCCCCAGGGAAGTGGCAGATCTAAGGCTGTCGCTGTCTGGACCAGTCTCTCTACAACCTGACTCCCATAGTCCAGAATACACCAGGGTCTGAACTCGCACCTGACATCGCATCTGTGTAGCCTGCAGGTCTTCAGGCAGCCTAGAGCAGACCACTACTGGTTCTGAAGGAGGGCTCTGCCTCTCAACGCTGCACCCCATCCTGACATCTGAGCAGCCCATCCACCCTGGCTGTGCCTGCCCGTTCACCTGGGCTCTCAGGCCTGGCAGACACTGATTCTGGAGCCGAGAGCCCTCCATCCGGATGCAGGCTAGGAGCCCTGATTAATGGAGTAATCAGACAATGGAATCAAAAGGGTAATTGGCAGCTCTGACCTCAAAGCTATTTCCCGGTCCTTCGGTCAACCTGCTTAAGAGGATGCTGCCCTCAGAGGAGAGCCCGCTCTGAGGAATTTCTCAGCCCATGCCTCAAGGTGGTATTTCTCCATCAGAGACGGGCTGCCTTAATAGCTCTCAGATGTCCAGTGGGAGAAATCAAGTCTTGGTAACGAACGCTACTTGACCTTGGAGGAGGGATAGAATGCAGCCTGCTCTGTGGCTCAGACTCCTGCAGGAGGGGCTCAGTGCTGTGTTATAGGCCAGAGCCCAGCCCGTAGTGAGGTCCAGGAGCAAGGGGGTGAGGTGTGCTGGCGCAGGGCACCGCAGCAGGGCCCAGTGTGCCATCAGGATACATGGATGGGTCTCAGAGCCAGGGACACCAGAACAGGGGCCTGAGATGGGACACGTATCCAGTCTTCAGGGAAAACTCCTAAGAGGGTACAGGACCACCAGCTCTCACTGACTCGGGGCACAGGGGTATAGTGCTTCAACTTCCTACTGCTCCCGTGGTTCCACTGCTGACGTGAACACGAGTGGGTAACACATGGATGGATTGGATTAAATGAACAGAAGACGGGTCTCCTGCTTGGAAACGCCTCTGCTCTTCTCAAAACTGTGAGAGGCTGTGGGAGTGCTGGGGCTGTGCCCTCTGGACTCCGGAGGTCATGAGGCCAGAAATTCTGGGACTTGCCCTGCACCCCTCTGGCCTGTCAGTGATGAGCACACACATGGCTGAGGGCCACCCCTGAGCCCACCTGCTTGTGCAGGCTCGGCCTCTTGGCTGGGCCATTAGCTGTGCCCTGGGGCTACAGCCACGGGCTCCCCAGCTGCTCTCCCCTCCTGATGATGTCACCACCGGATCAGGTGAGACTGGCGGTTCTGGGGGTCCTTCACGCATGGCTGCTCTCCTGTCTGCCACTGTGCCAGCTCGGGGAATCACCTGTGAATGGCCATCTTCCCTCTGCCTGAACACACTCGGCCCTTGCCCACCCACCTGCTTCTGACACCCGGGACCCCCCCTCACTCAGCCCTCTGCACCAACTGGGACACAGATCTGGCACAGAGGGCTCTTGAGTTCTTGTCAGGATGGAGGGAGGCAGGGATGGACACTGAGGTCAAGGGCAGCTGGGGCCTGCCTGGGCTCCTGGGCAGTGTCGCTGCTCTGGGCCTGATGTGTGGATCTGGCCTAGGTCAGCGGGTTGCTTCTAGCTACGTCCATGGGGGCCACCTAACACCCCGACCTCCCCCCCCGACTCCTCCATCTTGGTCCAACACCTGGGTCCCACTGGACTTGCATGGCAGCTGTGAAAGTTCTGTGGGAAGGAGGCAGAATAAAAATAAATCACATTGTTATGTAAAGGCTGGCAAGAGAGTGGCTTTGCCCCTGAGAGCAGCGATGTCAGGATAAAGGAGCATTTGTGAGCACAGCCCCTGGAGAGCCAGCTCACAGTCTGCAGTGGGAGGTGGGCGGGCAGGCAGGACAGTCAGCCCCGACCCCGCAGAGCCTGTCATGCTCTAGTCTAGGAAACGTGCATGTGGAGACACTCTCCTTCCAAGTGGTTTGCAGGCGAAAGGGTGGGCAGAGGGCAGAGGTCTCTCTCTGGGCTCACTCTTGCCCATGGCGCCAGCTCCACTAGGCCTGTGTGCTGACCCTTGGCCCCAGGCCTTCGGGGAGTATGAAGCTAATACCTGCATTTCTTCCCCAAATGCTTCCACACAAGATGGACACACAGAAATGCTTTCAGAGGCAAACGGCTCTAGGAGGTTGCCCTGGGCTCTGCCTGTCACTTCTCTGTTGTGGGCCCATGCTGCACCCTGAGTCGGGTCAGATCCCCTGGGACCAGTGGGGCTCTGGGAAAAGGCAACGCCCAGAAATAGCCAGGGTGTGGGTGAGCAGAAGCTGCCAAACAGCCTGATCCAGGCCATATTCTGGGGACAGATAAACCTCCAGTAGCACCACCCAGTCAGGCCCAGCCTCATGGCCTCCACCCAGGACCCCTTCTCAGCACTCTCCCTGAGAGTGGGCTGGCTTGACTGATGTCTGAGTTTATGGACAACCTACTGGCCACATGCGCCGAGTGAGCTCTGGCACTGAAGGAGGTCAGTTCCTTTCTAGGGGAGGTGGTTGGCCTGGGGATGTCAGGCTCTGCAGGGCTAGGCTGGATGCAGGGGTGCTGGACCAAGGCTGAGTTCTTCTGGAGTGCTTACTGCTACCTGCTGCCTGCTGCCGACCCTGAGCTCTGCTTGGCAGAGGCCTCAGTGAGTAGGTCAGGCCCTGTTACTTGGGGTCACGTGCCTCTCTCCACCATGTCCAGCCCAATCTTGCACGAGGGTTCAAGTCACTAGAACAGAGTATGTTTCTAAAAGAAGACATGGCTTGGATTGGAAGCCTATCCCATGGCAAGCAGGCCTCTGCGTCACCAGCCTGGCCTGCCTGTTCTGCCTGCACGATGTTACTCTTGCCCTGAAGGTGCCAGGCGTCCACAAGACCTGGGCAGCTTTCCTCATTCCTAGTGAACTCACGGACACGCCAGTTCTAAGATCACATGTCTGGGATGGATCGAGGTGTGTTCTGCGTCCTCGTGTGCACTGTTTTCCTGCAGGGTGGGTGGTAACTTGGGAAGGAAGTCATTGTTCTCTTCCTCATCTCCTTGCAGGCGTGAGCTCCATGGAGCAAGGGGTAGGCTGCTTGTCATGACTGTGTCCTGGGCCCTTCAAGGGGCCTGAAGCACAGTGTGCTACACCGCCCTCCTGAAGCCCTAACCCACGGCCCCGAGACAGCGCTGCAGTCAACACAAGCATACACATGTCCCTCCCAACAGGATGATGAGGGCCGGGCCACGGCAGACAGGATGAGAAGAGCGGACTCTGCGGCCCTGGGAACACAGAACCTCATGGGGTTAGGGATTGTGCTGAAACAGTGATAGGCCTTGAAGGACTGGGTGCAGGCTATGTAAGAGGTGTCACTGTCCTCCTAGGACACGTGAGCTCCTGCCGCAGTGATCTGGGGGATGCAGGCGAAGGTCACTAAGAGCCTCACCACCACAGGGTACATGGGTTCAGGTCAGCTATGTCAACGCTCCTGCAGCAGGTTCCTCAGGAGCCAGCCTGCAGGATGTCCCCTGAGACCAGCACAGGGACAGGAACAGGGTCTCAGTGGGGGAAGTCAGACTGCACCCCAGAACCCTCATGCTCTGTCACCCATGTGGCCATCTCTGGTGGGGAGCCTCGAGGTGGCCCTGTACAGCTGAGCAGGTCCTGGGGGCTAGCCACTGAGATCCCCTAACCACGACAGCCATTCCTGAAGGGGGCTCAGGAGCAGCTGTGTCTGCAGGGCAGCCAAGAGGAGGCCCACAGGCCAGTCACCCCCACTACAGAGCAGTCAGGCAGGGCCAGTGCCTGCTTCCTAACAGAAACGGGTATGTGGGTCCCTGGACTGGGATACTGCTGACCAAAGACAGCTGACATTAGTCAAGAAAAAAAATGGCATTGAAAATGTCATCATAGACATAAACATCCAATGGGAGGTTAAAAGATAAGTAGAAATTGCCCAGGAAAAAAAAATTAGTGATGGAAAATAGCAAAAAGAAGGTAAAAGGAGCGATTCTGGGAGCCTACAGTTGCCTAGTAGGACTACATATGAGGTGGGAAGGAGGGGGTGGGTAGGCAGGGAGTTCTCAGGAGGCTTTCCAGAGCAGAGAAACCCCACAGGACCCCAAGCCCCCAGAAAGCAGGGAGTCTACATGGGCTGAGAATTAGGTGCTGCGTCAGTGTGGGAGGCAGGCTGGCAGTGGGGGAGTGTGCAGGGCTGAAGGCCTGGCCTAGCACTGCCAGTGTGGGTGGCCAGAGTGTCTGAAAGATGACTTGCCGGTGCCCACTCTGGGACACATGACCGAGCCCACAAAGATGCAAGAAACAGGATGGTGGAGGGGACTGAGAAGATGGAAGGGACAATGAGCGTACGGGGTGGTGGGTGAGTGCCCGGTGGGGCCATGTAGGGGCCACATCCTTAGCCAGTGATTCAAGCAGACACCTGGGGGCTGGGGCCCGGGTGGGAGTGGGGTGTCAGCTATGTGGGGGTCAAAGTGCGGAGACGTAGAGATGCTGACACAACACACAGCAACGAGGTAACCTGGACAGCCAGAGCCCCACTATGGGAAGGCAACACACGGCCATCAACTCCTGCATCACCTAACAGTGCAGCCGCAGGACATGTGCATCCATCTGTGAAAACTCCTACGTCACCACATTGCAAGTTCGGAATAGTGATTTGATTGAAGTTGTGAGCTAGTCAGGGGCGGGCGGCAGGTACTGGTGTCCACAGTGAGCCCAAGAGTCGGTCAGAGGAGGGAGGCCTCTACCCGGTGTCTGAAGAAGCATGACTTGCACACAAAGGCAAGCATACCCCACATGCCAGGCGCAGCTTCCTCACGCCCAGGGAGGAAACCTGGGAATTGAGGCAGATGGAGAGGCATCAGACTCCATCCACTCATGCCCACTAGACCTGCACGCGCTGACCACATGAGCTCCGCGGGACTCCTGTCTGAGATGTGGTGATGAAAGCCCATGACAGCCGGAGGTTCCAGGACAGGCACAGGGACTGTTACCAAGGGTGGTGGTGCTGAGATGCCATTCCCAGGTAGGCAGATCCCACTGGGGGAGCAGAAGGGGTGCAGCCAGGTCAGGGCACACAAGAGGAACCTCATGGCCATGGTCAAACTACAATAGCAGTCCTGCCTAGGCGCCAGGAGCAGCTTTAGAAATTGATCTTTGGGGAATCAGGACAAAGTCATTTTTCTTTCCGAACATATATGAAATATACTTAGCCAACGTGGGAGTTTTCAGGCCTTAATGAAACAACAAAAGGGACTAATATTTCAATGCTGGGAAGAGCAGCATCTGAGCCCAGGCTGAGCAGGATCCCGTCTGATGCTGTGCATGAGGCCTGGGACTGCACGTCCCACTTTTTCTGGAACTCGGCAGCCGGCTCCTCATCCAGGCTGGTGAGGGGTCTGTTAGCTCTGCAACTGGACCCTAGCTGTCTAATGTGGCCCCGCTCCCGTCCTTCATGTCACTGTGCTTCTGCAGCCTGAGGATCTGCACAGCACAGGGGTGGTGACAGCATGAGTGACAATGGCCCACCTCCGTCTGTTACGTGGTTCAGCAAGGGCAGCGGGGCTCCTCCAGGACATGGCAGCTGCCTCAGGGCATCAGGACTAAACTCCTGCAGGTGATTCTGGGATACCTGCAGCTTGCAGCGTCCATCTTTCCTTTGAAAGGGCAGACAGAGCCAAATCTGCGCTGAATGAGCAGAAAGAGAAGATGAGGTGGACCGGCTAGCCTGTGTCCCTGAGGTGGGCCTTGGCCTCTTCTGGTTTGAGTTACCTGTACCAGGCAGGTGCCCGCTTGGCTGTCATGTCTAGGTCTGGAGGAGACACGCATGGGTGGTTGCACGGGGCAGGCCTGGGAACAGCGAGTACCCACAATGAGGAGCACTCAGAAGAGAGCGCAAACGTGTTGCTGGTTCCCGCAGGAGAACAAAGACCAATAGGAGCCTGCTCTGAAGGGTGTAGGGGCAGTGAGGTGTTGGGGTGACTCAGAGCCTGCCCTCAAGTGGAAGGACCGCGGTAGCAGACCGGGCAGGGCTACAGCTCTGCTTGGGCCCAAAGCCAGGCCTGCTTCCAGGGATGAATTATTCATGCCTTGTAACTCCTAAACTATTTCAGTTTTACATTTTAAAATATTTAATAATTATGCATAAAATATTTATGCAATTTTATTAGCAGCGGTGGGAGTGGTGCTGCAGGCTGTGTGTCGGTGCCCTGTCCAGGCTCCACTGGGCTGCTCTGTTGCCCGGCGGATGGGGCTCCTGAGGGCACAGCACATCTGGGACACCAGGCACAGGGGAGCCAGGCCTTTGGAAGCCACCGTCCCATTCCAAATCCAGATTCCAGGGAGCAGTTGGGTGGTTGGCAGGTGCAGAGGGCAGGCGGCCAGCCTCCAGATGCACGGGCATGACAGAACCACTCAGACAGGACAGGGAGGCCTTCCCAAGAAGAGTGCAGCAGGGTGGCACTATCCCTGGTTGCCAGCTTTAGGGACGGGTGGACAGGACCCCATCGTCCACTGGCCAGAGCCTCTGCTACCCGAAGGGGCTGGCTTCGCCAAACTGCTGCAGCCTAGGGCCTGGGGACAGGGTCTCTATTATGAGCCTGAGCTCCCTGCTGGGCCGGAAATTGCACGTTGTACACAAGAGACTGGAATTATATGCAGATGAACAGCGCCTGTGCCCACCGCCAGGCTGCCTGGCAGACGCCCGCCCTGGTAAGCGCGATGCCGCTTTCAAACGGGCATCTCTGTGTGATTAACGGCTCACTCCGGCAAGCAGCTTGTCACCTTGCACAAAAATGATCTGAAAAGACACCAGCAATTACAGCCCACCAGATTATGGGGTGGGAGCATCCCAGGGTGACAGGCGGGTGCTGATTTGATATCATATTCTCAGGAAGATGCCCTCCCCCACCACTGAGAACAGAGAGCAGCTGAATCTCAGGGGCGGCCGGCCCCAGCCTCACCGGGCACCAGGCTCCCAGCCCATGGCTCTTTTGGTTGAGGAGGGCCAGCTGAGCCTTGGTGGAAGGCCACGGCCTGCCCCTCATCTGGTCCTCAGATGGCCCTGTGCGGGTACATAGCCATCTGACGTGTGGGGACAGGCCCAGAGAATGCCTGTCCTGGCTCAACATCACCCAGTTGGGGCAGGGCAGCTGACCGCTGAAGCCAGGCCTCCAGGCAGCCAAGCATTGCTGTGAGGAGACACTGTCTGCACACCCACCAGGGCTGGCCCAGAAGGCTGATTCTTCAGAGAACTCACCACCCCATTCAGCTGACTGGCTTGTTTGGCCCACCCATTCCTCCGCCTTCAGCCCTCATCCTCCAGGCAGGGGCCTGGGCTGTGCTGACGAGGGGTGATACCCTGCCCTGCCAGAGCGCCTTCCTGCTCTGCATCACCCCGGGTGTCACACTCCTCTCCATGTCACAGACAGGAATTGAGGACAAGACAGAAGCGGTGTGCTGGAGTCCATGCTCACACACCAGCCAGAGCCAGAGTCATGCAGAAGAGGGGGCAGGGGCATGACAACTGTGTCACCCACAAAACCCCGGATGTGAACCAGGCTGACCTGGCAGCTGCCTCCCTCACCCTAGCCTGGGGGCTACTGGAGTGGTGGGGAGGGGACAGTGGTGCTCAGCTGTCCACACCGCACATGGTAGTGGTTTCTGACAGCAGCCCACAGGAACCAATTCCCTGGAAGGTGCACTTTCAGAAGAGATGCCTTCTCATAGCTCATCTTTTATCGACTGTCATTTTTGAGTCAATCTGTCTGCTTTCGGCAAGACAAGAGTTTTAAATCTTCTCTCTGCCTCCTTTTGAGATGTGGCAGTCTATTAAAACCCGCTAATGTATGCAGCAAGGCCTCGGATGTGAAACACAGTGACTTCCTCAGATGCAGCAGATTAAGGAGGAGGACAAGAATTGGTTACAGCTAGAGCAGCTCAGAGACTGCTCTGGAAGAAGTGGGGGAGGGGTGTTAGAATTGACAGAGGGCAGTGGGTGCCCCCCTCACCGGGGCTCAGCATCTGGGGACCTCCCAGGCCCAGGGCTAACAGAGAGGATGGGGAAGGGACCAGGGCCATGGGAAGCAGGTGCCTTTGAACTGGTGACATAGGGAAGAGGACTCGAGCCCCCAGCGAAGCAGCCCTGCAGACATCCTGACTCGGGAGTGAGACGCTGACTTGTGCCCTGGGGTGATGCCTGTGTGTGTGTTAGTGATTTACTCATCAATGAGCAGCAGGAAGCAACCCTGGGGGGTAGCTGTTAAAAACAGATGGCCTCCGAGTCACCAAGAGAGGGTGGGCAGTCAGGGTGGGGAAGGCGAAGCAGGAGGCAGGCCTTGGGGAGTAGGGGCATGGCCAAGGCCACCTGGGAAAGCACACTGCAGGAGGGAACAGCAAGTACAAAGGCCCTGGGATGGGGGGCTGACTGTTCACAGAACATCAAGGAAGATACTGGAAGTCGATGCAGAGACAAAATCCTTCAGAAGAGCAGTAAGGTCACAGGGTGCAGTTTGTCAGGACTATAGGCTGTGTGTGTGGACGCACAGGTATAGAGCAAAAGACCAGCAGAGGCACGTGTTGCTGGAGAAGTGGTTGAGTTGGCCAACTCCAGCTGAGTGTAGTCCATATACAACCCAAGGACCTGGGTTTGTGTCCTGGACCCGGGGACGGGGGCGTGGGAGAGGAACAACTAGGATGAACAATAAAATAAAGTGCTCCTTCCTCCTCTCTTCCTGCCTGCCTGCCTACTTGGCCTTCATCCCTGTCTGCACCTTTCCTTTAAAAAAAAAAAAAATTAAGACCTAAGGAATTTCTCCAAACCTACCCACAGATAATTCCCCAAAGAGCAGCAAGAGCAGTTGCACAGCAAAGCTCTGGCAGCAGGTGGTGCTGGGACAGCTGGCTGTCCAGGGGGAGACGAGGCCTGAGCTCTCTAACACTATATCATGTACAGAAGGCAACTGGCTATGGTCCAGACCCGCACGCAGGCGCCTCTGGGAGAAATACATGAGATGACGACATCGGGCAAGCAGAGATTAGGACAAAGCACTAAGCGCAGAGGAGCAAACGGACAGATTAGACTTCATCAAAGTTAAAAACTTGAACTTACTGAAAGACAGCATTAAGAATGTGATTTGAAGAAAACAATCCATTGAAAACATGGGCAAAAGAGGGACACAGACATTTCACCAAATAAGGTATGAAAATGCTCAACATCACCTGTCACTGGAGAACCAGATGCAACAAAGTGCCACTTCACCCTGTTAGGGGCGGTACCCAAAGCCAGACAATGACACGCGCTAAGACGGACGTGAAACTGACCCCTCCGGGGCCAGTGTAAACGGTGTACCACCCTGGAGTGCAATTCAGCAGTCTCTTACAAATGGCAACAGAAATTTACCACACAACCCAGCAATTCCACTCCCACCCAATGAAACGGAACTCTCCTTCCACAGAGACTTGCCGTGAATGCTCACAGCAGAGTACAGGCCTGTCTGCCCTGCTGACGGGGTAAACGGATTCAGCCCATCCACACAGTGGGATGTCACACAAGACCAGAGACACGGGCACAGGCTACAACTCGGATGAGTCTGGAGAGTGGGGTGCTGAGAAGCAGCCAGGGGGCCACCTAGCATAAGATCCCCCTGTGAAGACGTCTGGGACCCAACAGAGGCAGTCTGCAGATCGTGGCTGCGAAGCGGTCAGCGAACAGATGCTTTTGCAATGAAGACAGGACGTCCTGATCTAGATGTAGAGATGGAGTGGGAGTGAGGTCTGTTAGAGCAGCTTCAGGCTACAGCGACACTGGGCAGAAGGTGCAGAGATGTCTCGTGTCCCATGCTCTACACCCCCAACGGGGACACTGTCACCAGAGACAGACCTGTGCTGATGCAGCATCACCCACAAGTCACATGAGGGCACTCTCTGGAAGCACAATGTGTATCCACATTAGTATCACTGCTGGTTCACGGCCCCAGGAACCCCTGTGCTCACCTGCTCGTACCCTCAACCTCACCCCAGTCCCATCTTCACTGTCTCTGTAGCCCTGTCTAGTCCAGAATGTCAAAGGTTGGGTCCGCAGCTTGGCTTCTTTTCCAATGTGCATCTAAGTTCCTCTATATCCTTTCAAGTCTGCAGAGCTCACTTCTTTTTGGTTTGCATAGACATGGTCCATTCACTGGGGTGGCGTCCCCACAGCAGATGGAACGGGGCAGGCAGAGCAAGGATGCTCAGAGGGACCTGCCCAAACTGGGTGGAGAACACAGTGGTCAAGAAGACTTGCTGAAAACAAGACTCAGAGACACTGGTCTGACAGATGGTTGAGACCATTCCCTGCCAAATACAACTCTGCACCCTCGAAATAGCACCAGAGGCTGGGTGGAGAAAGAGGGAAGGAAGTTTGGGACAGGAGGCTGGGGTCACAGGCCTGCAAAGTGTGACCCCTAGCCCCCAGAAAGGTAACCAGGACCCCAGCTTGCGGCAGAGGGTGCTCGGGGAGGACATGCCCCCCATGTCCTGCTGGGCACCTTTCCTGCAGTCAAGGAGGTACCATCTGTCTCCCAAGCCAGGCACTGCCCTCCCCTCCCAGAGTTGAAATTCGCCTACCAAAGTATAAGTATTTTATTGCAGTAACTTTTTTTCGAAAATTAAAATAAACTCGTACGTGTAGATTCCCCATATGTGCAGTTTCACCATTCCTTAGATACATGTCAACACACCCTGCCCCCACCTAAATCACTAAGTGTTCGCCACCATTGTCCAGTGGGCTCCGGCACTACTTGTGAGCCTGCTGCCCCCCACTCCTGCGTTCTCTATTGGTCACCTCAATTCTACTGCAAGTGTCCAAAGGTTGGTTTTGTTTTGTCTATTTGTTTTGTCTATTCACAATCCGCCTATGAAATGATCTGATTTTTTTTCTGATTATTTCACTTTGAACAACAGGGTTTCATCTAAGGGCTGTGTGGTATTCCATTGTGTATATATATACATACGTACCACATCTTCTTTATACAGTCATCTGATGTTGGGCACTTAGGTAATTTCCAGTTCTTAGCTATTGTGAATAGGGCTGCAGTAAACATGGGGGTGCATAAATCTCTATGAATGAGTGTTTTTGTATCTTTTAGGTAAATACTCCAAAGTGGGATGGCAGGATCATATGTGATTTCCATCTTCAACTTTTTGAGGAATCCCCACCCTGTTTTCCAAAGGAGTTGTACCAACTTGCACTCCCATCAACAGTGTAAAAATTGTTCCCTTTTATCACATCTTTGCCAACACTTGTTGTTTCCAGACTTTTGGATAATAGGCAGTCTCTCAGGTATAAGGTGGTATCTCGTTGTGATAATTTACATTTCCCTGATGGCCAGCGAGTAGGAATGTCTTTTCATGTGCCTGTTGGCCATCTGTACATCCTCTTCAGAAAAGTGTCTCTCCAATTCCTCTTCCCATTTTTTGATTGGATTGACATTTTTTTCTGTTGACTTTTATGAGTTCTTTGTATATTTTGTATATTAAGTTGTCAGAAACATGGAACACAAGTATCTTCTCCCAGTTAGTAGGCTGTCTTTTTGTTTTTGGTGATATTTTCTTCACAACACAACTCAACCATATCCTGGACAAAGGAGCCTAACAGATAACATCATGAAATGCACCTGTGATTTAGATTTTGAAATCTGGTGTAAGGCCTTTAGGCTTGAACTGCAAGTAACCCCTTTGAATCGAGTTGGATCGAATATTTGGTTTTAAGTGCTTCTTTCAAATGGGGTCATGGTTACCCATATTTATAACACTTGTTATTCAAGAAAGGTTTAATCCACCTCAGCAAGGCAATGACATGCTTCCAGGAAAAAAAAGGAGTCCAAAGATCAACAGGTATTCAGGGTGCTTTAACTATGGGGGCAGGGATGTGTCAGAAGCTCTGAACTCTCCTAACTGGCTGCCTGGAGCTCTTGGTCTCTGAGGAGCTCAACCTGCAAGGAGATAACCAGACCCGCATTGTGCGATGCCCTCTAACACTCAGGAAGACAGAATGTCAGGATAAGGTCTTAGATTTACTTAAGATTAGATGTTTACAGGCAAGACTAGCATTTAAGCCCTACGAGAGCTAGGCCAGTGGTGTCATATATGAGTAGGGAAAAAGGCCCTACTTCAAGGGTGCACCTGTCCCTAATTTCCTAAATCTATTTCCATGATTTACAGACAGCACTGGAGAAGTCTACCCTATCCTACACTAAAGGCTTGCTTAAGTTTAAGCTGCCTCGCAGCATCCCAAGCAGACTGCAGCCTTCTCCAGCATTTTGGTCCACACGGTTGAACTCTACCTAAAGCACACTCGAGTTTCACAGATGGGCAGCGCTTGCTACCATGGTCCAGCACAAGCAGGGCTGCCATCTGCTACTCCACCAGCTGTTATGTTTAGAGGTCTCCTTGATCCTTTGACATTTCAACTTGTACTCCTTAAGTCAGCACCAAAAGCAGGTGTTATGCCAAGCATTATCCAACAGATCGCTAAAACTGAGCCAGCTCTAAATCCCAGTAAAATCTTATTATGAGCAGATCCAATGTGTTTAAATATTCAGCCACTCAGAAGGCCTGAGACCATTCTTAAATCAAGGCTAGAGGCATCACTGGGAGACATGACTGGGTCATCAAGAATACTTAAATTGTTAAAACTCATGAAAACAAGTGAAATCTCAGGAAAACACTTATTTTCAATGAACCCTCCATTCCTGAGGCTTATGAGTTACTTGTTCACAAAAAGTAACGTGGCATACAGGCTATGCTAGATAAGTTTCAAAAATCAATCAAGTACCATATTGCATGGAGTCACTCGATGAGTATAAAAACCATGACTACTGAAAGCAGGGGTTTTCTGTGACCAAGTTATCCGGTACATCTTAGTGCTCAGTAGATCTGGGGTCAATGTGCTGAATACCTCACACCCTGCGCCATGGAAGGAGCAGGCACGTTGCATGAAGACACATGGGAAAAGAAACTGGAAGGGGAAACAATGCCCTTTATGAGGAACAGCTTAGATGATCAACTCAGGCAAGTCCCCACCCCACAAGGTCTGAAGATCAATAATCTTCAAGCCAGAAGCTGATATTCAGTCAAAAGCATGGTTCTCAAAGGCAACAGGTCTTGTATACAGGGTCTCAAACCTATGTTAGGATTAATAGAGGAAAAAAGATTAATAGAAGGAAAAAAATAGGAAAAATGCTTAAAACCTCATCTCTGTTTGCGACTGGATTAGGCTTAAAGGACCCGCTGACTCCTCTTAGCATCCCTTCTACATGTTTTACTTGATGAAAAAGGAGCCCAAAGCCCACTAGTACTTATGAACCCAGGAGTACACATTGACTTCCAGAGCCTCTGATGATGTGATTGGCCTTCCGGGCTCTTTAACCATTATATCCACCCATGTGGCATTTATGACAGATTTTATGTCAGATTATTGTAAGAGATGCAAACGCTAACTTTATTTCCAAATGGCTTTTGCTGTATGCACTTAACCTTCTTACTACTAAGCTTCATGTTAAACCACTTACAAGACAAACTTATTACCTGACACTTGCCTGTAACATACGCACCAGAGAAATCGAGGAGAAGGAATGTTCATTAACACGAGCTCTGTTGTACCATGAGGTAGAATTTAAAGACCTCAGAACCTTGGTATGGCAACCTCATCATTGCCGGTGCCTACAAACTTGAGAAGAAATACTTAACTCTCTTTACCTAGAGTCACGAGACCTTCCATTTTAGATTCTGGTCAATCTCCACCACGACCTGAGAGGTTAGCAGTGAGCCATGCTGCATGACTTCCTGGTTTATTAATTACAGTCTCCTTCTGGTGCACTGCTCGCTACCACAGAGTTAAGGAAATAAAAGTAGGCAAGTACCTTTATACTGCACTATGTACTTCAGGAGCATCACTAAACTAAGGAGGGTTGCCAAGGCACAGGTCAGTCTTGATCTTGACCAAACCTTTGACCTAGCCTTTAAATTTACAATGTCATCTTAGGCACCACAGCCACAGCTATCGCTTAGAGAACTAGCTGTTTCAAAATTAGTCTTCTCAGGCCTCAGCACAGTGAAGGACAAAGTTGCTCAGCTAATCATAGTGCAATCGAGACAGCACTGACCAGACACGTTGCTAGTGCACTAGACCTAGACTCTTCTCAGGCTGATGAAACATTCATCCGCAGGTCTCCACACGCTCTGGAGATTAAGTCCACGATGGTTTAGTCTAAAGCCTCTACGTGCACAGTTCATAATTATAACCGACCATGACCTCTAAGTCAACAGCAGATGCTATCACTTCTCAAAGCTTATGTAACTATGTATGACATTAAAGTGCTAGATGTATCACATTTGACGTCACCTGATGTGATACTAGACCTTTGTCTTGTTGTCAAGACTATAGTACATACTCAGGGTGATCCAACAGTATCAGAAACGGTCACCAGAAATGACCTGTGTGGTGCTGTATCAGTTCATCTTCACACCGGCTTGTCTTTGTCATCCATAGAATCAGCACTGTACTGCCATTCTCACCCCTGCACCCACATGCATCAATAACCTACCAAACTTGATACCTTGTGGTTAGAGGGTCCATGTGGCATGATAGCTAAGGATGGAAACTGTCTCAGCTTAGCTATAATGCAGCATGTTTAGCAGCAGATCCATTACAGTTGTGTCCTTCCATATACCCAAGATCAGAAAACTTCCTTGGGATGCTTATGATGGGAATGTTGTTCCTTCTGATGCTACCCAATACGTCACAAATGCTTTCATTTTTTTCATTCTTTTTTCTCTTTACTAGTTTGCTTGAGTGCATTCCTCTGCCCTATCTTCTAGCTCATTGATTCTATTGGAAGCTTCATCCATTCTAATCGAGATATCTACTGAGTTTAGTTTAGTTATCATGTTCATTTCTTTGTTATTTTTCTTCATTTCTTCTCTTTTTGTTGTTCTTTTTTTTCTTGATTTCCACGAGCATGTACTGTTGCTCCAAATTCCTCCTCAGGTAGTCTGCACATGTCTGCCGTGTTCAGATTTTCCCCTGAATTTTTAATTGGATCCATCATTCCACATATATTTCTCTGTGTCTTCTTTCTATTTGGCATTCTGTTTATGTTTCTGTGAGTTAGATTTCTCTGCAGTGATGGTCCTGCAGAGAGTGTATCAGCTTGCACTGAGTAAGCCTAGAACAGGTAGAAACCCTTTAAGAGAAGAGGGAAAAAAGCAATGCCTTGCTCTATATGAAATATTTAAAACACATTTTAATTTTAGTTACTAGAGACATGGTTCAGATCAACAGAAATAAAGAAAGCAAGACACCAATATAGGCCCTGTTAGGTCACATGATAAATCCCTCAGTGAAGAAGGGTGCCTGATAAAAGAGGCCGGAGGGCAACTGCTTAGTGATCTGTGAAAAGATGGATTTAGATCCTGACCTCATGCCAGAAACCAAAATAAGTTCCAAGTAGATCAGATCTTTAAATATAAAAATAAGGCAAACAATCCCAGGAGAAAACAGAATTATTTATCAAAGCACTAAGCATAAGCACTAAGCTAGCAATAAAATTACTAGCTGAGACTCCAAAATACGTGAAAACTTTGTATAAAAAAAGTTCAAAGAAGAACTGAAAATTAAGCTTCTAACAAGTTGCCACTGTGATTTTAAATTTTTGAGAATTACGTGGTGGATGTTCTTGGTATGCAGCCTGCCAGGGCTCACACTGGGCAACCTGTGTGATGCTGCCTGGCTGGCGCAGCACACGCCGGTTCTGACAGGACTTCTGGGCGCTGGGGTGGAGTGGGCAGCGTGACTTTTGCCTCAGTTCTGACCCTGGGAGGCAGCAGTGCTCACGTCAGGAATGACGTCAGATGGATGGAAACAGACGCTCTTTTCAAATCGAGCGAGTTCTCTTCCTAGTATGTTGAGCCTGTATGGCGCTGAATTTTGTCACCAGTTGATCTGATCGTGTGATTTTTCTCTTCTTCTTTTTTTTTTTTTTTTAATTATGACACGCCCAAGGTATACTTATCTTATAAATGGAATTTGCCTTTTGCCCAGCCTCCACCTCTGGCCACCACCAATATATTCTCTGTCACAGAGTTCAGAGTTCAGTTTGTGTGTGTTTTCTTAGGTCCCACATGTGAGATCATAACAGTATTTGTCTTTCTCTGTCTGACTTATTTCACTTAGTACAGTGTTCTCAAGGCTCATCCAAGTTTTCACAAATGGCAGAGTTTCTTTTTATTACTGAATATTCTACACACACACACACACACACCTGCTTCCTTATCCTTTGATGGGTTCTTGCAATTGTAAATACGAGAGTGTGAAAGTCTTTAGTTAGTGTTTTGTTTCCTTCAGATCAGTACCCAAAAGTAGAATCACTAGATCATACAGTAGCTCGTTTCAATTTGCCGAGGCTCCTCCATACTGTTTTCCACAATGGCCACATTAATTTACACTCCTCCCACCAGCACCAGACAGGTTCCTTCCTCCACACCCTCTCTAATACTTGTTATCTCTTTTTGATGCAGAAGTTTGCACAGGCATGAGCTGATGTCTGGCTGCGGTGATTTCGTTTTCATTCTGTTGATAAGGGGGGCTACATCAACTGATAGCTGAATACTGAACCAGCCTTGCATTCCTGGAATAAAATAAAAAATCCTGTAGCGCTTGTCTTATCACTGGTTTGACATTAGGTAAGAGCTGCCCTCTTCAATTTTCCGAAGGAACTGTATAAAAATGACAAATGAAACCAGCAGAATTCGCCAATAAAACCGTCTGGGAATGAAGAGTGCTCTGGGGGAAGCTGTTTGAGTGTGGATTCTACTGAATAGTCACAAAACTGTCCGGACTGCCTGCTTCACATGGGATGAAGGTGTGGCTGCTGCTATTTGGAGTGGTGCCAGCAGACGAGAGGCAGAGGGGCTGGCAACCTGGCATGAGCACCCACTGGATGCTGCAGCAAGACTGCCCAGAAGAGTTATCATTTTCCAGCCCAATAATAAGTGGGGAAAATCCCATATTTCTCTGTTTTTTTCATTATCTTCTCTCTGGACCCAGGAGACTTGCAGTGGTGTGATGCAATGACAGGCATCGGAGGCCCTAGCGGGGCACCTTCTCTCTGGCCCTGCAGCGGCCAACATCATCAGGGGAGCCCTCAGGACAGAAAGCCGCAGAAGGGACCCAGGCAGTTGTACGGGCCCAGACTAGGGGTGTGGGGCTGTGCTGGATCCGTGACCACATGCTGAGCAAACCAACGAAGGGAAACACTGGTTCCCAGAGGACTGTGCCCAGATGTCCAGTCAAACCAGCCACATAGGAGGCACAAAGAACAGAGTAAACCCAAGATGGCGGAGCTAGAAGAACAGCAGGGGTTTTCCTGATACCTGAGGTGGCCAGTCTATGAGGCAACATGCTACTGCAGATGCTGTACTGTAGGAGTTGCTGGGTGTGCAGGCCAGAGGTGACAGTTGTCTTGTCCATCACAGGATCACAGGGCCATCGGCAGTGCTTGTGGGAGTGAGGTATATCTGTCCACCCCTCACTCACCACTTACAAAGCTCACTGCATTTGATGCATGTTCTAACAACCTTGTCTGTGCTCAGACGGGTGACTCCGGTGATGTAGTGTGTGGGCAGGTGGAAAACGGTGTGGTACTGAGGATCCAGGATTCCATCCCAGGATGGGTCAAAATAGGTGTCATCAGATGGAGGAAATGAGAGCTGCGTGCCCACAGGCTTGCTCGTAATTGCCGAGGGTGGATCTGCACTGGAGAGGCTCAGGGGAAGCTGGAGCTTCCGGGATGGAGAAACATAGCGGGCCGCTAAGGTGAGTGAAATCATAAACATTTTTTCTCCTCAAATGTTCTTCAAAAGACCATTACAATCCAGAATGGTAACATTTTATGGTGGGATTTTCAATGCATGCAGAGGATGCACGCATGACTGCCACCCATGGGGTCACGCTGTGATCAGGTCTTGAGGTTCCAGGGTCTGCACTCTGGCGTGCGAAGTGCTACTCTAAGTGCTTGGTGAAGGCATGCATGTGGAAAGGCCCAGAAACCACCGAGAGAGGATGCTAAGAAACAGAAATAAGAAAAACTAACATGGAAAACTAAGACTTGAATAATCTGAAAATAGGTAGAAAAGGGGAAAAAGAGAGGACAAAACGAAACAGAATTTGTAAGCCTAAGTCCAAATGTATGAAAAATTACATTACATGCAATTAAAAGAATTCACACTCTTATCAGCTACACACAGAACATATACTGAGTCTGGGTCATCAAACAAATATATCTTTAAGAAAACTGAAATTATTCAATGTCCCCTGAACATAATGGAACCAAACAAGAAATCAGAAACTGAAAGTATCTGAAAGATCCCCAGACACTCTGAAATTTAAAAACACACTTGTAAATAATGTGAGAGTCATAGAGGATATCTGGAAGGAAATGTGGAATTTTCTGAACAGAATGAAAATAAAAACACAACTCAACAGATCTGTGGGCTACCACCAAGCAGCGCTCCAGAAGGGTATAGGGACGAATGGGTTTATCAGAAAGGACCTGAAATCAGCACTCTACCTGCAAAAGTCAGAAACAAAGATGAAGTAAGGTTAAAAGCATGAAAGGCAGGAAATCAGAGAAAGCAAAAATCAGTAAAACAGAAAAGAGTAAGAAAACAATGAAAAAACTGATAAAAATTGCTAAGTCTCCAGCAAAGCTGACAAAAGACGAAAGAACAAAGGCGTGGCTGGCCAATGTCAGGAAGGAAGGGGTATCCCTAAAACTCAGCGGAGATCATGAAGCTAATATGAAAACAGTAAGAACAATTCCACACCCATGAACTTGACTACTGAGACATAAAGGGCCAATCTCTCAAAGACCATCAACTACCCCAATTTCCGCAGCACACAAGAGGGCACTTGGCTTCAGCAGTCTATGGCCCCGTGGGCTGCTATCACAGGCCCGCTGGGCCTCTCAGTCTGCAGACTACAGCTGGACCGGTGTCTGGTGAGGTCTTCTCATGTCCTCTCACGGCAGAAGGGCTGAGGAGCTCTCAGGGGTCTCTTCTGTCTTCCATGCATGAGATCCCCTGGTGTCCTCACCCTCCCAAACAGCCCCCTCCGGCCCCCACAATGCCACCACAGTAGGCTCTGGGTTCAACATGTGAATGTGAGAGACAGACACACACATTCAGTCTGTAGTACCTGTAATAACAGTATCTTCCAGAACCACTATCTGCGGCCCAGATGGTTTCACCAGGGAATTTCACAAAACATTTAAAGAAGAAATAACACCATGTCTACACAATCTCCTCTAGAAAACAGAAGGGGGAAGGAACACTCTCCAACTCATTGCAGTCACTGTGCTGATACCGTCGTCTGACAAGGGCAGTGTAAGACAGCTGTAGACCAAGAGGAGCAAAGACACAAGCGTTCCTGCCAACACACTGGCCAGCTAGTTGAATCCAGCAATACATAAAAAGAAAACACCATATCCCAGGGCAATCTGCTCCGGAATGCAAGGCTGGCTCAGTAATGAAGCACACAATGGTCTAGGGAAGAAAACACAATCACATCTACGCTGCGGAAATTCACCCTGCACATGATAAACACTGAGAAGAGGAGCAACTAGGAAGAGACAACACAGAAAAGGCCTCTAGACATCGCGGGGTGGTGTACACTCAGGGGAGGCTAAGTGCTACCCTGAGACCCAGGACAAGGCCAGGGTAGGGCATCCCCACTCCTGGGCAGCGTCAGATTGACAAGTGGCCAGGCGCTCAGAAGAGGATGTAAGATGCAGGCATCCAGGTGCTGAAGGAATAGACAGTCCCTAATCACAAGTGACATGGCAGCAAAGAACAAGAGCACAACAAAACCTTTGCAGAACTAATAGGTGAACTCAGCAGGAGGTCAGACCAACAAAACGCCAGCCAGCTTCTACACAAGTGCTAAGCACGTGCAAACAGTGCAAACCAAACACCTAAAATAACTCCAAGAAAAATTAAAGAACAATGAAACACTTAAGTGCATTTCTAACAGAACATGAATTAGGTGTCTGTGCTAAAAATTACAAAATGCTGAGGGAACAAATCAAGGAACCTAACTTGATGAGAGACTTGTTTGGATTGGAAAGACTCAGCATGCCAAAGATGTGAATTCTCCCCAAGCTGATCTACAGTCGTAATGGAATTCCGATAAAAGTCACAGCAGGATTTCTGTAGATAGAGATAAGTTAAATCTACAATTTATTCAGAAGGGAACAGAGCTGGACTAGTCAAGGCGATTGTGAAAAGGAGGCACGAGGTTGGGGGTGGCACCTTCTTAGTACGGAAGGGCAGCTTTTAGACGCATGTCAGCACAGGGCTGGACCCTGAGGTCAAAGGGACAGAGAGGGGTGTGGAAATGGGTCCACCCAATCAGTCAGCTGGTCATTGGTGGAGGGAGGACGGTCTGTAACTAGTAGGTGGGGACATGTTCATATGAAAAAACCCCCAACCCAGAAAGTACCACAACCAGATCTCACAGAGCACGCAAACACAAACTCAAAATCACAGGTGTAAACAAAACAAATGGATTTTTCAGAGAAAACAAGAAACCAAGTGTTTCCTTGGGTCAAGCAGAATTCTTAGATTTGAACCTTTAAAGAATATTGGTAAACCTACTGTGCTATCTGTAAATATAAAATATATACCTCAAAACAAAGTCAAAATGCAATATCCCTTCAAAAAATTTAAAAAAGAACCCTCCCCACCTCCCCACAAAAGAGTGATCATCAGAGTGAATGCCTGATCACCGTGTATGCTGAGAAAGACACTCAGAAAATGAAAGGACTAGGGGGAGCCAGGAGGTAAACACCTGGAGAGATCCTCTACCCAGGGCACACAGAGCAGCTCAGATACAAAAACAATCTGCTTGGTGTTGTCAAACACTAGGGAAAGGCCACTGAAAACCAATGCCACAGGCACAGACGAGGTACCTGGGGTCAGACCTGCCCCTGGGAACGGCACAGCAGCCTCTCCAAGGTCACTCAGACACCTGCCTTGGGACCCAGTAACCCTGTTCCTCAGTATTTCGCCCAAAGAAAGGGACTCATGGTTGCACAAAAACCCACACTCATTTATCTTTGGCTAGTGGTGGTGTGATAGCAAAGTATCTGGTGTGCTGGGTGCCAGTGCTGGCTCAGCTCAGAAGTCTCTGAAAGCCATTCAGACTCGCCATGTGAGTGCAGATGCCAATGACGGGCACGCCCATTGAAGAGCTGGCCACTGGTGCACTGAGGTCAGAAGACTCTGGTCTCCTGATAGGGGAGGCCGCAGTCCAGATGATTCTCTTCACAGACACCCAAGGACAGGGAGTTAATACCTGCCGAGTGATGTCGAGGGCCCTGCTTTCTAACCCCAGAGGCTCTGTGTTGGCCGGCTGCTCAGTGGGGCCGAGGGCGGCAGAGAACCCGCCTCCCCAGGGCTCCGGAGCCAAGCACCCTCCTTCTCACCTTCTGCTAGACTCCCAGAGCTGGAGTGGGGAAGGGTGGGTGGGGACGCCCTGACCTGGGCCTCCTGCATGGGCAGGGTGAGGGCCAATTCCTAAGCAGCAGCCCCTTGCTCTTCCCACAGGTGCAAAGTCGTCAAGAGGCCAGCTCCTGGGCCAGTGTCACAACCTTGGTAGTGAGGACCTGAAGGCCAGAGCAAAGGCTATCTCCTTCCTCCTTCCACATGGTGAGCACATCCAGGAACAGGTGGGCCTCTCAATCCCCAGGCTGTAGGGAGCACTGACTGTCCCTTAGGCCCTGACCCTGCTGTGACAACCAACCCGGCGCACCCTGTAATGTCCTGCACACCTTGCTCTCCTCCCCAGTGGGTGGCTCCCTCCTGGCTGGCAGGACTGGCAGCATGTGGAGTGGCCCAGGGGCACCAGATTGGCATGAGCCCTTATTGGAGAAGCAGCCCTTTGCCGCCTTCACCTGCACAGCCCCAGAAGGAAGCGCCAGGCACCCAAGAGACACCCACTGCCCCAATGAACTGCATCTGTGGATGCAGTTGGTCTCTGACTCCTGCGTCTGCTACCATGCTGAGAGAGGGATGGGTCCACTGCAGTCTGCGCCCAGCACACGGCAGCGCCCAGGACGTGTCTCACTTGTGGAGCCCGGCTGGCTCCCCTTATGTGGGCTTGGATGGGGCTGGCCCTGGGGGCACCCCTGCCACCTGGCCAAGCACAGCAGCTCAGCCTGGGGCTGCCTGGGCAATGGCCAACATCATCACAAGGTCCTAGATACGGGTCAGGGTGCTCCGGGCACAACTGCTCCCTCAAATCAGGGTCACCGCCACACCACCATCTCACTCATCTCAACCGCTGGCCACTCCTCTCAGGGTGGCACAAGCGGGGGCCTGCGGCTGCGCCTATGGCTGGCACAGGTGACAGCAGAGGCCAAATGGGTGCCCCTTTGCCTTTCCGAGCTGATGCTGGTCAAGCTGGGAGGAGGGTGTCAGGAAGGCAGAGGGGATACGGGCATGCAGGACTGCCCGCTCTGTGGCACCAGGCTCAAGTGTCCTTTTGGGGAAGCGGAGGGAGGCACCTTGGCCCCATGTCCTCCCTCCCCCTCCAGAGACACCTAGGAGCAGCTGCGCCCATACAGGCAGCAGTGACAGATCACCTTCAGAGTGTCGCTCTGACAAGATTATTTTAATATTAATGCATTACCCAGTTAAACTGCAAGTGATAATCTCCTACCCCCGACTGGATAAGGCAAAGCGCATTGGTAACAGTCTGCTGGAGGGCCCTAAGTTCCTGACCCCTGGGGGCCCTGCCCTCACACAAGAATTCTGCAAGGCCGTTGTTCGAGCGCCCAAGTGGCTCCAGCGCTGACCCGAGGCTGCAGGCAGAGGGTCTTCCTGGGAGTCAAGGACACCCCGCATGGTCGGGCTCTGAAGGACCCGCCAGCCCACGCCCCTCTGGCATCATTTCACAGGCCCAGCAGGCAGGACGCTGTGCGCAGGCTACAGCAACCATGTTCGCCACAGCCCTCTGCCCTGTGCTGACCCTGACGTGTGAAGCCATCCGTCTCTGCAGAGACATTTCTGGCCTTAGCCTGGGGGCCAGGTCCACGTGAGCCCCAGCTCGTGGACAAGATGGGGACTGAGGGTCAGAGGTCAGGTTCATGCCGGCCCCCACTTCATCCCCACGCCTTCTCTGGTTTCTTGCTCTCCAGATAGGAGACTGTCTCCTGACCCGTGGACCTGCGGCTTAGTCTCAAGATACCTGGGCCTCCATGACTGGGGATGCCCTGAGTCTTCCTGGCTTCCCCTGACCAAGCGCTCAGTTCACTGTGTGCAGGGCCTGGGGCAGCCAGACTGGGTCTACTCCCTGCTCAGAGACCCCGGGAACTGCCCTTTGCAGAGGTCACTTGAACAGAAGGCGCCAGGCCCGGGTTCCTAGCGGGAATAGAAAAGGAAGTCCCTTCCTGGCAGCATAGGGTTGCCCCGAGGAGGCAAGGGGAACCAAGCTAGCCGGAAGCCCGTGGGGTGTGGGGCCCACAGGTAGCCACGGAGGCCACCAGATACACAACAGGGCCGCAGGAGCTCAGTCCTGTCCCAGCAGTTCCCCCTACAGGTGGAAGGTTGGGCCCCCAGTCCTCTGGGGGCCTGACCAGCTATAGCAACTAACAGTGGTGTCCAATGACGACCAAGAGAAGGGGAGCAGACTGGATGCCGGCCAAGCTGATCACTGACTCCTCCAAGTAATGTGGGAGATGCTGCCTGTGACTTCTCCTCACCCCCACCTGCCAGGGTGGGAACTGCCACCTCCTCCAGTAAGTCTACCCTGGACTTCCAGAGTAGCTCCACCTTCTTCCCTGTCCCCACTCTCGAGGTGTACAGGGTCCCATGGGGTCTACATCCCACTCCCTTGTGGCCAGCCCTTGGGGAGTCCAATGCTTCCTCAGCGACCACCCCCAACAGAGACTGCAGAGCACGGCTGAGGCCAGGGTGCTGGGTGTCCACAGGATCGGCATGGGTGGGGCTCAGCTAGCCTTGACTTCAGCCCAGATCTGCGTCCTCAGAGCTGTAGCACACGCTGGGTCAGGGAAGTCACTGGAGAGCAGCAGCAAGAGCCTGGGAGCTCAGGAGGGACAGCTGCTCATCAAGGCACACGGCCAACAGGCTCCTGAGGGGATCTAACGCAGCCCCGAAGAGGGCAGGAGAAGGGCACCCGGGTCTGGGGAGGGGGCACTCAGCCACGGGGTGGGTCAGGGCTCTGAGGGAGAACACTGTTCCAATGAGGAACCAGGAAACCCAGGCCACTCCCTGGCTCAGCGGGCCCCAGTCTTGGGCCCCTACTGGTAGAATCTGGGCAAAGACAAGTCCTGGCCTCAGGGACGGTGGCATCACCTCTTAGCTGATCTCTCAGGTCTACGTCCCTTTTCTGAGTGAGAGCCTGCGGTGCCTCCGCCTCTCTGCCGGCTGCAGCAGGGCTCCGCCCTGGATTCCTGGCTCCCTCCTATTCCTGAGCTTGTCCTGGGGGGCTCTCACTGGCCCCACAGGCCCAATCTGCCCGGGGCCTTTCTACCCTGTGGGTACCTTGGTGGGAGGTTTGTGCAGTAGTCCAGCTCTGGCACACACCTGCTCTCAGAATGCAGGGTCTGGAACGCAGTGCCAGGCCATACCTGCTTTGTCCCTGTCCCTGCCAGTCCATCCCTACTTTCATGGAACATGACCCATTAGCCTCCTGGGATAGACAAGGTCATCTTTCCGGCCCGGAAGGTCTGACGTGCACTGACCCTTCCTTTAGACCCGCCGAGAGCTGGGTAGCCCAGGTAAGGGTGCCAGTGTGTCAGGGACAGGGTGAGAACCTGCGTTTCCAACAAGTTCCTCTAACAAGGCCACTGCAGGAACCCACCTTGGGGTCATAGCACCAAGAGGACGGAGTGCTGCTTCTGCCTGTCACCTTGAGAGGTTGCAGGGACACGTGCCCCAGCACAGTGGGTGGGATGGGGCGTCTCGTGACACTCCAGCAAGCATCCCTGAGCCCTCACCTCAGCCAGCTCCCTCTCGCCCCAGGCCTCCTGCTGCCCCTCCAAGTCTCTGGAAGCTGGTGCATAACTCAGCTCCTCCTCACCATGTCCCCACCTGTCCACGTTGCAGATTCCAAGTTTGCTGTTGCATTGTCTCCTTGTGTTTAAGTCTTAACACTGCCCCCTCCCCCTTATTACATCTTGGGGGAACCCTGAGGAGGAGGCCATCTTGGATGAATTTCAATGGCCAGCCACTCCTTTCAGCCCCACTTCACTCCAACCAAGCCATCTGGGCTGTGGCCACCTGAGACCTCTGTGCATTCCAACCTTCCCTGTCCCTGGGGCAGTCTGGGTCTGACTGGTTCTCAAGGTCCCTTTGAGAAGTCCCTCAACGCCAACCCCATGAGTCACAGAAGCAGCTCTAGAAGCCCATCCTCACGGCCCAGACAACAGCTCCAGAGCTCTGCCCCCACAACTGAGCGCAGGCCATTCAGGAACAGTCAGTGGGTGGTCGTCAGCTGTCAGATGGGGTGCAAGCCTGCCTGGAGTCTCGCCCAGCGAAGGCCTGGAACATACCAGTGGCACACTTTTGGCTCTGGGATGCATTGAGGACAGGTGGGGCGACTTGTGGCCAGAGGCGCTCCATTCACTGGCCTCCGGGTGGAGCAATGTCAGGTGCCAGCTCCCCAGTCTCCAGGCATCAGCTGCTCAGGGCATTCCTGAGACAGCCTGCAGAATCCCCTAGTTGCACTTGGGCAGCTGAGACCAACAGCTTAACCAGCAAGGGGACTCCTGCTGTGGCCTCGGAGCGGCCACTCTGGGAGGCCAGTCTGCTCCAGCACATCGGGACCTGGGAGCCCTGCTCTGCCCAGGGGCCCGGGCAACTGTGGAGAACTAACAATGTGCTGTGATGATGCACCTGTTGACAGGCCAGGCTAGTAGTGTGACCCTGGTAGTGGGCTGCAGGGACTGGAGGACTCACAGAGCTCCGGAGCAGGATGGACAGCTGGCTCTGCCCAGACCTGGCCAGTCAGACCGTGCACTGCCACAATGCTATATGACCTGCACCACGGGGACGGAGCTTAAGAGTGGTCACAGAGGTCCTACTTCTGAAAACCCAGGTGGGGAGAGACTGGGTGTGAGAGGGCGCGAGTGTGAAGGTATGTGTGTGAGCATACGTGAGCAGGTATGTGCATATGTGCTGTGTTCACGGTTTGGAAGCCTCACTTGGGAGGGCAGAACAATCATCTGTCTGAGAAGGTGAGACTGGAGTTCAGGGTACGCTTGCCAAACTCCACGAGGCTCTGTGCTGTGGGGTCACAGCGCTGGGGACCAGAGAATACTGGCGGAGAGTCAGGGGACCACTGCAGGTGGCACCAGCTCTGTGCTTGGATAGCAGCTAGAATGCAAACCAGCCTGGGGGCCAGCCCTCCCTCACAGACCAGGAGGGACCCTGTGCCCTCGGCCTGACCCCACAGGCCTCCAGTGAGACAAGAACTCACAGAGGAGACAGCGAGGTGCAAGGACGCAGGATGAGACGTTGGCTTGGTGAGCATGGTGCTGCACCACATGGGCCAGCACTGACACGCCTGTGCCCAGGGCTCTAGGGCCCAGGAAGTGGACATGGGGAGCGACGGCTTATCTGGGGTGCTGTGTCCACCCAACAGTAGCAGGCACCTGAGGCTGGGAGGCAGCAGTGGGAGCAGTTTGCAGTCTGAAGGGGCTGCACTCTGGTTCTGCCTGCAGCCTGATTCTGCTGCTACTGCCTGCAGGTTGGGGATGCTTGGTCCTGGGCCCGCCTCTGCTGTTGTGCCCCGCAGGCTGGGAAATGTTTGTTTCTGCGCCTGGCTGGGGCCCGGCTGCCCACAAAGAATGGGCATAGGACTCTTGCACCACCCTGGCAGGCCATTCAGGCAGGCCTGCCCAGCATTCATGGGGGATGGGGAGAGGACCTACCTGCCACCTCCTTGGATGACGGTAGATTGGAGGCAGCCTCTAGCTCGGCTGGGACGGGGCCACCGCTCTCCAGGGCATGCACGAGCCCCCGCAGCCGCTCACACTCCTCCTGAAGCTGTGCGTGGTCCTCCTGCCGCCGCCGCTTGGCTGCACTGGCTGGGTTCAGGCTCATGTGTAGCACTTTGGTCCGGCTGCGGTCGTAGTCGCCCTGCAGGACCACGTGGCAGTTCAGTTCCATTTCAGACTGGAGTTGTGTGGCTTTTGTGACCAACACAGAAGAGTGTGACAACAGTGCCTTTGACACCAGAAACTACGGGAGAGTTGGCCTGGCTGTGTGCCCTCCTCCCACAGGCAGCAGTGGGCTCTGCCCACATGAAGAACCACATGCATATGTGTGCAGGCAGCCGCCTCCGTAAACTGGGAGCTGAGGGGGTGGGCTCTCCTCCAGGCAGTGGATACCCCTTACTCAGGACTGCATCCTCTGGGAGAGTATGCTGCGGCTGTCCTTGCAAAGCAGTCTCAGCAGGGGGCCTGAGCTGCATGACCACTGTCTCTCTAGGTCGGAGCCTGAGGGCCCGCCATGAGTCCTGGAGCCCTGGGGATGTGCCACACAAAGGTGACGGGTTTGTTCAGGATTGCCTCCCATGTGCCACCTCCTAGAAACTAAACAGGCCAGAGTCCTCACAGCCCTTCCTCAGTGCTTCTCTCAGAGAGAAGGCAGGCTCAGGAGAAAGGGGAAGGCAGGGCTGGGGAGGCCCTGGGAGCTGCTGGGGAGAGACAGTGAGAGCAGGGCCTGGAACATCAGCCCTGGTGGCCAGAGCAGGCACCTGCTGCCACTGAGAACATGACTTCTGCTGTCTGGCCTAGCATTCTGGGACCTAAGGCCCAGAAAGGCCTCTATGCATTGGAGGATTTAAGGAGCTAACAGAGCCAGCAGGGCACGGCCAAACCAAACAACAGCTGAGGGAGAAGATAGGCAGGGACACTCTATTATAGACTGATACACCAGGTGACACATGGGACAGTTCCCAGTGTCCGGATGAGCAGGCCGGGCGGCCTCCACCAGTTGGCAGGGCTGTAGCTGGCCTGGCTCAGCAACAGCAGAGCACACTGTCCCCAGTGTGCGGGAGCCCTGGCCCAATGGAGATGGGTCCCCCACCTCAATGGTTCTGCCAGGCTGGACCAACCCCTGGCCTGGTCCTTGTCAGCACTGAACACACACCAGACTGGTTCCCCAGGACGTCCTGACTAGCAGCTGCAGGGTCCTGTATTAGAACACATTCCTGTGGGTTGGCCTCCATCTTCAACAGGAGGTGCCTAGGGTCGTGAGGTGGCACGGTCCAGGGACCTAGGACCAAGTGTGAGAGTCCTACCCCTGGCCGCAACACCCCCTTGAACAGACCACCCCACCCCTGACAGCCAGAGGCAGGGAGCAGGAATCCTAACTCACACCACACACACCAACGTGAACCCAAAGTGGGTCACAGACCTAAATGCAAGAGGTCAAACTATAAAGGTCTCAATAAAATATAGGTGAAGCCTTTGTGACATTGGCCATAGATTCTCTGACATGACAGCAAAAACAAGGAGCAAAGGAAAAAATTTATAAATTAGACTTCATCAAAACGAAAGCCTTTGTGCTTCAAGGCCACCATGGGGAAAGTGAAGAGATGGCCAAGGCACATGTAGACACGTACAGGTGTCGTATCTGGTAGGGACTTGTATTAGTCACAGGAAGAACTCTCACGACTCAACAACAAAATGACCAAATGAGCAATGAGAAAAGAATCTGAACAGACATTTCTCCAGTGAAGCACACGAGTGGCCACTAAGCACGTGCCCGGGCCTGGACCCTGACCGCAGCATCACCTCATGGGGTCCACGTGGCCCTGCCAGGCTGCGGTCACATCTCTGAGTCCATAAGTCACCTCGAGGCCCCAGGGCCCCAAGGCTTGTGCAGCACAAAGAAGGACCAGTTAGAATTCACTGCCGGTCCGCCTTGCACACTGTTCCCTGACCTCCAACCTTAACCATCTTGTGCCCAGTCTCCCTTGAGCCCCTCAGGCTCCTACACACCATGGTTTTCAACCACTACAGACCCGCTACTGCCTGGACCTGCTGCTTCCCCTAGACCCCAGCACTGCCAGACTCCCACCCTCAATGCTGCTGCCTCGAGCATCCACCCAGAACTGAGACACACAGGGGGTCAATCCAGCCTGGGTGCCAAAAGGGCTCTGGGAGATACCTTCTGGCTGCTGCGCTGCCAGCTGCCCTCCTGGGCAGACCCTGGAGCAGTCAGATGGACCCTGGGCAGCCCCTCTGCAGGAAGAGCATGGTAAAAGGGACCAGCCAATCGTCCCAGATGACTGTCACTCTGGTCAGAGGGCTCCAACTGGAGGAAGTCAGGAGTAGGGTTGGGTGGCTCAGCAGGGCTCCCAGTCTCAGGAGTGTGACCCTCGCTAGAGGAGCAAGACAAGTGCTCGTGAGGCCCCGCTGAACCACTGTGAGCAGGAGAAGCATGTGGGCAGACCCTATGTCTGCTGTTTTTATCACGGTGCCCGGAGCCTGGCCACATCAGATCCACTGTCCCCCTATCCCCACGGCAGCCACCACAACCAACCTGGCTCCAGCCCATGTTGAGTAAGTGCTTGCTGAAGAAATGGATGATGACTCTTACTGAGTCACTCTTGGTTCTGCAGGCCCAGAGAGACATGAGCCCAACTGGCCAGAGTGATGACAGCGGAGGAGCCAGCGGACCCTGAGACGGGGCGCTGCCCAGTGTCTACACACAAGAGCCACGTGCCTGGCACTTGGGACTCTGACCTCTGCAGAGCAGGGTTCAGGGCTGCTCTTACACTGAGGGCGCTGTCCTGGGGGCTGCCCACGGCACACAGGCAGATGGAGGCAAGGAACAAATGCTGAAATCTGTTGCGGGTGACAGCTTTGAGGAAGAAAGGGAAATGGCTATATAATCTTCTGCTAAAAAGTTGTTGCCTTGTTTGGTTCACAGCTGAGAAAACTGTTGAAGATACTGACAAGAATCTCAAAGAGAAAGTTCTGAGCTTCTCTGGCATGCTGGCGCCATTGCTAACTAGACAGGCCTCTCGCTGTGATGACGGGGGTGCGGGCCGCACAGACACGCTGGGTGGGAGCCAGTCAAGGGTCATACACAGCAGCGGCCAACAGTTCTCCTGCAGTGTGAGGGGCACCGGCTCAGGGTGCATCAGCATGAGGAGCCTAAACTCCAGAGAGCACGGGGGCCACAAGCCCCCACCCACCACCACAGCAAGGACCCCTTTCTTCTGTGCACACTTGCATGAATGGCCTATCTATGTTCCGATGACCTTATGAGGTTCTGCCCTTGGGAAGGGGTGGTTCACCTCCTTTTCTCCCACCTATGCTCTAGCTTCTGCCCTGACGTGCTGGTGGCCCCAAGTGGCCTGTCCTTGCTGTCCCACACACACGAGAGTGAGGACAAACCCATGGCCTGCGCCCCAGGAGGGAGGGCGCCTGCACTCTGGGCCTGACAGGCATGCTAAGACCCCGCTGGAAGAAGCAGCGACGCGGGGAGAATTAAAAGGCACAGTTAAATAACCTCAATCCTCATGCATATTTATCAACCACCCAGCCTCAGAGGAAATCAATATCGCTCCTGCTGAAGGAGGCAGCTCAGGGTGAAGAGGGGCCGCTGTGCCCGCTGGGTCTGAAGGGCAGGCAGGGCTGGACCTGCAGGGTGGCGAGCCCTGCGCTTCTGTCTGCCGCATCCCAGGCTGCTGCCTTCACCGCTCAGTAGCCGTGCGACCTTGGGCAGGACCCTGGGTGCTGAGCCGAAAGCCTGCTCCCATGGACCAATGGGTGCACTGCGTGCTCTTTCAGCACTTCTTGCCAGCAGGCGGACAATGGGCTCAGAGTGGTCACTGCGAGCAGAGCAGGCTGGAGCCCTCCCAGCGTTCCAGCACCGAGTGGCTGGCCCACTTCCTTGCTCGCAAGCAGGGGAGAGGCTGCCCAGGGCTGGAGGCAGGAGGGCAGGGTCCGACTGAGGAGCGAGGACAAGTGATCCTGGGGACCTTCCTCAAACCATGCACGTTTTTTTTTGGGAAACAGCCTGGGGTGGGGGAGGCAGAGTAGGCAGAAACTGGTTCAGGGCAGAGGGCTCATTTGGGAGTGGGTCACTAGGTATCCCCATGGCTGAGGCTCTGCAAAACCACACCCTGTGGACTGTCAGGGTCCCTCCTGCTGCTGCCATCGAAGCTGCTCACCTGAGACCCTGACAGGGTCTGATGAGTAGTGGGCACACGGTGAGCAGAGCAGGACAGTATGCGCTGTCAGAGCCAAGAGGAGCTCTGATCCAGTGGGCTATGCTGGTCCTGCAGTCAGCAGCCTCCTTAGGCAGAACTGCCACAGGGAGCCCAGACGTGGCTCTTGGGCCATAATCCACGTCCTGACCTGAGCTCTGACACTGAGGCCAGCTGCTTTTCCTGCCCTTGCCCCACAGAACTAGGAGGAACACCACCATTCCAGGCTGTGAGAGGGGTCGCCAAGGGCCAGGACTGCCTACTCCTACTGGCTCCTCAAAAGGTTCCACAAACAGCCCCACCAGGTGGCCAGCATGTGGGTACTGGGGCTGACATTCTGTACCCTACACCTGTTTTCAGTGTCTTGGTTTTGAGAGCTGACAAGTCATTCTCTCTGAGCTTCAGTTGGTCATCTATAAAACAGGCCCCCAATTCCCTTCAAGTCCTCAGGCACTGAATACCCGCATGGACACTGAGCCTGTGGCCAGTGATGGTCCTGCTCCCGTGTCATGGGTCTAGAGTGTGGCCTGCAGAGCAGCGCCAGTGTGTTCAGAGGGTCACAGGTGGAGAGACCATGAACCAGTTGCTTGATGACCCACGGGGTAGCACATGATCATCAGTGAACAAGGGCTAGGCTCGTGGTCTGGGGTCTGAGGGTCCCAAGCCGATGTATGCTGGCACCAGCTCCAGGGCCCATGGCATAAGAGGGCCTTAGTATTCAGGATGCATCCTCCTCAGAGAAATCAGTGCCTGTGGAAATTTCTCCACACAAATGCACATCAGCCAGCTGGCTTTTTTTAGTCCACGGCGTTAATAAACATGAGAGCTTGCCGCCACCTGAGTGGGATCTGGGCTTTTCTTCTTTCATCAGGGCCTTGTTTTACATGGAATATTCAGGAAGGTGGGCCTGGGGACCAGACACTGACCCCAGGCCCAGGGGAGTCGCATGCACCACTGGTTCTGAGCATAAAGGGGACATATAGTGACCAGAGTGGTGACAGACTGAGGTGTGGCCCCAAGGCCTGCGTGCATGACGGCCCTGCTACTGGTACAAGCGAGGGCGCAGTGCTGAGAGCAGGCCCACCGGAAACAGAGAAATAAATACCCCTCTCAACGTCTGATGGGACTCCACTGTGCTTATGTGAGGACTTACACACCGGAGATGTTCTAGTGACTGGCTTGAGGGGTGAGACAGATGGATCCCAACGTTGGCACATAAATAAACGAGGGCTGCTGGGGACTTCTGAAGGGAGTATGGGGATGTCACAGACCCCGAAGTCTGATGACAACAGAAACAGGATGTAGACACACATAATGTACAGAATCCTTAAGCCTGCACAAGGTTAGAAAACTGAGGGCTCAGCGACACCTAGTTACCCCATCTCACCCATGGAACCAGAGGAACCCAATGCCAACCCTGCACACTTGCCTGGCTATGGTCAGTCCTGTCCTCCTGGTCAGGGTACATAGCCAGATAATGCTGGAAGAGCCAGGGGCAGTCTATGATAGAATGAATGCAAGTTCCTTCTGACCACTCATCTTTCTTCCAGAAATGTGTGCTCCTGGGGGATCGGGGTACAAAGCCCAGCCATGACCACACAGGGCTGCTGCCCACCTGGTCCACATGTGCCCACTTGAAGCAGATGTGTCCTGAAGACACAGGCATCCCTGCCCAGAGCTCAGATCCAGAGACTGGGCTGATTGGGAGGGGCCAGACTGCAGGTTGTAACCTGGGGGTGCTGGGTGGGGCATGGGCTGAGTTGCTACAGTTCTGTCTACCAGGGGCTGGGTGGGGAGGAGGGGGCAGGGAAGTGGTCCTCACAGACATCCCAGGCCTTCAGGGCAGCAGTGGGTACCAGGAGGGGCAGGGCAGGCCTGGGGGCTGGGCTGCTGAGCTGGGGCAGCAGAAGGGTCAGGCCTGAATACACCTGGCAAGCAAAGTTCCAGCAAGGTGTTGTGAGCTGCACAGACAGGTGCACAAGCCCGCTTACCCGGCTCTGTGGAGGACACCTGCCCAGTACCTGTACTTTGGCAGCAGCATATCCTCCAAAGAACCAGTCCCTGGTGCTAGCCTTCATCACCTAGGGACAGATCTCCCCACACCCAGGCATCTCCCAGCACAATGGTTTGTGGGGTTCTGCCCCTTCAGGGAGTAACACCCAGAGAACATTCCAGAAGCAGGAGGAGATGAGCTCAGATGAGAGCAGCGGGGAGCAGGTGAGGGCAAGTGGAAGCAGGTGAGGCAGGGAGGTACTTTAGGTCCAACTAAGGAATTCTGTCCCTGGGAGGCAGGATGGCTGGAGCCTGCGGGTGAGGGGCCAGCAGGACTCATGGGGGTCTGCTGTGTAGAACGTGGATGGGGGTACAGGGGTGCCACAGCATTATGGGGGAGAACAATAAGGTGTGAAGAGTAGAGAAGCCATCCCTGCCCCAGGTTCAGGGAAGGAAGCAGGCAGAGGCCGAAGTCTATCACTAGACAGTGCTGTGCCTGGTGACGCAGGGCGGGAACAGGGACAGTCTCTGTGGGCACCGTGAGCTCTCCACTCACAGGGAACCCTGCAATTTTCTACCCACTCCATTTCCAAAAATGACACACTGATTTTGAACATCATTGGGCTGCTATCTGGCTCCTCTCCTGAGAGCACTGAGGCTGTGTGTTGGGCACCCAGGGGACTGCTGCAGGTGGGAGGCCACACCCCCTACGCCCACCCTCCTGAGTGAGCACCATGACCTAGAGGCCCTGAGGGGCAGCAGGACATGGCTCCAGATCTCTCCAGATCTCTGGGGTGAATTCCAATGAATTGTCAGTGTGCTGACAGCTTTAGAGACGGCAGGAATATTTGTGATTTACTTGAAATGCATCCAACAGATAAAACAGATTTCTAGGTGGAGTTGGGATGCACAGAGCGCCTAATGCTTGTGACACCATGGCGTGGTGGACAATGGCACTCACATGACTGTCTCTGCTGACATGGAGAACAGCCAATGGGCCCAGCATTACCTCCCAGACATACAAGCACGGGAGTGTGGCTGGCTGCACTCTCCACACCACAGTGTCCCTCACCAGGGGCTGTCAGGTAGTTGTGTCCAGTGGGTGGGGCTGTTTGCCAAACAAGCTCTCTGTGCCACATGCCTCAACGTTCCAGGGGCTCCTCGCAAACCACGTGGAAACCAAGTGTGCTCAGCTAAGGCCCTGGGACTGCTGCACATGATGATGATGCGGCAGCAGCTCCCCAGGAGGTGCGCCTGTGTCTGAAGGTGTCCTGTAGGCCAGGACCACTGCTGTGAGGCACAGAACCCTGCTCCAGCTTAGACCAGGGGCTGGTGGAGGTTGGTTGGGACAAGCGATGCGTGGGTGCCATTGTGGTCTCTTGGCCAGGCCTGGTTCTGGGACGCCTTGGGGGAATAGGGGTGAAGCAGGTGGTAGGGCATTCCAGTCACTGGGAAAGGCTTGGTGGACAGGGAGGCGTCTCCCGTGGTCCCCGTGCCTTCACTAGGTGTCGGTTTATGAGCTTGAGTCCATAGGCACACAGGAGCCCCAGTGCCCTGTGCATACCCCCAGTGGCACAGAGCTGGCTCCATTCTGGCTGGCTGCTCGGCAGTAAGGTCAGAGCCCATGTTAAACCTGGGGTGTCCAAGCTGGCATTCATGGGCTGGCTCACCAGGGTCGGCGTGAGGGAGCAGCCATTGTGGGCCTGAACTCTGCCTCCCTGATGGCGGTGCGCTATGAGGGCAATGAAGCAGGCCCCCGCTGAGAACTGCTGAGGACCCTTGGGAAGACCATCAGGACAGTACCCCAGAGTGCTGTACAGACTCCCACACAGCCTACACCAGCCTAGTGGGAATGGGTGCTACCAGCGCACACCCAGGTCTGAGTAGTGACGGGTTTGTGTCCTCACCAACCGGCTGCAAACTAATTACAGAAAGTTCTAACTGGTCGAGTTCCCTCTCCAAGCATATGTTCCCAATTAAGTCAACTGCAGCTGTTTTAATCAGTCTTCCTTAAAGCGGCACTGGTGGACTCCTGGGGAAGGGGGCGCTTGCACGCGGAGCACTCTGCACCCCCACAACAGCAGTGAGCCGGGGAGCCCAGGATGGTCTGCTGCAGATGTGTGAGTGTCAGGGCAGGACATGAAGGAGACAGGCCCCACGCTGTCCGCCACAGAACCGAGGTCAGGCCACCAGAGGGTTTCGCGCAGTGTCCTGCTTCTTTCTGAGGACCCCTGGGTCCCCAGGAACGCAGTGAAGGGACAAGGGCTTTTTCATTCTGGTGGAGACAGAGGTGACAACAGCTGGATATGTGCATCGTGGAGATCTCCTGTGTGCTGGGTGCACTGGTCAGCTGTGGCCTTGACCTCCCTGGTGGGCATCACTATGCTCAACTTTATAAAGGACCTACTGGAGGCTTAGATGGCAATGGCCAACAAGCCCAAGACCAGCCAAGGCCAGGAGTGCAGCCAAGGTCTTCGGACTTGAACCCTGGGGCCACACGACTGCCTGGACCTGCTTTGAAGCTAGACGCTCTCGTGTCCACCACCAGGAGTCACAGGAGGGGCCCTGTGTGCCCTGTGGCAGCTAAGGTCACTGCCCATGCATGATGCTTCCTCACATGCTGGGTGAGCAGACCACAAGGGACCTGTCTCCCCATGTCCTGACAGTCTGCTCAGCCTCTGGGGAGAGGTCTCCCTACCAGAGCATCAGGTGAGCAGGCCCAGCACAGAGATGGGGGTGTGGGGGCACATGCAGGGCCGGCCAGAAGGTCCTCAGTGCTGAGGGTGATGACCTAGGAAAGACAGCCAGGCTGTCAGAAAGATCACCCAGAGCCCCCAAGAGTGGCAGTGTGGGTGGGTAGCTGAGGGCTCGGAGACCCTATTCCTGTGGCTGTCCCAGCCTCCCGGCAGAGCCTAGTGCTGTGTCCCACATGCCCCTTCAACACTGTGCAGATGGGCTGGGGAGATAGTGTCAATGGTGCAGGCTCATGGCACTGGGCCCACCGACAAGGAGGATGGATTGGAACTGGAGCAGGTGCCCTGGTCCGCCGGTGCTGGGGCAGGCATGGTCCCAGAGCCCACAGAACTCAAGCTGAACTGAAAGGGCACGCCATGGGGTGGGGGTTGGGGGGCCCTGGACCTGAAAGAGGGTTTTCCACAGCTGTTTCAACACTGGTGAGCAGTGAGTGAACCACCAGGATCAGCCACCATCCCGAGAGCCAGAAGTCAGCACCCTGTGCCCTCACCCCCATGTTTGGATCTAACACCCACTTCTGTGTAGATGCAGCAGCAGGATGCTGTCCAGAGCCGGGCTCTCCATTCCTGGCTCTGCTCCTCCCACAGCACACACACCTACCTCCCAGAGCAAGGGGCCAGGCCCTACATGCCCCGCAGGCCCCATGCCCTCTCGGCCATGTTGTGTGGGAACTTGCTGTCACACACATGGCCCGTGTCAGCAAGTGCCCACTCCCCCCACACTTGCGTGGGATCCCTGGACATAGTGGACAGGAACATTCCAGGTGTGAACACAGATCTATACCTGCTCCAGGGCCACCCTAGGAGGGAGCCCATCCTCTTGGCTGCTGTGGCTCCTGGACGCACCATAGGGCAGCTGGCCAGCACCACTCATCCCCGCCAGGGTACTGCCCGCAATGCCCTGCTGCCTGCAGCCTGCGCAAGTCACTCAAGATGGGCGCTCAGGAGGCCTGGAGTGCGATGCACCCACAGGAGTCACTTCTCAGAGCAAAGCCTGGCGTGGGGAGAAGGATGCATGAGGTGTTCAGTTGGGAACAGGCTGCGTCCGCTGGCTCACACTCCACAGCCTGGTAGGCCTCCTGCCAATAGTCGCCTCTCCAACCCAGAGCAGCAACACAGTAAGGGCACAAGGTGACAGGCCTGCCAAGCCATGTGCGGCACCTGCTCTATCAGGAATGTCATTCCTCCCGCCTCCAGGTGCTAGCAGTGAGAGAGACCTAATTTGTCCCTAATAGGTGTCAAGATAAAATCAATGGCCTGTCCAAAGTCTGGGCAATCACACATCTGCGGGCTTCTTGCCAGGAAAGAGCGGACAGGAGGAGAAAACGGGACAGCAAAGTAAAGCAGAGACAGTCAAACAGGAGTGCAGACAGGACGCGGGGCCCCAGGGGAGGCTTGGGCACAAATCAGATGGCTCTCAGGTCTCCTCTCGGCATAGGCCTATAGCACTAGTCCTGTGGTCAGACTCCAGAGCGACATAGGGACAGCGGGACTGCACAAAGAGACCTGTGGGCCTGGGCAATGCTCACCTGCAGGGTGAGCCTCTCCAGCTGTGCTACCAGCAGCCCCTTCTCTTCCTCCAGGTGGCGCCGCTCAGCTTCCAACTCCTCCACCTTCATCCTGCAGGGAATGGGAAAGGGACCCGCTGATGCTGGCATGTCCTGCCCAAGGTGGAGAAGGTGAAAATAAGGGAGGTAGGGGAGCCGTGGCAACTTGACAGCAGGTAACAATGAGAAAACTGCAAATGTGCAGATGTAGAGGGCTCTGCAGGAGAGTCTTGCTGGCCACCTGAAGGTGGGACACCACCCATTGCCCATTTCCAGAAGGCGACATATTGGAAGGACACTGAGAACCAGGGACACTCGAGGGTTCCCAAATGGTGAGAAGAGAGCAAGACCCGCTGTGGGAATGGAAAATGGATGGAGGAGGGACGGGGCAGGCTGTGGGCTATGTAGCCCTCATGGGGGGCCGGGGTCCATGGGAATGGGGTGGCTGAGCGTCTCTAAGAAGTGCCTGTTTGTGGTGTACTCTGGTGTAGTAACGGTTAAGTCAATCGCCTCTGAAGGACCCAGGCCACATACTCCTGGGTTTGAGTCCCAGATCCGGGGGGAGAACAACCCATGTGAACAACTGACATGGAAATAAAGTGAAGTGCTTCTTCCTCCTTTCTCCTCCTGCCTATCTCTGCTTACCTTCATTCCTGCCTGTGCTTTTCCTTTCCTTTAAAATAATCTAAAAAAATGCCCATTTCTGCCTTTGTTCTTAGATCCAAGTTCATGTTCATCTGATTTAAATGCCAGCACATGTCACATTCGTAAAGAAGGAAGCAGTGAGGCACTAAAGCCCCAGCAGGTTGAGGACCTGGAGGCCGCAGCTGAGAGGGAGTGGGAGAGGGAAATGCCTCCGGGCAGAGACTGCAGGACAGCCTGCCTGTCACACAGAGCAGTCAGCAGGACCCAGCTCTTTCCAAAACCCAGCACATCTCGAGAGAACGCTCATGTTCAGAACCCGGGGGTAAAGCTGACGGCAGCTGCCATCCAGTCCCAGGCATCAAACAGAAGGAAACTGACCCAGAGAACGCCAATATCCATCTCTCAAGAGTTTCACAGGGACAAGGAAGGTAGACAAAGAACGAATGGAAATTCAGAGGAAAGAGACAATGTGATGGGACAAAAGGGAGATCAGACATCAAGGGAAACAACACACACGAGCACACAGGAGAAGAATCTTTAAATGCCCCAAACAGCAAATACCTCGGGCAAGCATCTTTCAGAAACAAAAGCAAAACAGCTACCCTCAAACATACAGATATGGAAAGACTTGTCACGGGCACTCTCTTCCCGGGAACCCCAGGGGAAAGGGCCCGGAGAGAACACAGTCATGCAGCTTTGAGTGGCCGGCAAGTCACTGGGCACACATGGGTGCCCTCGCAGGTTTAAACAAAACTAATAAAAACACACTGGGTACAAGACAGAAGTATAGCTGCAGTGCACACGACAGCAGCAGCGCACAGGACAGCAGCAGCGCACACAACGAGGTTACACACACCGTGGGGGACAGGAGGAAGTGAAAGATGGATGCTGCATATGCCAGCTGAGCAGAAAACAGCTGCAGCTAGAAAGCAGGAAATGGGAAAGTGGAACTATAAAGACATCTACGAATCAGAATGAAGTCGAGAGCAAGAGGGAGGGGGAGCAGTGGGAAAGGGAGCCAAGCTGGAAGAGGTCAAACCCAGTCCCACCAGTGATCTCGCAGATCGAATGGTCTGAAGGCCCAGTGAGGGGCAGAGACGAGTAGACAGATTAGAAAGCACGCTGAGCAGTCAGTGCCAGGACACAGACAGGAACAGCCAGGCAGAGAGCAGCACACTGACCACTGGCGGACCAGGAGGCTTGATGACAGGTTGCAGGCTCGGTTCACAGGGGCTCTGATGTTCCTGGCGCAATGCAGCAGAAACTTCATCGGATCTGGTTAGTAAGGAAACTGAACGGCACAACCGACCGCCTGCCGTAGGACTTGGAAGCACGCAGACCAACAGCAAAATAGCCCTGTGGGCGTGCACCACACTGACCCAGGCCTCACGGAGCACACTGAGGAGGGGCAAGCGGTTCAGAAGTATCAGACCAGTGTGCTGCTTGCTTACGAGGGCGCCCAAACACAGGCCATGTGGGCTGAGGGTGGCAGCGGAGGCCCCCACCCCAGACACAAGTCAGGGCTTCAGGGAGAGGAGGTCAAGCTCTCCACATGGAGACAGGCTATGCTCAAGGCTAGACCACTCTTGCTCCTTGGTTTATCCTCCAGAATCTCAGTCCCCCACTCAAACCCAGTGCGTCCCTGCACAGGGGCGGGAATGAGGGGCACAGGCACTGCCCAGTGCTGTGGCAGTACTGCCTCGGCCTGAGGCGGGTGCTTCTGTGATGATGGAGCAGGTTGCCTGAGCAGGCGCCCCGGCACCTGGACCTCTGGTCACAGGCCCCGTGACCCTGTGTTTTGTAAGGTAGGAGCACTACTGAGTACCACGGGGACAGTGATCATCTACTAGAGAAGAGCCTCTGGTACCCAGTGAGGGCCAAGTGTTCTGCACACAGCTCTTTTCATGGACAGGTAAGAAGGCTACTCCTACTTTTAAGGGTAAACTAGATCCATAGAGGTGAAGTGACTGCTAGGAAGTGACCTGTTTAGATATGGACCATAGTATAGCTGATACAGATCCCAGGCTGACGCGCTGACCCACTGGTTGGTGATCCTCAGAGGTGAGACCACCCTGACCCTGTCAGGGGGCTGGGTCTGACACCACCTCCAAGTTGCTATCACCTGCATCTTAAGGATGGCTGGACAAGAAGCCCCACAAGACCCTTTAAAGCAGGACACTGCAGATGCCCAGGCTGGAAAGCAAATGGCTGTGAAGATGAGATTCAGATAAGCGCGTGTATGCCGCGGCAGTCGTGTTAATAGGTGGCCTGCTACAACCCCTCCCACTGGCCAGAACCAGCTCACATGAGCATCCTTGTTACACAATTTGAAAACGGGATTATTTTCTTCTCACTGTCCCCCTTTTAGGCAAAATGTTGCCTTACAGAGGGAAAGAGAGCATGAATGAGTAATGTGTATGTGTTCAAAGGCTCAGAATGCTGGCTTGCCTTTGGATGGTTCAAAGCAATCTGTTCTGACCTAAGTTTCTTGAAATTGACTCACTCTAAGACTTTTAAACATTCCGGGGATAGAGACTGAAAACAGAGAGAGACACAGAAGACAGAAGATAGAAGATAGAAGCTGGACAGATGGTAAGTGATAGAGTGATAGGTAATAAAAAGATAAGGATTACAGATAATAGAGACAGAGGCAGGTAGAGAGAGAATGTATCACATTCCCAGGAAAACATTTTCGGAGGAGCAAGTTCCTGCTGAATGACTGGGTCCTGGGAAAGACTCCTAAGTGACCTGGAAGGAGACACCAGAGTGTGCGTTTGTCTCCATCCTGTGAGGGCTCAGCGAAAAGCTGGCCACATGCAGACCAGAGCCCTCACCAGAACCCCACCTCACTGACCCAGCCTCCAATCTCCAGACCCCAGGCACCTGCTGTGTGTTTCTAGGTCAAGCACTCAGCTCTGCTGAAACAAGTGGGCTTAAGGAGCTGGACAGTGCACCAGGCTCCCAACAGCAGGTGGTCAGAGCAGCACCTGGGTGTGGAGGTGGAGCCTTGTTGTGCTCGCAGCCAGGGATCAGGGAGGGGGCTCCACCAACAGCCAGCCGTGGGCTCTCACTGGAGCGCCAGGGATCAAGAGCAGACGCCTCCGCCGTGGCCATCCCAGTGAAACAAGCAGGTGACACCAATGGCACGTGGGACCCATGGCCCTTCAGGACAGACAGGCCAGGGTTCAGAAAGCACAGGAAGGCTCCAGACGGAATCCCATCAAGTGGCTCACAAGCTGCAGGGCTCATCTATCACTGCTTTGAATTGGCCTGTGACACCAGCAAAAAGTGAACTAATGGGCACAGCTAGCATGTCAAACAGCCCGGGGTGCACACAGGGAGAGGGGAGGGCTGCTGGCAGAACTCTGAGCCTCCAAGCTACTCCCCACAGAGGTGGGCAAGTGGACCTAGAGTCTCCGTTTACCCAGGTTGACTGATACCCACACAAACACACTGACCTCATCATAGGGTTTAAACAACACACATTTGCTCTAACACAAGGGTCAAATGTCCAAAATTATTCAACTTACGAAGAACCACAAAGACTTCCAGTCCGCTGGGAAGAGTGTGACTCCAACGATCTGATACAACACAAGTGCCGGGCTGGCTGTCTGGCGCAGACCTCAGAGAAGCCATCGAAGTGCTCAAAGGGCAGAGCATGCTCACAGCAAGTGTCAAGTGAGGCGTCTCAGAAAGTAGTAGTAAGGTGAAGTGCCACAGATGTCTGAGGACACAACAGGCGAAAACGTCCTGATTTGGCAAAAGACATCTATCTACAGCTTCAAGAACCAATTCCAAATAGGATAAATTCAAAGAAATCCACACCCAGACACATTAAGATCAAATTGCTGAAAACTTTTTAAAAAGTACGGAAGCAACACTGATGAAGCAGGGTGGCCCTGGAAGCAGTGAGACCCTAGACGCCACAGTCAAGTGTTGTGAGTCTGTGGGCAGGGAGACACAAGAGGGCTGAGTGCCCTGGGTCCCGCAGACTGCAAGGCTCAGGAACAGGATGGCTTGGGGAAGGCACAGGCGGCTCTGAGGACCACATGGACAGGGAGAAGGAAGAAGACGGACAGGGTGGGCCAACTAACCCACCACAGCTGGAGATCTTGAAGCCCTTTCCTAATAACACATAGAAATCCAGACACGTTGGTAAGGACACAAAGATTAGACTGAAACGTCTAATGGCCCCAGTTATAGCAGAACACACCCGTACAGATGACGCCTTCTCCAAGGCTGAGCATGCTTTGGGATGTTAAACCTTAACACACCTTAAGAAAGAAATGATAGATACTAAGTTCTTAGGTCATATGTAATAAACCAGGTATCTGTAACAGAAGGATAACAGGAAAATTTGCACATACTTGAAAATGTGACAACACATATCAAAGGAGCAGACAAATGAGTTAGAATTTTGACCAGGTAACACGAGAATACGACAAATCAAAACTGGTGGATGCAGATGAATCCGTCCTCAGAGAAAACTGCACAGCCTCGAATTCAAATGCCAGTAAACAAGGAAGATCTCAAGTCAGCAATGTAAGATTTCACCCTGAGAAACAGGTTAAAGAAAACACCAAAAGCCAGTGGAAGGAAGGATATGAGAAGGAGCAGACATTAAAGAAACTGAAAGAAAAAAACAAGGACAAACTAGTTCTTTGAGGAGACCAATTAGCAAGACAGACAGAAAGACGACAGGATGGGACACTATCAGTGAGAGGTCTCCCTGCAGCGCCACCAGCAATGCACACATTTGGAGGGAGGACACTCTCCTCTCACCTACCCAAACTCACCAGGATAAAACAAAATCTGAATAGTTCAATGACTACGAAAGAACTGAGTTGTTGGGTAAATAGCTCCCAAAACAGAGACAGCCAGGTGCCTTTACTGGCACGAACATTGAAAGAAGAAATAATGCCAACTCCATACAATCTCTTCCAGAAAACAGAAGACAAAGGAACTTCCCAAGTCCTGTTATGAGCCAGTCACATGCTGACAGAAACAAGACACTATGAGACAAGTGAACTGCAGCCAACACCCTCAACGACAAGGACACAAAGTAGCCAGGGAAGCCCAGAAAACCTGCAGGAACAGACATTTCAACAAAGTGGGTGAAAGTTGGGTTTATCCCTGTGATGTCAGGCTGGTTTAATGCTGAAAAATAAGTCCTTGTCATCTTCCCTACTGTCTAAAGAAGAAAAACACAATCAATTCAAAGAAAAAGGACTTGACAAACGTCAACATCATTCATGATAAATACTCAGAAAAGTCGAGAGTAGAAGATGACTTTCACCTCCTAATGAGACACCTGCAAACGCCTAGAGCTATGCTCACTCTCACAGTGAGACTGAATACGTCCCTGAGACCAGAGCAAGGTGAAGACGTCCACCTGCCTGGCACATGGCCACACCAAGCAGAACATGAGTCAGAGGAAGACCCACGGCACAGAGCCTAGCAAGGCAGACACGAGCTGACAGAATTCAGACACAGACTGGCTGCAGAGTAAATGCCAAGGAACTGACCAAAAATAAGACACCCCCAAACGAAAACCAAAAATAAGCCCTCATAGAACTGATAAATGAATTTAATAGGGTTGCAGGATACAGGATAAACAATCTGAAATCACTCTTATTTCTACATAATAGTGATGTGCATAGTAAAGAAAAATAAAACAAGGCTTACAACTGAAACAGACATAGGTAGGAATAAGCCTAATAAAATGGGCAGAATCTGTATGCAAGAGAGTACAAAACACCATGGAAGGAGCGATGATCTAAACAGAGACACACACTGTGTTCATGGAGCGGGAGCCCCAAGGTGAAGAAAACACCAGTGCTTCCCAAACTGACATACAGATTTAAGACAATACCAACAAAATTCCAGCAGGATTATTTTGTAGCTATAGACACACTGATTCTAATTTTCATGGGAAAACTAGAACAGAACTAGCGAAGAATTGGACTAGATAAAACGATTTGAAAATGAAGAAAGAAACGGGAGGAGTGAACCGCTAGGTTTTCCAGACCCACAGGTTTCAGGAGCCGTGGAGGGGCAGACGGAGGGACGGAACGTGCCCAGAGGACATCTGACAAAGTGTCCACACGATTCAACAAAGGAAGGACAGTCTTTTCCGTAAGTGGGCTGGCAATGCAACATCTAGAGACAAAATTAAAATAAAATAAACCTTGACCCAAACCTCCACCATCTCACACAAAGTTAGCAGAACATGGATCAGATAAATGTAAAGTGTGAAAACTACAATTTTTACAAAAAACAGAAAATATTTGATACTCAGGGTTAGATGAGCTTTCAGAGGCAACATCAAAAAGCAGCTCAATAAAAGAAAAATTGCTAAAATGGACTTTATCAAAATTTAAAACTTTTGTTCTGTCATGAGTAAGAATGAAAAACTAAGCTGTAGACTAAAGAATTGCAAATCACATATCTGATAAACGTGTCCAAGAAACATAAGGAGTCTGTAAACTTTAACAGTAGGTTTTTAAACAGCATGGGAGGGGATGTCTGACGTGTGACCTCTGGGAAACAAGCCAGACCGCACAGGTAGACCAGCACACCTGGGGGAGGAGGGGCGGGGCTAGGCACCGTCAGTTCAGGTGCTGGGGGTGTGGAGAGTTCAAGAAACTCCCAAACCACTTCCCAAGGCTAAATGCACACCCTGGGTGCCTCTGGCAGATCCCTGCCCCAGAACGAATGGTGGTAGCACGCAGTCTTCTGGCGCCCTTGCTGCAACTGCTCCGCAGCGAAGCGACACAAACACGCTCAACTGCGGACAGACGGCGCCTTAAGCCAGGCGCAGCCACACTGCGTAGCAGCACCAGCAAAGAAGAGAGCTGATACAAGCTGCAAGGACGCACGCACCTTGGGGCTGCACCGTGAGCTGACGCACCAGAATGTTCTCCGGGACGGCCATGCACCAGGCCACAAGACAGCTCTTAGTATTTGGTTAAATTTATTAATTTAATAAAATCGATTCACCAGAATGAATTAAAAACCAACACCAGAAAGAAAACCTGGAAAAGTCACAAACGTGGAAACTAAACAACCATACGCTCCAACAACTGACCAGTCAAAGAAAATACCCCAAGGGAGACGAGAAACTACTCGGAGATGGGAAAACAAAGCAAGAGCCCCACATGCAGGCAGCGCAGTGAAAGCCAAGCTCTGGAGGGAATGCGGCGTGGCCGCCTCCATTAGAAAGCAGGCTCGGCCCGAAGCCTGATGATGCACATCATAAGCGAACACCACGAGGAGGAAGGAAATAAAAGACTAGAGACAAACAAAACAGAGAACAGGCAGACAACAGGAAAATCAACAAAAACAAAAGACAGTTATTTGAAAAGATCAACAAAACAAACAACCTTTACCTGGAATGACAACAAAGAAACTGAACGAGACTCATTATTAACCAGAAGTAAGGGAAAGGACACTAGTGACTATGAAGAATGAAAAGAACAGGAGAGCACCACGAAGTATGTCGCACCACTGAGATGAAAAGGACAAACACCCAGGGACATGCCAATGACCAAAACTGATTCAAGAAGAAACAGAAAGTCTCAACAGATCACTAAGCGTAAGGAGACGGCACAAAAACTCCCAACAAAGAAAAGTTCGGGACTGGGTGGCTTCGAGGGTAAACTCTAACAAACGTGAAGAAGAATTAACATCGATCTTTCCCAAATTATTCCAAAAAGCTGCAGAGGAGAAAACATTCCCCACCCATCCTATGAGCGCAGCCTCTGGGTCCTGAAGCCAGGCGAACGGGAAGGTCAAATGACAGCACAGAAGCCCTCAGAAGACTCTTCGACAGCAGCACACTGAAGGGTTACACACCGGAGCTGGTGGGCTGGAGCCAGGAGCCAGGAATGCAGGGCTGCTCAGACATGTGAAAACCCGGCCCTGTGCAGCAGCACATCCATGGAGCGAAGGGAACCCCTGTGTCATGTCCACGCACGCAGAGGCGGCATGTACAGCAGAGCCTCCAACACTGTACAACTGGACGGGGCGGTGCTGCTCCCACCGCAAAGGCTACCGGGACCCACAGCTGTTCCCGAGCTCTGTGGTGAAGACGGGGGCTTTTCCCCAAGATCAGGACCAAGACAAGGGGGCTGCTGCTCAACCCAGCACCACAGTGATGGCCCAGAGCGACTGGCGCAAGACTAGAAAAAAGCAATAGCAAACGCTGATCTAGAAAACCTTCAAGAATCTGCAAAACTCACAACTGAATAGACAAGCCCGGTGAGCTGCAAAACACCAAATCAATATGCAACGAGTCATATTTCCATGCAGCGCAGATGTGCGCATAACCCGTATCCTGTTCTCAGTGAACTCGTCTGTGAGATAAGGGTGTTCCCAGGTCCCCTGGGACCTGCAGTCTAAGAGCCGTCAGGGAGGCCTGCTCACCACTGATATTCATGGTCTGTGTCTTGTCAGTTGTGCCAGAGGTCTATCAATTCGTTTTACTGCTTCTTTCACAGAATTAGCTTTTTGTTCCTACCATTTTCTCTGGCTTTCCCTTCAACTTCCTTCTTTTTTTTTTTTTTTTTTTTTTTCTTCTTGTTTTGGGCTCATTTTGTTCTTTTCCAGGTTCTTGAGGCAATCCAGCATCTTCCAGGCATGTGTGTGTTCCTAGTTCCCCCAAGGCAGCTTTGCCATCCAAGATCCTGCAGTCAGAGTTCCTACAAGCGTGTATGGTGTTACGTCTCCATGACTGAGGGGTCGTCTTGTGTCCAGATGGAAAGATTCTCCTGCTGTTCTTGGGGGCTGATCCTAGTTGACCCTCTTTATGGTCAGAGTCAGCTCCTCTTGAGTGTGTGGTGGCTTTTGTGACAGGCCCTCTACCTCGGCCAGGCTCCAGGGCATGTGGAGGGAGGCTGCCGTGCTGGCCCAGAGCAACATGGCCATGCTGAGGTGGGTCTACACTCCTGGCTGCTCTCAGCTCCACCAGCTCACTAACGGCTACGGTGCGGTGCTGGGCCCTGCCTCTGAATACTGGTTTGTCTCTCCTTCACCTCCATGTTTGGGTTTTGGGTACTTGAAGTTCTGTTTGGTTCTCACACATTCACGACCATGGCGTCTTCTTGGAAAATTGATCATATGTCCCTTTTTGTCTAGTCATCTTAGCTCTGAGGTGTATGTTACCTGATATTAATACAACCACACCTAAACACATTAATGTCTGCATAAAACATTTTCATCCTTTTACTTCCAGTCTCCCTCCCTCCTGTGGTGGAGTCTCCCACAGAAGCACGTCATGGGCACACGCTCTGCCTGCTCTGCCTGCTCAGCCCTCCTTCACTGGTGTGTCTGGGTCATTCACAATGACAGTAGTTACTGACTGGCTGGTGCCCGCATCCTCCAGTGTATGATGTCTGCTCCACAGTCTTCCTTCCAGGGGCTTTAGAATTTATGACCTAGAGTGATCCTGTGTAGATGGCACTGTAGTTTCTCAGCAGCTGATCCAGGATTAAATTTTCACATGCCACCAGGGCACCTGCCCCTTTGAAAATGAGGCAGTTGTAGCAGGCAGCAGGAGTGCCGCTGTACCACAGTCACGGGTGAGGGGATCCACATGCTGACTTGCTTCTCTCAATCCCTCCTGGACACTCCAGTCACCTCACACCCTTTCCACAAGCAGTTCTGGAAGTGGACAGCTCCTAAGGGTGGCCCCCACCCTCCTGGGAACTCTTCTCTCAGAAGGGAAAGGCTATGCACCGTCCACTGTGGGTTTAGATGGGAACCCAGGTCCATCAGACAAAGATACCCGCAGTTGCTACTGCTCCTCTGCAGGTTCTTCTTGGTTCCTTTGTGGTGGGTTTACAGCAGCCTGGTTAACATGCATTACAGTGTGGGGTTTGCACAGCTACTGAAACACAGCGTGTGTGCATGTGTCTGTGAATGAGAGTGTGGGGGTGTGTGTCTGTACATGAGACTGGATGTGTGGGTGTCTGTGGATGCCTACATGTGTCTGTGAATGAGTGTGTGGGTGTGTGCAGCGTCTGTGTGAAAATGTGCACGTGTGCATGTCTGTGTGCATACTTATGTGTTGATGGTTCAGGTCAGAGTTTCTGCAGCTCCTTATCCAGTCATGCGCGTGGCAACAAGGACCTGGAGAAGAGACCCCCATGTCCTTCCTCAACCCAGGGGTTTCCCTTGCTCCTTGGGGTCTTCCCTGCCAACAAATCGTGTCTAGGGTTCTGAGTGATAGGAGGAAGGCCTGAAAGGAAGGGGATGACTTCATAAGACCAGAATGGCAAGATGAAGATCCTCCTGAAAAGTACCATCTCCACCCTCGCCTGCCCAACCCACTGCCAACACACACACATTTGACTATGTCTCCATGAAGAAAACTTGAGTTACTTTCTTGAGATTGAAAACAGCAATCAGGACTGAGGGACAGCAGACCCAGGGCAGAGTGGCCCCAGCATGAGGGGCTTGGAAAGGTAGGCACATTGATGCTGCATCTACCGGCGTGCACCATCCAGATGAGGGGTCTGCTAAGGTACAAGACCCACCGCACTCCCAGTGTCCCTCCAGGTGAGCATCACCATACACTAGGGAGCACGTACAGTGTAAAAGGCCAGGGGCCAAACCATCCAGCCAACAGCAAGAAAGCAGTAGAGGACATAGACAAGGAGAGACATGCAGAATGCACCAATGCGCTCGTCAGAGACAGTGACTATATTCACAGAGCAACGAGGAGCTTTATGTGTGGCCCTGCACAGTCCCCAAAAGAAGCAGCTGGAGACTAGAGGATTCCACGGTGCCCTCTGCTTGGCTTCCAGCTCCACTCTGAGGGGCCAGCAGGGGGCATCAGCAGGCAGCTGGGGGAGAGAGGGCGGCTTTGGCTGTCAGGGAACAAGGGCTCAGGGCTTGGAAGGGACAGACAGCCCTTGCAGACCACAGGCTCCCCTCAGCAGACTCCTGAAGGTTTTCCCTGGCCTCCCCAGGAAGCCCAAGACCCTTATAGGCTAGGATATTCAGAAGTGACTCAGTGGACATGGCCTCACACCTCCTGGGAGTGCCGGTCCAAGGCCGCCTTATCCTGCTGCAGGGCCATTGGCGGGTGAGTAAAGGGAGCTGGGTTTGCTTCCCAGGCCAGTTGGTGGCCGTGCCCACATCGCAAAGTACAACCCACTGCTCTGGAGGCTCTGAGGGCAAGGTCCGGTCTTCCTGAGAGCATTCATGGCTGGCGCAAAAGCAGGATACTGAACAAGAATCTGTTAAATCAAAAAGTGTTTCTTAAAGAATAAGAGCCTGGTACTTGCAATTTGGAAAGGGCATGTGTGGGGACATAGGGCATAGCGCCATCCTTGCAGAAGTGCTGCCAGTGTTCCCAACAGAGAAGGTCCCTGAGTCTCTGAACCCGGGGTCTCCAGATGGTGGGAAATGGGCCTGGATGGCACCTCCACAGGTCCAGGGGAAATGAGCACAGCCAGGGCCTAGCAGGCGTGGGCAGAAATGCTGTCTATGCCATGGCAAATCTACAGACATAGGATTTGCTCGAGCTGCTCTTTGACAGCAGACAAGACAGAGCCAGGCTGTTCCAGATGAAAGAGCCCTTTAGCTGTTGCACTTAAACCTTTACAGAAACTTCCCTCTATTTTTCATCAACAAGAGTAAAGTGATACATGCCCATGGACACATGTGTAACATGGACACGATTCTACATGCATGCACACGCTGAACATGTAAGTTTAACACGATTTACACATCACAAAACTGTGCACAGCGTGATGTCAAAGACACAGCCTATTTCTGTCTCTGGAGAAGGGCCCCCCGAGGCCAGCCGCTCACTGGACAGGCTGATGAAAGGCAGACTCTCAGGGATCCACTGTCTTCTGAACAATTTAAGAAAATGCTGTCTGGTGAATCTTAGAAAAGATGTGCAGGAAAAGCACTTCATGTGGTGGAGGAGAGATCAAAGAGCTAGCTGGGCGCTCCTTCACAGAGGGAGACCTTTCCAAAGCATCTCGCCCTTCCAGACAGTGCAGCCAGAGTGGTGACAGTGGAGGCCGAGTATGGTCCCTGGGAGGAACAGCAGCAGGAAGGAAGACAGCATCTGTGTCACCAGGCAACCAGGGAGGCCTCTCCTCAGGGCAAGGGTCTTCAGCTTGTTGGCACCCCCAGAGGCCCTCCCTGAATGAGATGGCACTGTGGTCCCACAGGAAAGCAAAGGAGGAACGCCACATGAGCCCCAGTGCAGGTTTGCGCCAACAGCAATCTATCGGGTAACTCCTAGGACACAACTGTCTGCCATGAGCTGCCATGCACTGGGGTGGTATGGGCTCCCCACATGTGAAAAGGAATGGGCACAGCGGAGTAGAAGATGCTGCTTCAGCCAGAGGTGCAAAGAAGCTTTGTGAAGGGGATGCCTGAGACCAATGTGGATGAGACACAGACGTGCTGAGGTGCTGGAGGGACGGCGGGACAGCCAGGCCAGAAGGGTGCAGCTCCCCACGACCCCAGACAGAGGGGGCAGTCCACAGGTCTGCTCCCCACCTGCTGAAAGGGCAGGGACCCCAGCCCCAACCTCTTGCCTCTGGGGCTCACCTCTGTCCCAGCCTACCCAGAACTGGATTGGAGGGCTAAGCAGGCAATGCTTCACACAGACTTTGACCCTGATTTCTAGCAATCAGCCCCAAAGGCTCCTTATCCCACAGCTGCATTCTCCAAATAGACAGCTGGAGGATAGCTTTGATAGTGAGGTAAAAGATGTTAATAAAACTTACCTTTTGCTTAGGAAATAAATAAAAGTGAAGACATCCAAAGCAGGCCAGCCACAGAACCTGACACATACCTGGCTGTGTTGGAGCTGTGACATGAGTGGCCATCTTGGCTCAGGCACCAGCGTGGGGCCACCAGGTTACTTGGCTGTAGCTCCCCATGCCCAAAGTGAAGGGCACACCCAACCTGCCATCAGGATTCCTGAGAGCTGCAGCAAACGTGCCACCTACTCACTCCTCCATGACTTTCAGTGACTGTGGATAATGGCCCCAGGGCCCCAGAGGGCACTCTAGAACCTGTAGGACCTGGTGGCCAGCACCCAGCCACCTTCTGAGTTTCACCACTACACAGCCTCGGACCTGTGTCCCACAGAAGCTTGTCAGAGTTTGCGCTGGCCTGGCTCATACCCTGCCTATGCGCCCTCCTCACCGAACCCCTCAGCCAACCTTCTGGGGCTTAAAGTCTTCATTAAAGATAGGGTGGTGGGGCTGCTCCTGAAATTCAGAGCACAGGAGGTCCTCATCTCTGATGTACATGGCAGGGGAGACCTCTGACCACTCACCAGGGTCTTCTCTGTGTCCCATCCACAGTCAATGGGGCTTCAGGCTATACAGGTGATGATGTCCCTCTTCTGCTTTGATACTGAGGGCTTATGTGGCCCTTCGCTGCCCTGGGAAGAGGCCACAGACCTTTCCAGGCCTGGCCCAGCCTCCTTCTGTTCCCTCCTCACACTACCTCTTGTCCTTCACCAACCCTCCTGCCCATCCACACACTAAGACTACACATAGGCAATGGAGGAGGATGTCACCACACAGGCATGATGTTATGTGAAGATTATCCCCCCAAGTGACCATGAAGCTGTAAACTCATGAAGACAGAGTTCCCTCCTCGGGCTGGCTCAGAAAGCAGAGCGCCCATGCTGACCCACAGGCCCGATGCAGACCCACAGGCCCGATGCAGACCCACAGGTCCAGACCCACAGGCCCGATGCAGGAGCAGCACATAGCAGACTGTTCAGAGCCACGATCTGACGGGATTCCCAGGGTCAAGGTTGCCTGCATGTGGGCAATGCCTTGGAACAAGGGGACTGGGACCTGGACACTTGTGGCCACATGTACACAGTACCTCTCGGGCAGGACACAGGCACACAGATGACATGCAGGCTCTGGTTTCTGTGCAGGGCAGGTGAGCGGGAAACAGAGAGCAGGGAAAGGGTAGGACATAGACAAGGTCAGCCAGCGGGGTCAAGCCCAGCATGCTGGCCAGACTGCAGCACTCCCCAGGGTCTTGCTGAGCGCTAAGCTAAAGTCCTGAGATGGAGGTGAGGAAAGACCCAACCAGCAGGGATGGATCCCTGCAGGGGAGGCTACGGGTGGCATTGGACAGAAGCAGTAGTGCCCACCAGGAGGAGATGGCAGAGATGCAACAGCTCAGGTGTCAGCGGGGCCAGTGAGGGAGGACCTACCTGAGCGAGTTCACCTCCTCTCTGGAGAATGGGAATCCCTGCTCGGCTGAGCCTGACTGAGCCTTCAGCATCTTCAGCTCCATCTCTAGCTATGAGAGAACACAGATAAGGGTCAGCCGACAGAACTGCTGGAGCCCCACATGCGGCTTCAAGACCCCAACCCAGGCCCTGGTGTCCTGAAGGTGGCACCCACTCTCCCTGGGATGCTGGTAGGGAGAGAATTTTCATGGCTGCCTTGTCTACTGGGAGTCACAGAGACCTGAAGTTGCCCACCTTCTGCCAACACAGGCCTCAACAGCACTGATTTGCCCTTCAGTGGCACCCCACTTTCTAGAGTAAGTACAAAGTGACCCCTGGGCAGACAGCATTGCAACCTGGAGCTAAACCTATTCATGTTCAAGGAGAAGGGGCCTAGCAGCATGTGGTCCATACCCTTGGCCATGAAGTTTAGCTCCCGTGATCATTGTTGGGTTCTAACTGCCTGTGCTCAGAGCCACAGCCTGGCAGACACACCTGAACTTCAACGGACCAAGGAGACTCTCTGATCTCTTTTTTTCCCCATTTCTCCCATCTCTTGAGCATAAGAGATGCATGTTTAGGCACAGGGAACGAGTACTGCTCAGCATCACACGTCTGCACAGCAGCACTTGAAGCTGGGAGTAGAATAGCAGTGCAGCCGCCAACAGGAAGCTTTCTAGGAGTCATGGCGCCAAGGGCATCATGCCGCTTATAACCCATTGCAGCCTTAGCGTCCAAGGCTCAGGCATCGAATGCAAAAGGGGTGCACCCCTGAATGTGCATCTCCAACTTCAACCCTGCCCACCCCAGCAGTCACAGGCGTTAGGCTGCCCAGCTCCCAGACCCAGCTCAAGCAGCCAGCCAGGGCTTTTCCTTACTTGTTACAGAAACGGTTAAGATATCCAACACATAGCTCTGTTACTGTGCTTTTTCATGGAACGATAGGTTGACGATATTTCAAAATAGGACAAAACAGGACAAGGTTTCTTGTCCCCCTCAAAAGATGAGGCCTGGGGCAAACAACTCTCTGTTGCGTTACGGATGGCCTTGGCTTATTAAAAACGGGATGGTCTGTCTATTGAACAGATCTGACGCCTCCAAAACAGTGCTGAGACTTCTTAGTGCACAGCCGCGGCTCTGTGGAGTTCCCCGGGTCCTACAGGTGAGGTCCCCACAGCTTCCATGAGCCAGCTGGCACAACTCAAGAGAACCAGCTTTCACATACTCTCCCAAGAGCCCAAGGGTGTCCGAAGGCACAGTCACCCCCTGTGGATCTCAGATGCCTGCTAAGCTCTGATGGTGAGCAGCTCTAGTCTGACTTCCTACCCCTCCAACATTCTACTACAACTTCAGATCCTCTCTCCCACTCCACCCGTCAAAAACACTCTTTACAAAACAATTAGTTCCACCTATTTAAATGTATAAAGGCTGCTTTACTACCCTACATGGTTGATTTTATGTCCTAAGAGTGTCTTTTAAAGAGCATGTCCTCTCTCTACATGAAACAGACCCACTGTTTGTCTATCACTTATTCTTTGCCCCCTTGATATATCCAGACTAAGCAGCAAAGCAAACTCTCCTCCAGTGAGTCTCCTTGATCTTTTCCCTTGAATTGCTCACTTCTGTTTGTATCTGGCACTGAGGACGTCAGCTGACATTCAGTACCCACCCGCTCCTTCCTAATGAAGAGTGCTCGTCTTTGCTGTCCGCGATGCTTTGGATTGAGATCAAATTCACCTGCATAAGAATCCGTGTCTATGACCACCTACACTGTCTATATGCCCCATCTCTTTGTTTTATTTGTAATCCAGTCAGGAGGTCTACCTTTCAATAGCAGAGTTAGCCCATTTATATTTAGATATGTTTGTATTTATGATATTAATTTTCTGTTTGTAACTTCTGAAACTATTTCCTTCTGCTGTCTTTTTTCTTTTCTGTACAACTTCTCTTGATACTTAAAAGTATTTGTAGTTTTGTTTGTTGCTGTCCCCGCTCCTAACTTTATATGGAACCTATGCTTTTCTGTTTTAACCTTCCCACTTCAGTAGCTGACTCGCCCTTCTGTTCCTTAATCACTGAGAAGCACTTTTACTACGTGACACTGTAGGACTACACTTCCATCTTCAGCTCTTAGTGACAGGAAAACAGCATTCTCATGGTTTCTTTGTTCCTAATGATTACAATGAATAATCTAAGTGCTACTCCCCAGAACCACACCACACACAACTGTCCTGACTTGCACCCTAGTGACACACTGCTCCTCCTCGTGTGCAACGCCCACCCCGCCCCACCCCGCTCCCCCAGGTGCTGCGCCCTCTTCCAGCTTCCTGGACCCACAGTATGGCCAAGGTTGATTTCTTGGCAAAATGTTCAGATAAAGTTTTCATCTGCTCAAAGGCAATTTTTAAATTTTTCTACAAGACTTTTTTGTTTTACAGAATTGTGTGCTGTCTTTCTTACCAATGAAGAGGAATTCTAGTCAAATCACACAGTCACATTGTGCCAAGGGTTCATTGTGAGCACAGGGCAAGCTGTTGGCCTGGGAAATCTCCTCTGCGGCCTCACTACCTGCCCCGCAAAGCCCAGCGGAGAATGTGAGCTGGGCCAGAAGGTCTTGCTCCTCCATCAGACACTGCTCCGTGCCCACAGGACTTCAGTGCGTGATTCCTCAGTTCCGTCGCCCTGCTCCTGGGAGACCCACAGACCGGGGCCCCAGTTGTCCAGAGGCCTGTTCGCCCCAGGCACATGCGACACACACGGGGGTGCCCTTAGTACACCTGCACCACTGGCATGCATGCACACCCCCTCTTCACTCCCATGTACGCTTGCACGCAAGCGTTCACCCTCACACCTGGCTGAGTGTGACTGGCCCCACGGTACTGTGGGATTGGATGGGGTGCCCCGCGGTCCTCTGTTCTCCATCTTCTCTAGCTGGCCTGGCCCCTGACTTGGAGTCAGAGGTATTCTACCTTGTTCCAGCTCCCTGGGGGGCCAGATGATGAGTCCATGCTGGGATCAGCAGGCGCAGGGAGAGCCGAGAGAGACAGTGCCAATAATACTGCATCTGCAGGCACCATTTCATACCTCACTGAGAAAGCCTGTAGTTAGGGTGGTGTTTCCGAAGGAACACAGGCACTAATTGGATTGTATCTTCTGAGAAACCCTGCTAATGACTTAAACCCACAAACTTCCCCGTCTACAACTTCCAAAACAAATTTGCATCCCAATAAAAAGGATTCCAGAGAAAAGTATGTTCTTAGGGGCCGTGGGCAGTATGGCCGCGTGGCTTTGCACTGGCTCAGGTCCCCAACCTGCTTCTGTTAGCAGCAGCGATTCTTCAGTTACACCCAAATGCTTCCCTGCTTCGCTTCCAAACTGAACCTCTTGGAGAGCAGGTCTGCTGGGCCCCTTTTCAATCTCTAAAGTTAATACTCAAATTTATACTCCTCTCTGAGCTCACTCTCCCAAATTAACAGGCATAATTACCAGAGCTGCCTGCTACAAACGAAATCACAACCCAGGAGGGAGGGCTGGTGGCTGGTGCAGAGTGGCCACAGGCTGTGCTCACCCACTAGAGAGGGAAGCTGCCATGGAGGGCACTGAGGCCCGCTCCTCATGTTCCAGTGAGCATGAAGGGTCCGAAGGGTGAGCTTCCTCCAAACCAGCTTTGGCTGGGAGCCCCAGACTCCTTCCATTTGCACCTCAACCCAGATAGCCTGGGAGCTGGCAGGTCACCTGGCTTGCAGAGGGAACAAGCCCAGTCCACCTTACTTGCAGCCCAAGAAAGAGGAGCAAGGTGCAGTCCAGACTGATAGAGCCCCGGCGCAGCCCAAAACACAAGACAGGAGAGCCTGGCCACTCCCTGGACTTAGGCATTATGGTTAGGTCTGCACCACGCCTGCAGGAGGGGGCACCAGTGGACAGTAACCAACAGGCCACCCCACCAAGACGGGTGGCAGGAGAGGCTATACCTGCGGACCCCAGGGGGAGCCTCTGCAGAGACCCCCAGCCAAAAGCACGGGGCAGGAACTCAAGGGTTGAGTGGCCCCTGCCTGTCAGAGGTGCCGCTGGTGCCAACGTCAACGCCAGCACCAGTTCCTGTGCTGAGTCTGCAAAGGCCACACACTGCTTACAGTGAAGGGATGCTCATTCAACCAGACACCCCCAGGACAAAGGCCAGCCGGTCCCCTAAGGAAGGAGAAAACTCATTGCTTCCCCCGTGGACACAGAACCAGACTCAATCTGAAAACTCGCAAGGACAAATGTGCCCAGGCTCCCCCACACAGGTGTCCCTGTCCCTCCCTGGGCAGGGACTATAGTGTGGTTAGCACAGGGTGTGCAAGGAAGAGACCTGGGGACACAGAGAAGTGGAGATGGCCCCAATCAGCACAAGGGCCATACCCAGGGGATGAGGCACTGACGGGACCTGGCCCTGGCACCAAGTCCGCACCGTGCACAGCTTTGATTTCATTCGCTTATCCCTGTACACTTGTGGTGAGGGCTCTAAGGTGGCAGCATACCCAGCATCATCCAGAAAAGAGGCCCAAGCTCCAGGGGTGGCCATACAAACTCCTGGGAGAGCCTTCGGAAGGGGCCTGGAGAGGGTCAGGTCTGAGCCCTCACCCGCCTGCTTGCAGCAGCCCCTCTGGAAAGTTGTTCTCCCTGCCTGAGTCGAGGGTCCACAGCGGGATGGGAGACAGCCCTGCCGCTCTCACAGGACAAGGTCCACGGCAGGTGAGGAGTGCTTGGAGATGGGGGGCAGAGACCCAGATTCTGCTGGTGCTGAGAATGTTCAGGGGCACAGGGGCACAGACGCCCAGCATCCAGCAAGGGGACGGAGGCCTGGCAACAGGTGAGGGGTGACGAGGCAAAATGACACAAGCTAGGAAAAGCTACTCCTCAGAGCCAAAATGGTGTGAGAACGAGCAGTGAGTTTAACACAGTGAATAAACAGAAATTCCATATTTTCAAGGTAAATAGAGACATGGGAATAAAAGAGCAAAATCAAATTTAAAGATGAAAACGACAATGCCTGCAGGCCCCGTTGACAGTCTGAATGGCAGATTTGATATTAATGGAAGCAACAGCCAGGGAACTAAAGACACAGTAATAGAAAAGATTCAAAATGAAAACATGGAAAAAAAGAAAAACTAGAAAGCATATAACTGAGCCTGAGGGCCAGTTCAAGCACCTTAGTGCGGTTAGCTAGAGCACCTACAGAGGACTTTCCAAAAAGAGGGAAACGAACTCCTCAGAGGAAGAAACACAGGAAACGTGAAAGAGAAGACGCGGCACACTGCAATTCAATCGTTAGGACCAAACCAGCAGCGAGCAACTCAGAGGCAAGTGGCAGGCCTGTGAGCAGTAAGAGGACAGCACGCTGAGCCCTGAAGGACAGGAAAGCTGTCATCTGGCAGTGAGGAGCAAGCAAAGAAACAAACCTTTCTTCAGTGACGAAGGAAAAAGGGGGCTCGATACTGATGTCAAGTGTGAGGGAGGAGGCAGCACCCCTGGCCGGACACCCAGGAGATGCCTAACCACAGAGCTGCCAGACTCACAGCTCCAAAGAGCAGTGAAATTTTAATAATGCTAATGGCATGTGAGGCTAATTTATGGCAGCAGTGTAAACTTTAAATAGAGATATGTAGCCTGGTTTCATTTGTAAGGACACAGTTTGATCCAGGGATCTCCCCCAATTCCACAAAAGTAACCAGAGGAAGGAGCTGGGCACTGTGCTCTCTCGCCTCCCTGCCAACACTAATGAACACTGAGCCCTGGAGCAGGGACACGACACCCAGGCTGGTCATTGCTCCTCATTCAATAATGCGTCCAGTCTCTGCCCATCCATGTCCCAGGGAGAAGGGCTGCTCCTCCCGCAGAGCCTTAGTTGGATAGACATTTTCCCAAAGAAGACACACAGATGGCCAACAGGCACCTGAACAGATGCACAACATCACTATTCATCAGGGAAATGCAAATCAAAACCATAATGAGCTATCACCTCGCACCTGTGAGAATGGCTAGTCTCAAAAACAACTGAATCAACAAGTGCTGGAGAGGGTGCAGAAAATAGGAACACCTGTGCACTGTTGGTGGGGGTGTAAATTGGTGCAACCACTATGGGAACAGAATGGAAAAAATATAAGCGTAGAAATACCATGTGATCCAGCAATTCCACTTAAGGGTACTTACCGAAGAATATGAAAACGCTAATTCAAAGAGACAGGGCTGGTGTCCTCTCTAACCCCGCCTGCTTCTCATCCCTTAAGGCATGTACTCTCTCTTGCTTATTTCAATAAATTTCTGCTTCTGCTTAATCTTTTGACTGCTGTGTCTTGTGTGCTAATTTTACACAGGGATGCAAGAACCTGGAGTGGCACTCCAGTCTCTCCGGGTCCTCTCATGCTAATATACTTTGGTGAGTCAGCAGCCAGGAGCAAAAGACCCTTGCTCTACTCATCACCCTGGATAAGTTAAGGAGAAATCAGCCAATATCTGATTTGGGCAGCCCAGCAAGTAATAGCTTTGGGGGACAACTGTGACCTTCTGGGGTCCCATAGCCATACTCATGGGGTCTCTAACAAGAGGCTAACTAGGTCCCTCCTAAATATCTGCTTTCCTGCTGCTGAATAACTCCTCCCTGGGAGCTGAGGAGTCTTATCTATGCATCCTAATCTATACTTGATTCAAAGTCTGTCTTGACTTTGAGAAGGCTTTTCCTTTCTGCTATCAGTTCAATTCTGCCAGCCCTCTTCCCTGTCCTTTCTGCTGTTTAACTACAGAGGAAGCCAGAGGAATCAGAGCTATGCCTTTAGGTATTCTTTGGCCCATCTGGCTCTGTGTGGTTCTCGCAAAACAGACTATGGCAAAATTTTGGAATTAGAATCAAACCTTGATGATGTTCAACATTTTCTTAAAACAAGGCCCCATATGTTTAAAGGAGCAACCTCCAGTCTTCAATTTCTGGCAGTTAAACAAATATTAACAGGTCTTTTGAAAACTGCCCAGTGAGATTTAAATCAGGCCAAAACTTGGGTGAAGACTAAATTTTATAAAGTACACCCATTCACCTATCGGTTTGGCTTTTGTTTATTATCTTTGCAAAAGGTCAGGGGCAGAGGGTGCAGAGGAACAAGCAGGCCTCCAGGAGACTTCTGGCAAGCAGTGCAGTGACTACTCCAGAGTTTGACAGTCCCCTGATCAAGGGAGATGGCCAGAGATGCAGCAGGAGAAAAACAAACAAACAAAAACCAGTATCAGGGGCACAGCCAGCACAGGTTTACTCTGCCCCTCTCTTATGGATGGGAAATAAGCAATCAGTTCTGGCTCAAACACCCTGAAAAACTGGGAGAAATCTAACCCAGACACCCTAAGCTGTAAGAGCACCTTGCCACAACACAGACTGGAGGGAAAAGGCTAATGGCCAGAAAACAGGCTCCTAAATTTTAAATATGAAATTTATAAAATTAACTTTAAATCTTCTTCTCCAGCGCGCACGAGCACACACACACACAGGGAAATTGATAAATAACTGGTTTTAGTCTGAAGAAACTTAAAAAGCATCAGGCATATCTCTCCACACTAAAAAGGAGCTGTAGACTATTTACATTTTAACAGAATCAGGCTTTTTATGATGCAAATACAAAGTTGTAAGTGATCCCTAAAAGCAAGCCTGTGAGTAAACTCATTTTGGTTTAAACACAGGTATAGTCTTAAATCAAAAGATGAGACTTTGTTTACATCAGTCCTTAGGCTAAAAGTACTGTTGGTTTCGATAAGCTGATATAGACTTGGATCCATAAACTGAAAAACAAATTCGAGTTCTCATTCAAATTCGGCTTAATTGGCACATGTGAAATATGAAGCTGGAAAAACTATGTGTCTGCTGACCACTTAAAAAGTAAAGATTAGTTTAAAGGCAACTACACATAATTATTTTGCCTGGCGTGTAATTCTGCGTTTGACTGGAAAACATGTTCCTGTGTTTGTATGTTACAACAGTCTATGTTGCTGAGATCTGTTCATGCGTCATGTGTCCTTTACAGGTTACTAAGTCCGGAGAGTAACAAGCTAATTGGGATGGAAAAACGGACCACAAAATCCTCATTGAAATTTTATTTCAGAATTATTCCAAACTGATTTGGATATCAGATCCTGATGGCAGTTTAGCAGAATTTGACTCCATTTTGGGCCCACTGTTTCTCTTTAACATCACTTGAGCAGTTTTCTTTATATCTATGGGCTAAAATTACCCTCAAGTTTTACTAATGAAAAACTGCTGAATATCTAAGACAAGAAAAATTACTGATTTAGTTTCATGAAACTTTAAGAAGTAACAACATGACCAAGATGAAGCCTTTTTATTAAGTTCTCATCGTTGAATTTACTTTCACCCCAGAAATGTCACCCTGGACCCTGCTGGTCAGGAAAATTGCTTACGAAATCTCAAGCAATAAATTTTATAAATCATGAAAATGTCTACTAGCTTGAAACTCTAAAAAACTTTACTGAGTTATAAATAATGAAAATCAACTAAATTTAAAAAATTATGCTGCTATTAATTCCTGAATTTAAATCAACATCTGGTAAAAAACTTAAAGAGTTTGTTATGTCACCTTAAGACACAGTCTCTTTTCTTTTTTTTAAAGGAAAGGTACAGGCAGGAATGAAGGTGAGCAAGAAGACAGGAAGAGAAAACTGTATTTGCATTTAGTTGTTCACACTGGTTGTCCCCTGCAAGCCCCAGGTCTTGAACCTAGGACCTTGGGATGTATGTGGGACTGTTCCCAGGGACACTAGACTATGAGGCCACCAGGGCGCACCCTAGACACTGTCTCACAAGGAAGTATATCATTCATGAATCCTCTAATCTGGAAAAGCGTTGATAAAGTAAACTTTTTGTTCAATATATAATTGCTTAAAATTAAGGTTTTAAGGGTTAAAAATTCCAATTAATGTATGAAATGAAAGTTAATGAAAATAATGAAATATATCTGCATGTAAGGAAACTAAGATGTGTGAAAAATTGAACTTTAAGTTTATGTGAACTCATGGATAAAAAGGAAAAATGTATTCTTATATTGTTAAATTCTTAAAACTTTTGATAACAAATTATAAATTGTTTAAAAGCCATCTCTATCAGGCCTTCAATAAAAGCAAGGGTAAGAACTGAGGTTTAGCAGAACTATACGAATTTGGCCAAATAAATAAGTAACACTTCATTATGGTGTAACCTTAACTTCATAAACTTACCTAAAAGTGAAATTCTGAATAAAAAGTTGCTTTTAAGAAAATATGAGAAATCTCAGCTCCTAAGATACCCCACATAAAGAAATAATTCTCCCCTGGTAAAAGGAGAAATATAAAACAAATTGAACCCATTCGGTAGGGTGTGATCTTGTGGGAAGCACTGTCAAAACACAGGTTAAATATAAAATACAAGTTAACGCTTGGCCTTCTCAGTCTATGTTCACGTCAAAGTATAATAACTCATATTCCTGAAAGTTATACAGAACCCCTGAGAGTCTAATATTTGGGAATGTTGTATTTCATAGACGTAAACAAAGTTGCAGGTTAAGTTGTTAATCATATTATAAATGAGTCTTTAACCATGGTCATTTTAAAAGTTTTTACCATCTGTAGGAACTACTGTCCTTTCTAATACTTCTGGCAATGCTATCATAAAACTAAACTGGATAAGAACTTATAAACCTATGAGAAAGCACAATTTAAACAACAGAAACTGTAAGTATTAAATATAACTTAAAGCAGGAAATAGAGTTTAGGTCTGAGAAAGAACATCTGGACGCCCTTACCAGAGTTTATATGGAAATGCATGCACGCACTCTATCCAAACTTAAAAGATGGACATTTCAATTTATTGGTAAGGAAAGTCATCAAATTAGAATCTGAAGAAATGAAATATTCATGGTTTAAATGATATCAATTTATGTCTAAAATTAATTAGCACTTTTTTTTATGTTGGGCTATTAAATATTAAAAATCTATAGTATCAATGTTGGCATAATTTTGGTTAATACATGTTTAAGTAATGGAATAATTAATCTTTATATTTTACTTAGTGAATATCGGTTTCTCTTTAAAGAACAGAAATATATTTAGGTAAAGAGGCCTATGAACTAATTCTCTTTAGAAGTGACATCCTCCATTACTATTAGGCAACATATCGGAATGGTCTTGGTATTATCGTTCCATTTTATGGACTAAAGGAAGCTTTTAGATTGACACCTGAAGTACTCTGGTAAATTGCAGATTTCTGCAAGCAGAACTGAAGCATATTTTGATCTGCATAACTACAGTAAGAGGTTTTTCCTATAATGGGGGACTACTGGAAACATGGCTGTTTGCCAAGGCTTTGACTGGGATGTCATATGTGCAAGATGGACAACATTCAGGAAATGAAACTGAATTTATAGAGCAAACAGAAACACCAGCACAACAACTTGCTTACAGGGTACCATGTGGTTTAAAAATGGGTGAGGAAAGTCACCCCTTAACAAGCCAGTACCCCCAGAATATGCTGCATCTCAAGGAGTGAGGAACCACCCAAACCTGCACGTGCTGCAATGGGCTCTGAGGACCTCGGTGAGGCTCCTGAGTCCTGAAGGATTGTCAGGTCTCAACCTGTTCTTCAGTGAGACTCCAGCAAAGCAAACTAGAAAGTCCATATGATCGTCCTTACTGTGCTTATGCAAATAAAAGGCCAAATTTATTAAAATTCTACAGTTATTGGTAAAATTTGGGACAAAGGAGAAAAAACGAATATTCAGTAATACATCTTGGGAGCATCAAAATTTTAGTCCAATGTTTCTTCCATCCTGCACACTGCCTTCTGAAAGTATCAACTCTATGACTGAGCAGATCTCTCCAGCCTTCTCCTATAGTTGTTTATCTTCACCATGCCAGCCCAGGAGAGGCTGGAGTGCCTTACCTCACGCCACCTAAAATAGTGAAAACTTCTGTTACAAAGTTTTGTCACTCATGTGCTAATATTTTATTGCTTTCTGTTCCTCTTGCTAAGTCCTAAAAGAAGTTTATCAAACTGACCCAAATGGTGGCAGTATAAGGACGCCTTAAATTGCACTACCACCTCCTCCTGGTATTAATATTCTTCTTCTCTTTCCCCACCCATAATCCATAGCTGTAATAACTCTTCAGGGAAAATTAAGGAAAATTTTGAAAGAAGAAAAGCTTCTGTTTTACTGATGACCTCAAGGAGGTGAATGCCAAGTCCTCCTGCCTCAGGAGAATATTCAACTCTGTTTCATTGGATCTAGCCTTAGATCACCCATCTAACACCAGTTCTGGATCTGGCTTGTTTTCTGGATGCAGTTGTTTTCTTGGTAATAAAATCTGCTTTCTCATCTGCAGAAAATGCACCTGCTAAATGCTGTGCACCAGCAATATCAGCCCTTGTCTGCTGCTGAAGCTTCTTTCTATCAAGGGTCCCTCAACTAACTGTCTGGCCCTGGCCACATGTGCAGAATAGCAAGGAGAATGTGATCCTGGCCCAGCATCCCAGTTCAGCAGGAAGAGAGTAGTTGTCGTCCTATTTCCCTGCATGATTTCAGGGTCACAACTCCTTGAGGGGGATTTTTTAGGTAGCCTAGCCTTGAAAGGGGGCATGGGGTACACTGGCAGACCAGACACTGAAATGGTCAGATAAAATTCTGACCAATGGGAGACACACATTCTTTCAACCAAGAAACAGAATCAAAAAGGCAGCCTGGCCAAGCCAGCATCAACTGACTGGCTACTCAGGTGCATTGACTGTTATAACCATCTTGGAGTAAGCTTTGCCTCATTATAATCTTCTTTACATAAAACTGTATACATTATAACAGTGAATTATGAGTAAGGAGCATGCGCAATAAAGGGAAACCTTAGTCCCACCTCTTTCCTGGAAATCCCGGTCCAGGAATGCCCCCGAATGGGAAGGAAGGCCCCTGAGGAGGGAGTGGGAAGGGACAACAAAGGGATTCCCTTTACAAAAATGCACATCTTGGGTTGCATAGTTACTGGTGTCCTCTGGAACCCAGCCTGCATCTGGGACAGTACTCTTTCTCTCTTACTTTTTCAATAAGTTTCCACTTAATCTTTAACCAAAAAGAACCAAACAAACCCAGAAAGAAAAAGAGAGATGGGTGTACCCCCACGGTCATGCGGCACTGTTCACAGGAGCCCAGAGCTGGAAACAACCTCTGTGCCCATCACAGATGAGCGGGTAAAGAAGGTGTGGTATTTACCTACAATGGAGCACAACGCAGCTGGAAAAACAAAAGATGAAATACTGCCTTTGCAGCAACATGATTGGATCTAGAGGGGATTATACTTAGTGACATAAGGCCAGACAGAAAAAAACAATACTGAATTTCATTCATATGTGGAAATACAGAAACCAAACACGAGAACAAACGAGACAGCTCTCCAATGCTGGCAACAGAACGGTAGCCTGCAGAAGGGCGGGGACCTCCGGGCCAGTGGAGACTGGCTCCCAGGTGGCACGCAAAGTGCACTCACAGGTGCACAGAGAAGCCCTGAAGCCATGGCCGGCGCTGCCTGGATAGTGCAGATGGATGCTGGCGGGGCACAGACTCAACCACCAACATCTTCTTACTAATCTTTGCAAACTGAGCAAAAGCAGACAAACCAGGAGCACAGAAAGGAAGGGGACGTTTTGTGCCCACGTTGGTCAGACACTTTCCCACAGAGGGACGAGCAGGAGTGAGGCAGCACTATCGCAACCATAGCGAGGCCACAACACTGCGGTCCGCACCCCTACCCTGCACACCTGTGATAAAGACAACAACCCGTGACAGGTGAGGGCAGAGAGAGAAGGCATGAGGGCCACAAAGGGAGGTGAAAGGGAGAACAGAGTGAGCTGGTTGTCAGCTCCATGCAGCAGGGCTGAGAAGACGCTCGGGAGGCAGTGACAGCATGGGGGATAACGTGCAAGAGTAAAGAGGATGATGTGCTCAGGAAGGCCAGGGGCTGGATATGTCACAGCGTGGGGACCCAAGGAGAGGATATGAGGACATTCAGTACAGGCCCTCACGGTCCAGCGGACAAGCAGGTGGAGAGCACTATGCAACACACACAGTTGGGGAGGGCAGGCCCAGCAGAGCTTCTCTGTACGCCAGGATGGCTGCCCAGCGGACACTCAGTGGACACTCAGTGAATTCAACATATTTACCCAAACAAGGGGATCTAAAGCTGCCCCTTCCACGCCATACAACTCCCTCTTAAGACTGGGGACTCCGGGAGCAAAGTCAGGGATGAGCCGAGACACAGTGGGCAGCCTCCTTGTTCAACCATACTTAGTGAGGGACCTGATATTCTTTAACAAGAGCTTCCTTTATCTCCAGGCTTCTAAGAAGTTCGCACCTCTTTCTGTGAGATGGAGCAAGCCAAGTGTGGGGTCAGGCCTGCCTGGTGCTGACAGACCAGGTCTCAGATTCTGGACACCCACACATGGGCTCAGGGGACAAAGGGTCACATGAGCTTTGGCCTTTGCACCCAGTCCTTGGGGCAGTGGCTGGAAACCAGCTCCGCACCTCTCAGTCAGCCAGACACCCGGCCCTGAGCACATGCAGAGACTTTTTGAGATTTGAGGCAGCCAGTTATCAGCCTCACAACCCAGACCAACTTAAGACAACCCAGACCAGCCTCCCTGGTGGGTAGCAGAGCTGATGTCCTTGTGTGTGGAGGAGACAGAGGATTTGTAACACAGGGCATGAGCAGAGGAGTTGCCACGTGCTCCGGAGGCCTGGAGGCCCAGGCAGAGCCATGTGGTAGTGAAATCAAAGCCACTGGAGCTGGGTCCACTGGAATCCTGGCTGTGAACAGGATGCACAAGTAAGGAAGGCTATGCAGGTGAGCAATGAACTAGTGCCATGCTGTCACTGCTGGGCACTCACACCAAACCCAGCCCACAGCTGTCCAGACCGTGCTCCAGTCAGCAGCAGCCCCACAGGCCTCAGGAGGCACGACACTGTTTTGGGCACAGATGAGTCTGCCAGTCCTGGACACCCTCCTGCCACTAAGGTCCGTCTCCTCCCTGGCCACCTGAGGATGCAGTCAAAACCATGGTCACCGCTGACCCCAGGGACAGAAGACTGCTGGGGAGCTAATGGATACAGCAGAAGGGCCAGGACAGGGAAGTGGCAGAGCAGCCCACACTGACCCCTGGGTTGCAGAGAAGACACCGGCCAGTGAGGGAGGGAGGGCCTGTCTAGCTAGACGCCACCTCTCCAAGAAGCAAGGACATCAATTCTACAAAGACCAAGGCAAGTGCCACTCAGGAAGGTAGTGCCCCTCCTGCCCTCCATGCAATCACTGCAGTTTCTGCTGGCCCATGCGGCCACCCTGGATCACACTTCCCTGGGACACAGGTGACCCTGCTGCAGCTGCAAACCATGCAGAAGGCTGACCAGATCTGACACTGACAGCAGCCTGCAAGGACCCACACCCCTAGGTGCAGGGGCCACCTCCCCTGAGGAGGCTAAGCCACATACCCAAGGACAGAGTTCTTCAGTGGGTTGGGGGCCTTCTGGCCAGCACTGGACCCAGGAGGGTAGATCCTTAACACATCACTGTCAGAGTCAGGACGTTCTTTTAACAAACACATGCCTATGAGGGGCTCACTGGGCGCAGGCAAGGGGAAGGCTGACTCATACAACTGCAGCTCTGTACTGAGATCAGGCATGGCAGCAGGGCCCCAGGTCAGCATGGCCCAAGTGGTCTCTGGTCCTCACACCTGCCCACCCAGCAAGAATGTTGTAGGGCTTCTGGAGACGGTCTGAGGTTGGGAAAGGCCGGCAGGGCTGTGGGACCACACTGCTGTGACTGTGCGGGGGGAGCGCAGCCTCTTCTGCTGCTCCTCTGTCAGGTGGGAGAAGTCACCTGGAGAGTTGTCCACTGTTGGGAGGATAAACGCGAGGCCCTCTGCTCTGCGAGGACAAGAGCAGGAGCAGCAGGAACCCTTTGGGGAGGCCAGGACTCAGGAGGAGACTGTCTTGTTACAGGAGGACTTGTGAGGGTGGAACTCCTCTAAACCGGAAATAAACCTTCAATTCTCATTCCCTGAAGTGCATAATATTAGAGGTTTCATAATTACCGTCAAAGCCCCCCCATTCTGCAGCCAGAGCTGGCAAGCCTAATCAGGGTGAGGGTGTGATCGCACAGGAGGCCGGGACACCTCTCCTCGTGGCATTAACTGCACTTCAAGAAAAAAGCATGAACTGTGCTTACACTTATTAATTAGCATGGATTTGCTAATTAATAACAGAAAGTCAAACTGCCTTTGTCTCATCATCTGCAATTAGCTTAAGACGCTTAAAGTTTTCTCTTTTTCCTAATAGTGAGCTGACTTCAGACCAGAACACAGCAGGGCGGGCAGCCATAGGCTGGGAGAGAGGGTGTGGGGGGACGCCCTCCAGTCTGCAAAGGGCGGCCCCTGGTGGTAGGCCCCTCAGTCCAGGCAGAAGAGAAGGCCTTGGAGCCCAGGACCAATGCTGGAGTGGGGAGGAGGACCTAGGAACAGACCCTTGTTTGTTCCAGGCCCCATGCACCTTCAGTTCTGCCCTCTGCTGACACGTTTCCAGAGGAGCCTGGGGCCCAGCGCCTGGCCCTTCCACAGGGGGCTGCCCTCAGATGATACTCCTGCAGAGAACTCAGACATGGAAAGACGCGACAGGTGCCCTTGGTCTGGTTGCGGCATGGTGTGGGCACAGGCTGGAACCTGGGCTTCCCTGTCCAGGGGAACCCGGCCAGCAGAATTCGGTGCGGTGAGCTACCTGCTCTGCTCCTGCAGAGCACCTCTACTTTCTTGCAGTGAAGACAAGCAGCAGTCCTGACAGAGTGGCTATGCAAGTCGTCTCCACGCCCAGACTGTAGCTTGGTCAGTGTGAGCTCTCAAAACCCCTGAACAGTCCCCAGACTGCTGGATCAACACCGGCTACCCCTGTGACCCATGGAACGTTTCGAAACCCACGAGGTCCAACCAGCCATCGGGCCTCACACTCCCGTGTTGGCTATTTGTCTTGTGCTGCCTCTCGGAGTGCCTTCCCTATCTGTTTGATGGCTACTGCAAAGTGATTTTTGTGCATATAAACTTTTAACATTCTAATACACCTCAGTCTGCCCTTGGACATTCTCTTCAGGATGAGGTGTGCACCTGCCCTCTCTGCAGCCCAAAGCCCGCCTGCCCCCTACTCTGCAGCCTGGCCTGACCCCTCCCAGTGAAACTGCCCTCAGTGGGGTCTCAGAAACACACTGCTTCTCCCTAGCTCCTGGGCTTGCAGTCCTTCTCTCTCTAGCTGTGTGTGGCTCTGCTTTCCCTGCAGCCCAGTTCCTGGTGGGCTGCCTGGCCCACACCCTAATGTCTGGGTGAGGGAGCAGCTGACAGGCTCCGCCCTCGAAGACACAGCTTAGAGGTGATTCCCATCTCTGCAGCTGAGAGTCAGATAACCCGCTCAGGGTTGGGGTAAAAGCATCAATAATAGAAACCTGACTGTGCAGCCCCGGTACACGTAGGCAAGCCCCAGCCCAGGAGAAGATGCCCTGGGCTAGGCTGTATCCGGGACTTCATCCTTACAGAGGCTACCCAGGGCTACTCAAAAGCTTGAAAGCAAAGGTCCTACTCAGGCCACTGAGGCGGGAGGGCACAGTCAAGGACTGAAGGAGTGCTCCATAGCACGCAGGCTGGCCAGTGAGGTACAGCCAGCAGAGGTTGGGGGGACACTAATGACGAGTGCCAGGGGCCAGGAGGGCAGGGCCTCAGGGCTCTCCATGGACCACTGGTATCATATCTGCTGTATCACCGGCAGGTTGTGACCTAGGCAGAAAGCAAGTTGCTGTCCCCTGACCACAAGTGAGGGAAGCCTCTGGTCCTTGCATCCCAACCGTGCGTCTGATGAGGCTGTGTCCATATAGGACTCACATCTCAGGGTCCATCATCACAGAGTAGATCAAAGGCCCCTAATGCCCAGCTACATTTTGGCCACAAATGTGTGGCTCAGGAACTTACCAGGTCTGCTCTTTGTTTCTGGCCTCCGAGGTCCTCCAGGGCCTGTGACAGCTGGGCCTGCAAGATAAGACAAGTGGTCAGTGACCTCCTCACCAGGGGTCCAAGGACACAACATGCCCACCTCTGCAGCTTCACCTACTCTTGTCAAGCACAAGGCAGGACAGGCAGGGCCAGAGTTCAGCTGACACCAAGGGGTGGAGAGGGCATATTCCCACTGGTTGGGAAGGTAACTGAGGGTGCCCAGGAGACATAACACACAAGGCACACTGTGACCCTGCCTGTGGGGAGACTGGCATTACAAGTGACGAGGGGGAGAATCAAGAGAGTACATGCCATGGAGCAAGTAGGAATGCACCGCACCTCTCACGACAGGTTCAGGGTCCGGAGCGGAGGACTGAAGGTGACTTTATGGACAGGGCCAACATCTGGGAAAGTCCCTGAAGCCCCTCACCAGTGCCCACCAAACAGGAGGCAGAAGACTCTGTCCCTCGGCACTGACGTCAGTGACAGGTCTGGTTCCACTGTAGGTCCAGTCTCCCAGAGCCCCAGGCGGCTCAGGGTGGCCACGCTCTGGAGGGAAGGTGGATGGGAGTTTCATCTCCGGAAGTCGCCAGGGACAGGGCCAGGGCCAGACCAAGAGCAAATATCGGGGTCGACTGGACCCCAGCTCGAATCGCTCACATGTCCCACCCTGGCCTCAGTGGAAAGGCTCACAAAATGAGTTAGGCCTACCCTTCCCACGTTTTCCAGAGCACAGTGCAAAGAAGAGCTCCTGTAAGCCACTGGAACTCCATCAACCACTGCTCAGTATGGGCTTCTCTCCCCCAACCCCTGGCCTGTGGGGTGCTGCCACCCCAATCCCAAGGAGACTGGAGACAGCGCTTGCTGGGGAAGCACAGGACGGCGACACACATGTCATGGAAACTTCTGAGGGCCTGTTAGGTCACCTGAGGACCTAAGGAAGAAGATCTGTGGGTACCTGCAAGCGGGTCAGTAGCTGTCCGAGGGCTACGCAAGACAAGTCCCTGTCCTAGAAATGCTCCTCCACAGTCTGCTCAAATTCCAGACAACTGCAGGCATTTCATTTCATGCAGGTCCTTTGTGTGAAGTCAGTGCTGGCAGCTGGGGGTGAGCGGGCATCTCAAAAACCACTGGAGATTTCCAGTCAAGATGGCGACCTGGTAGGAGCAACACTCACGTCCTCCCCAAAGAGCAACTGGGAATGCAGGAATTTTGCGGAAACAAACACGAGGACATGCAGGCACAGAGGCTGCAGAGATGCACAGCCATCACAACCACAGAGGGCAGGCAAGAACATCAGCATTTAGAGCTACACCGCAGATTTGAGATTCAGTGTTTTGAATGGAGGTCCAGTGAGAACATTACACTGGGCACCATCATAATCAGAAGGCAGTTATAGAAATCCCTAACTCCCAACCCCTACCACCAAACTGCCCCAGAACCCGCCACCCAGAAATCCCGCCCCCATGCTTCAAGGAGGAAGAGAGTCTCCCAGAGGAGACCAGCACCTGACTGGTGGGCAGAGACAAAACTGCAACTTGATTGCTGACCGCAGGCCAAGAGCAAGGTGCTCATTACCACCCAGAGCTGGGACACTGGGGAAGGCTCTGCAAGCCTCACACACTCCAACCCCAAAGACTGAACTCTCAGCCCCAACAGAGCGTCCATGTAAGAACTTTAATGTTCGACCAGTGGTGGCGCCATGAAACTCAAGAATTTCCAGTGCTCAAAGCAAGATCCAGGCTTATTTGGTACAAATCAATAACCTACACAATGCCATCACTGCAGGAAAGCCTCATCCACAGAAACATAAACAGAATGAAGTCACAGAGAAATATGTGGCAAAATGATGGCTCCAATCAAAAACCCAGAGGAAATTCTGAATAAAACAGATATATGCAAACTGCCTAAGGATGAATTTAAAATAACAGTGATAAGCATACTAACGGAAATCAAGAAAACAATAGTGGAAGAAAAAGAGAACAGTAAAAAGAGAAGAAAGGAAGCAGTATCAAAGAAATGAAGATCACAATAGCGGAACTGAAGAATTCAATAGAGGGACTCAAGAACAGGGTGGATGAAGCTTCCAATAGAATCAGTGAGCTAGAAGATAGGGCAGATGAATGCACCCAAACAAACCGCAAAGAGAGAAAAGAATGAAAAAAATTGAAGATACATTCAAGACCTAAGGGATAACATCAAAAGGAACAACATTCACATCATAGGGGTCCATAAGGAGAAGAGAGAGAAAAGGGGGCAGAAATTGTATTTGAAGAAATAATAATTGAAAATTTCCACAACCTGAAGAATGAAGCAAGTCTCCAGGCCTAGGAAGTTCAGCGTTCCTAATGAAAGAAAAATAAACAGAACTTCACCTACATGTAGCGCCATCAAAATGTCAAAAATAAGAGACAAAGAAAAAATCTTAAAAGTAGCCAGAGAAAAATGAGTCACAAACAAAGGAGTCCCCATGAGAGTGTCAGAGGGTATCTCAAGTGAAACCCTGTGGGTAGGAGTGCAAACTGGTATAAACCCTATGGAAAATAGGATGGAGATTCCTCAAAAAGTTGAAAATGGAAATCAGTATGATCCCTCTACCCCACTTCCGGGTGTTTAACCAAATGAATCAAAAACACGAATTTACAGAGATTTATGCATCCCCATGTTTACTGTAGCACTATTCACAATCGCAAGGAAATGGAAACTACCTAAGTGTCCAAAGTCAGATGAACGGATAAAGAAGATGTGGTACATATACACTGATGGAATCCTATGCAGCCCTCAGGTGACATAAAATCCTGTTATTTCAATTAACAGACATGGACTACAGGGGATGATGCTAAATGAAATAAGTCAAAAGAAGAAAGATAAATTCAGATGATCTCACTCACAGGTGAAATGTGAGTACACAAAACAAAGGAACAGAGGAAACAAATCAACCCTTGGGCACTTGCGACAGAACTGAGGTTACAAACAGGGAACAGGATGTGTGGGGGGGACGACAAGTGGCAGAGCCCACTGGACGATGGTGGAGAACACCTGTGATTTGGTGGAGGGCTGGGTGTACTGATGCATTCTGAGGAATGTGGAAGCTGCACCTCTGCGGAACCTACTCAGAGTTTAATTTATAAAACAAAGTCGATGGAATAAAATACTAAAAAAAAATTAATATAATAAAAAACAGAGTAAATCTAGGCCTAGATTCCACCATACAATTCATAAGACAATCACATTCTATTTCAGAACAGATTAACTGCAAACATTACAAATTACAATTGAAATATTTTAAGATTTTAAATTTTATAGTGCTCTTAGGTAGTGGGTCAGTGGCAGCAGAGGGAAAGGGAATAGAGGCGGCCCTCCAATTAAAAAGGCAACAGACCATGGTGGTGCCAATCTGACATCCTCCAATAAAGGGCAACTTGGGCAGGGATCAGGGCTACTAGACTCCTTTAAAACCTCAGCCAGAAGCTGCTATGGACTGTCCCTCTCCTGGAATATGGCCCACCCTTATCCTACCTCTTAAAGGGTGTATTGCCTTCAATAAATCGTGATTGCTTTGAAAGAAAAAAAAAAAAAAGAACGAAAGAAAGAAAGAAACCAAGGTTTAGAAGTCAAATCACATCCTACACCACCCAGTGGTCAGTGACAGGTGGGACATGCCCAGCACAGGGCTCAATTCACATCCAGACAGCAGGGCGTCCCCAGATCCCAGTAGGAACAGCTGTCATCCAAAAGACAAGAAATAAGAAACACTGGTGAGAGCACAGAAGAAGGAACCCTGTACACTGCTGGTGGGAATGTAAATCGGCGGAGCCACTTAGAAAAGTACGGAGGTGTCTCAAATAAAATCAAAGGTAGCACTACTGTGTAGTCCGGCAATCCACTTCTGGGAATCCAGAGGACATGAAATCGCTAATTCAAGAGCTAATGCATCCTCCTTCCATTCATCGCAGTGTTAGTCACAACATCCAAGACATGGACACAACCTACGCATCGTCAGTGGGGTGAGCTGATAAAGGAATATCAGTCTGAAGAAGCATCAGGTGCTGTCATCTGTGACAACCTGGATGGACCTGGAGGACACTGTTGGTAAAATAAGCCAAATGTAAAGGCACATGCTGCGTGGTCCCGCATTGTGTGTGGAATCTAAGGATCTAAGTTGCAGAACCAGAAGGCAGGATGGTGGGTGTGGGGTGGAGGGGCAATGGATAGGTAGTTGCTTCCAATTATAAGGTAAATAGACCTGGAAACCTAATGTACAGCAGGTGACTACAGTTAATAATGTCTTTATACTCAAAATTTGCTTACTCAGAGAGTAGATCTTAAGTGTTCTCACCCTTCCCCGCCAAAAAAATGACCTATAGAGGTGATGGATGTGTTGACTATGGTGTGGTAACCATTTCGCCACGCGTACATACATCACATCTTCACACTGCGTACCTGCAACACACAGTCTGTACATGTCCAGCACACCGCAAGGCTACTGGTCTCTAGAAGCAGGAACCCCCTCCCCGGACAGGACTGATCGTCTACAAAGCAGGCATGCAGCTCCCACCACCTGAGACCTGGTGAGAATGACACAAACTATGGAAGCATTTGGCTCAATAAACGGTCCCACTGCTGAGGGTGGAAGGTCCCTCTGTGTCTGCCATCAGCGGACACGGAGCTCGCACTGCAGCGGTGCTGCAGCATGTGCCTTTCCACGCCCACATCTCCAAGAAGCAAGTTCCTACAAGTCAGCGGGGTCCCAGAGTCCAGGCTCCTGGTGTTTCCTCCCAGACCCCCTTCATGCCTCCTAGTGCATTGCTGATCTCTTAGCTGTCTCATGACTTTTCACTTTGTCTCATCTGTATTTAGAGGAAAGTCATCTCATCCTTTGAATGCAGTCAGCACAGGTAAATGCAATGGAAGTTAAGAAAAACTACCCCAACCCGTGAGCAGGGGCTTCAAAGCTGACGTGCCTCCGGGGTGATCAAGCCACCGCAGCAAGAAGAGGCGACATGGACAGCACCCAGGAAGTGCCGGACTAGTGGAAATCGCGCTCCGCCTTCTCTCCCTAAATTGAGAGTTGGAAAGGATTTCAACCCGCTGCAATCTGAAATTGGGATTTTTCCACAAACCTCCATGCAGCCAGCAGCACCGTAATCTGTTTTAATTAAATAAATTGGAAAAACAAATCAGGCTGATATGTTGAATCAAGGTGGCATGCGCTGCATATTTATAGCTTCATCGACAGGAGGATTCATGACATATGCTACCAACTTTTGCAGCCGCTTTATTAAGTGGAATAAATAAAATCCGTGCAGAATGGCACCAACTTCTCTGGAGACGGGCTACTGAGGTTCTCCTGCTCTCCACAATTCCAGTTTGTTTTACCGAAATACTGTTGCCTGATAAATATTGTTGTCAAAGCACGCTCCACATCAGGACTCAGTTCAGTATTGAAAGTGGGGGTGACCTTTCCAATACCCCTGCCAACAGGTGAAGGGCAGGTCCCATGGAGCAGGTCCCACCCGCACTTGTGTGGTGGCAGAGTGGGGACCCAGGCCCCGAGCAGTTATGAGGGCTCTCACCGTCAGAGCAGGGTCTTTACAAGAGAACAGTTAGAACAGGGATCCAAAACTACCCGCTGACCCAAACCCAGCCATACCACCCGCTCACTAGTGAAGTCCTGTTAGCGCCAAGATGGCCATGCCAACCAGACCCAGCACAGAGCTGAGGAGTGGACCCAGATCACGTGTGCACAAGGCCTGTAGGATTTACTGTGTGGCTCTCAGGCTGGAGAAACAGGAGTGGGGGTGAGGGCTGGATGGTGAGAGGGGTAGAGACAGATAGACATTAAGAGATTAGGGAGGTTGGGGGAGACAAGAAAACGTGGGAAGCAGGGGACAGGCAGACACCAATACCCATGTCCACAGGACACCCCAAATGTGGGGCCCTTCCTGCTGGACCAGCAACCTATTAGGCAACTGGGAAGTATCCAGAGACGCCACACAACCACACCCTCAGACGAGAGGGCTGAGGGCTGGTCTCCCAGTCCCCGGTGGCTTCTTAACACACTGAACATGACACGTGAGTTCGGGGTCTTGCCGCTCTGATCATAAGCTTCATGCACTCCCAAATGGTGCTTGGATCTCAGTAGGGTGACAGGTGATTTGTCTGGGAGGCACCGAGGAACCGTGAACAAGCGAGCTCTGTGAAGCTATGTAACTTCTGCTGTGTGTCAGTGCAGAGTCCAGCTAACGAACATTTGACAGGCAGCTCGACATTTAGAGTATCACTGAGTGCTAAGACAGAACAGAAGGCTTGTAGGCTTTGACCTAGACGACCTGCACCCTTCCTGGAGCCAGCAGGCTCAAGTTTGGAGGCCCAGATGGCCTTCTCTGGCCTCAATCAGGGAGCTCAGTCTTCCCAGGGCACCCGATACTAAGGGCCCAGGAGCAGGACAGTGGAGTGCAGGCCTGGCACCTGGCAGGGACCAGAGTAGGGTGGGAGGGGTGGGGCAGCTCACCATGAGGTCAGCCTAGCCCTGTGGCAGCTTCATTAAAGCGCAGAGCCGTGCCAGATGTCAGAGGTCTAAATACAGGCAGCCCCCAGCTACGGTGCTAGGTGAGGGCAGAGCTGGGTCTTCTGCTGCTGCTGGGCTACTGGCCACTGCACACTAGCACCGAGATGCTGTTTCCCTGAAGTGCTTGCTCTGTGTCACTCTTCCAGCTACAGAGGGACCTCCTTCCACAAACTACAGAAAAAGTTGTTTTCTGCATGCCTCACCTCTGATGCTATCGAGCATTTGGGAGTAGGCCCTGTGGTCCTGCACTGGTTTGGCGCTCAGAGACCAGGTCCGGCACAGTTGCTGTTCGAGTGTGTGACTGCTCTCTGAGGATGCTGGCAGGCACAGGTCAGTGGCCCGAGTGGAGCTCTGGACGCTGGAGTCCGACACTGACTCATACCACTCCTTCATGCCCACACCCAGCCCAGAGCGCAGGCCCTGATGGTCGGCGGGTCCTGCCTGCCAAGGAGTACACAGCCTCCATGACCTGCACAGGGGCATGCTCCCCACCCCTCCAACATGGCCAGGTGGTTCCCTGCTTCCAGTGGGCAGCTTGTCCTGGCCAAGCCCCCAGCTCTGGGAAATCACGCCCAGTGCTACACTTGACCTCAAGTGCCACTCCCTCCCTATGAAGTAGGAACTCTAGGGGCTTCCCGAGCATGATATGTGGGTGGGGGTGGTGGGGTACAGCCTGATCCTCCCCTAGCAGCTTCTAAGAGAGGGCTCTAAAGAAGCAGGTCTCTCTCCATGAGGAGAAAACCCTCGCTGTGGCCCTGCTCATCAGGCTCAGGGTGACAACTCTGCTGCCACCTGGCTGGGGCAGGAGATAAAGCTTTCAATGGGAAAGGGCCAGGCAGCACCGCAGAGACCACTAAATCTAACTCTACCTCCACTTCCCACAGGCATAGGGTGGCTGATGAAACACCTGGGACAGTCAGCCTCCTTTCACCTACCTCCCAAGGTCCCAAACGAGAGAGGACAACAGCACATCAGGGAACGCCCCAGGGTGCCCTCTCTGTGCTCAGACCCAGTTGTGGGAGTTAAAAGGGCCTTCTGTGCAGGATGAGCATGGGGGGTCACGGTGGAGGGAAAAAGCCAGAACATGGCTCCACAGACCACAGACCACAGTGAGAAGAGCCACGCCCCCCCCAGCCTCATCCAGTGCCCTGGCCCCAGGTGGCTTGGCTATCAAGCTGGGATCTTAGCTCCAGCAGCAGGGATGCTGAGCAGGGTGCTGAGGCTGGGCCCAGGGGAAACACCCTGCCTCAAAGCCTGAGCAGTCCAGGGGGCAGGAGTTATAGGGGTCTCTAACCTAACACAGATCAGAGATCAGTATGGCCCAGGCACAGGAAGAGGCCACAAGATAGCAGCCTGCCTCTGGGGGAGGTGTCAATACCTCCTCAGGATAAAACTGGGCGGAGACAGAGGCCGTAGCTGGGGAGCAGCCGCTCCGCCCTTCTCTGCCCAGAGCCCCACCCCTGGGATGCCAGGGTGGGAGCACGACAGAGAACAGATGGGCTGAGTGGGTGCTCCCCCACTTCTCTGAATGGGGATAGGAGGGCTGAGTGAATGCCACAATCCTGCTGATGATAGAAAGGTGGGGAGAAGGGACAGAAGGGAGTTGGGGACAGTACCAGGAACACTGAGATGTATGTGTCCCCCCACAAGCAGGACTCCAGAGGACAGGAGAGAGGAAGCTGAAATCGGGTGCTCTGCACCTGTGGGGGGTGCCAGGCTGTGGGCGGCTGTGCAGGCCTGATCAGATAAGACAGGGTACACGGTGGCCCATGGGTTCTGAGGTCACTGACAGCTGCTCACCACCCAGGACAGACATCCAAGCATATGGCCCTGGAGGTGTCCGCATTGTGAGCCTTGTAATGAACCAATTAGAGGGCATCTGGCATGCAGAAGGGAAATCCTTCAACGTAAAGGATGCCAGGGCTGACTGAAGGTGTCAGAGAGCCTTCCCTGCAAATCTCTCTTCATTAGTGTTTCACAGAAAGCCCAGCGTGTTGTAATAAAAAGGCGATCCATGCACGCACATCTATGTGGTTTTGCCTCGTGCTGCTGGGCTAACCTTTAAAGGAGGACTGTCGACTGCACACTCACCTCCATCTCCGAGCTGTGGGCGTGCACCTTCTGCACCATGTCCTCGGCCTCTCGCATGCGACGACTCAGCTGGGGCGAGTACTCGGCCGTGGTCAGCTCGCTATCGTAGGATCCCAGGATGGCACGCATGCCATCCCGCTCCTGTGGGCAGAGAAGGCAGCGTGGTCAGGCCCCGCGGGGGTAAGGGTGGTGCCAAAGCCACGTGGCAGCCGGAGCAGGGTGGAGGCTAAATATCAAGTCCAGGGGTCAGCCCTTGCTTGATCTGAACTAACAGCTGAGCTCTCCTGCACCAAGTCCGATCGTCCACTAATCCCTGACTAGGTGCAGTAGTTGTGTGCTCCTGCAGTGTCACGTAGCCCTGTGGTGACTGTGCAGCCCCCTAGTGATAGTGTGGCCCTGTAGAGTGTGGCCAGCTCTGTCTTGTGTGGCTGCCTCCAGGGCCCGCTGCTTCTCAGCTGAGAGAAAGGTCTCTATCCACTTCAGTCAGCACCCTGTCAGCATGACATCCTGAGACCCATTAAAAGGACCCAGGACAACACCAGGCCAAGAAGAGGGCGTTCACTGCCCTCTCTCCCTCTCTGACTCTGACCTGGTGGCTGCAGACATGAAGAGAGGAGAGACCAGCAGACATGAAGAGAGGAGAGACCTGACTGAACAGCAAGTAGTAAGTTTGCAGGGAACTAAGAAGGGTAGCTCTGAATTTCCTGGCAGGCTGAGAATTTGCATTTCAAACACATGCCGAGAGAAGTAAATGCTGGGGTATGGGGGGCACATTGGTGAGCAAGTCAAGGTGGGGACTAGAGCCCGGTGCCCAGGACAAAGAGGTGGGTTTTGGCAAGACCCAGCTGTGAGCCTGACCCCACCAGCAGGCACCTGAGGCAGCGCTGGTCCCTCTGCAACAAGGGGTGGCTGGCCCACTTGAGGGATGCAGCCAGCGCAGCACCTGTAAGTGACATCATATGACAGCAGCAGAATGAGTTTATCTACCTTGGCAATCAGACCTGGGTGTCCCTGTCCCAATAGACGAGTTCAGCATAGCTGATGGACAGAAGCAGGCTCATCCTAACTGCTCCTCACTCTGTCCCCCAGGGCAGGGGCATCAGGCTACAGGGGTTAGCCACACCAGCTCAAAGGCAAATTCACGAACCTGACTCAGACCTGAGGGGTGAGACCTGGGGTGCACCCCATGTGGGGCTGGGGTCCCCCTCACTGCACGTTCTATGTCCCGGGAAAGATGTGGTTACTAGAGGATTGGCTAGGAGTCACTAGCCCGGTCCCTCCTCCTCCAGAAGACCAAGATAGGTGCAGGTGTAGCAACCCCTCCCGCCCCCGGCAAGCCAGCCGGCCTGCTCAGCGCCCTCTCCCGCGCTCATGGCCCCCAGACTTGGTCAGCGCCCACAGGGACTTTGTAATTAGTGATGACAAAAAATTCAATAAGTGAGAAATTAAAGTTACAAATCCAGCTGGAACTGATCACATACCCGTGGAAAATTTGTTTCCACAGGAAGGTTTATCGAGTGTCATAATTTTATTGAAATCCTATATCTTCCTATTGACTTTTATGGTTTCGAGCTGGTTACCAGAGATGTCATTACAGACCTTCGATGGGCAAGGGATTTCCTTTCATAAACAAGCTGTAATTGTCCCCTTTATCGGCCCATCCATCTCCAGAGGCCCTTTCACTCTGTCTCTGCCCCAGACTCAGGCTCGCCGTGCCAAGAGGAAAGCAAAGAATGGCGCTCGTTGTTTGCACCTTTTAAAGAATTGTTTTGTCATTGGTGGTAAAGACCAGGACTGTGCTGTCTAATCTGATGGTGTATGACAGACCGTTTCCACTCGTGCTCACGGCTTCATTCGCAGCTGAGCCAAGGTGGCGCCTCGCTGCATAAGCACTACCTTCAGACACAGTGGAATTCAACTGGAAATCATAACAGAAGCTGGAAGACTCTCAAAATATTTGGAGATTAAACAGTACTTCCACTTGGATTTATTGTGGACTATCAAGGAAACTGGTATGACTAGTCAATTTGACCAATTTATGTTTGAGTTAACCACTGACCCAGCTAAAAAATATGCTCTACTTGACTTCATGGTCAGATCAGAAATAGCAAAAAAAACATGAAAATAAAAATGAACAGCTCTTCGAAGTAACACATGGATCATAGAAGTATTAAAAGAGATTAACAATTTTTTCACACTACTAGAATTTATCGACATCTATGGGGTATAACAAAAACAGGGATATAGCATTGAGTTCATATTTTAGGAAAGACCTAAAATCAATCACCTTCTACTTAGGAAAACATAGAAAGAAGAGCAATATAAGCCTCCAACAAGCAGAAGAAAAAAATCAGAAGTCAATGAAACTGAAAGGAGGAAGTTGAAAAATTCAAAAACAAAAACTGGTTCTTCCTTTTGAAAGATTAACAAAATTGATAAACATAGAATAGGACAAGCAAAACAGAGACTATACAACTTATAATTATCAGAAATGAGAGAAGCATAGAAACTACTAATCCCGTGGACATGAAGAGGAATAAAAAAGCATATGAACTACTCTATACCCAGCAATCTGTGAACTTAGATGAAATGGACCAATCCCTTGAAAGACAAAAACTATCAGAACTCAAGATGACAAACAGAAAACCTGAGAAGATATGTATCTAGTTAAGAAATTGAATCATGAGTTAATGATCTTCCTAAAAAGAAAGCGCCAGGCCCAAACGGTTTCAATGGTGAGGTCGACCGAATATTCACGCGAACAGCAAACTGCTTTGTATGGTGCTGCACAGGTGGGTACACAGCATGTGCATTTGTCAAAACTGACAGATCCGATCTTCATACAAGGGGTGCTGTGTAGTTAGCAACAATATGTCAACATTGACTGACCATGACAAATGTACCAAAATAATGCAGGATGTTACTGTAGGCAAAACTGCAGAGGTAGGGTAAACAATATCGGATTGCTGTTCTATTCTTTCAATTTTCTGTAAATATAAAGGTATTCCAAAAGCAAAGTTTATTGACTGAAAATAATTCTAGCTATACAAGAACATTTGTATAGTTCTCCTCCAAAATAGGAAGGAGGGAAGGGAGAAGAGGAGAATAGAGGGAAGAGGAGGACAATCGAGGGGAGGGGAGGGGAGGAGGTGAGAGGGGATAGGAAGAGAAGAGAGGGGAGAGAGGAAGGAAGGGAGGAAAGGGAAGGAGAGGGGGAGGTGCGAAAGGGGGAGAAGGGAAAGATGGATAATAAGACCGACAGCTCATTCCTGGACAGAGTCGTTGAACCTCAGAGACAGTGGAATGTAAATCAAGCCCAGAATTCTATGTCCAAGAAAAATGTTCAACAAAACTGAAGTTTGAAAACACATTTCATGGAGAAAGGAGTCAAGATGGAGACCTGGAGAAAGCATCCCTCCTGCCACAGAACTAGGAATTCACCTATTTTCCACCCAAACACGGAGAAAAGCAGATCCAGGGGCTAGAGAGACAGAGGAGCAATCAACCACCACAAAGGGTAGGTGAAAATGTCAGGGTTCAGAGTTGTAACATGGATTCTGGGTATGGGCAGTGGCGGATAGGGTAAAGCTGCGGGAAGAACCAGTCCTGCAGAGTTGCCAGAGAAAAACGAGTCACATAAAAAAGCGTCCCCATAAGACTGTCAGCATATTTCTCAAGTGAGACTCTACAGGCCAGAAAGGAATGGCACAATATATTGAAAGTACTGGAAGAAAAGGGTTTATAACCCAGGATAGTAAACCCTTTAATACTATCATTCAGAACTAAAGGAATGATCACAAGTTTCTGGATAAGCCAAAGCTAAAGGAATTCATCACCACAAAACCAACTCTACAAAAAATACTAAAGGATGCTCTATAAAATGCAAAGAACCCCCACTTAAAAACAGTAAGACAGTAAATATAAAAAGGGGGAGGGGGAGGAAGAGAGAACAAAAAATGTGGGTGGACAGAATGAGTGTAAGATTAATCTGCTTTCAAATGAAAATAGGAAATAAACATAGAATTTTTAATTTTTAAACATTAATAGACTAAACTTACCAATCAAAAGACACATGTGGCCAAATGGATGAAAAATGATAACCCAACCTTCTGCTGCATTCAGAAATCTCACCTTCTTTCAAAAGATAAACAAGGATCAAAGTCAATGGCTGGAAGACAATCCTACAGTCTAACGGCAACCACAACAACAAAAAATGCAGGAACAGCCATACTCATATCAGATAAAACAGACTTCCAACTAAAAATGGTAACAAAAGACAGAGATGGACATTACATAATGATTAAGGGCAATCCATCAATAAGACACAATGCTTATTAGCATATATGCACCAAAATGAAATAGCATCAAAATATATTACATGTTATTAGAAATGACAAGAGACATCATCGACAACAAAAAATAGTAGGATACTTCAACACCCCACTTACAAAAATGGACAGATCAACCAGGCAGAAAATTAACAGGGAAACAGCAGCTTTAAATAATCATTTGGAACAGTGATGTCTAATAGGCATACTGAACTCATAATCAAACAAATATAGAATTTACTTTTTTCTCAAAGGCACATGGAATAGTCTCAAGGATAGATCATATGTTGGGACACAAAAAAATGCCTCAAAATTTACAAGATTTAAATCATACCAAGCATCTTCTCTAACTCAAGGGCTTAAAACCAGAAATCAACCACATAAAGAAAGCTGACCAATCCCGAATTAAATGGAGACTAAACATATGCTTCTGAATGGACAAAAGAGGAGCTTAAAAAAATATTTGGATACAAATGAGAATAAAGATATGAGCTACCAGAATCTATGGGATGCAGCAAAAGCAGTATTAAGAGGAAGTTCATTTCAATCCAGTCCCTCCTCAAGAAACAAGAAAAATCACAATCTTAGTCTACATTTAAAGCAATTGGAGAAAGAAGAATTAAAGTAAAAAATCAGTAGACAAAAGGAAATAATCAAAATTCAAGCAGAAATAAATAGAAAACAGAAAATAAAGATCAATGAAACTCTATGTTAATAAAGTAGACAATCCTGAGGATGCAGACAGAGTTTTAGAAAAATACAGTCTCACAAGACTGAACCTGGAAGAACTGGAAACCTGAACAGAACAATCACAAGCAAGGAAATCGAGGAGGTAATCAAAAGTCTTCCTAAAAATAAAAGCCCAGCACCATATCACTATTCTAACAAGTTTACCAAAACATCAGAGAATAATTAATGCCTATTCTTCTCAAACTCTTCCAAAATATTGAGGAACAGGGAACACTCCCAAATATTTCTATGAGGCTAACATCACACTGATACACCAAAAGCTGATAGAGCCCTCACCGAGAAAATTACAGACCAGTATCTCTAATAAACATAGGTGTGAAAATTTGCAACAAAATATTAACAAACAGCGTCCACAATGCATCGAAGGAAATATGTACCATAACCAACTGGAGTTATACCAGGGATGCAAAGATAGTTCAACATACATAAATCTCTTAATGTAATATACAATATCAACAAGAACAAAGAGAAAAGCTATATGATCATATTAATCAGATACAGAGAAGGCTTCTGACAATATCCAACACACATTTATAATTTTTTTAAAAACCTGCAAAAAATGCGGATACGAGGTACATACCTCAACACAATAAAGGCCAAATATGATAAACTCATAGTCAGCAACATAATCAACAGTGGAAAAATTGAAAGCCTATCACCCTTAAGGTCAAGAACAAGGCAAGGCTTTCCATTCTTACCACTGCTACTTAATATTATACTGAAGGGCTTAGCCAGAGCAATCAGGCAACAAAAAGTAATAAAAGAAATTCAAATTGGAAAAGAGGAAGTATCATTAAACACCTATCCAAGGAAAACTGTAAGAACTTCCTAACAGAAATAGAGGACACAAAGATACAGAAAGGCATTCCCTGCTCATGGTTACCATTCCTGGTTAACATTGTTAAATGGTTATCTTAGCTAGTATGCAGTTTTAATGCAATTCCCATTAAAATCCCATGGGTTTATTTCCAGGAAATAGAAAAAAAAAATCTTTAAAATTATATGGAACAACAAAAGAACCCGAACAGCCAAAGCAATTCTGAGAGAAAAGAACAAATCTGAAGGGAAGGCACTCCCAGATATTGAGCTACAATACAAAGTGATACTGATCAAAACGGTATGGCACTGGAATAATAACAGATGCACAGACCAGTGGAATCAAACTGAATCACCAGAAACTGACCCAAATACAGTCAGATAATCTATGACAAAGGAGCCAAAAGCACATAATGGAGAACGGAAAGCCTCTTCAATAATGGTGTTGGGTAACAGTCACATGCAAAATAATGAAGTTAGACCACTCTCTTAACACCTTTCACAAAAATTAACTCAAAATCAACTAATGACTTAGACTGGAAACCATAAAATTCTTGGAAGACAACACAGGAAAGACATTCCATGACATCAGTCTTAGAGAGGTCTTTAGAGACTCACTTCCAGCATCAAAGGAAACAAAAAGGTTTTAAAAAACAACTACATCAAACTAAAGAGCTTCTCCATAGCAAAAAAAAAAAAAAAATTCACCAAAATAAAAAGAAAACTTACTAACTGGGAAAAAGATATTTGTGTCCCATATTTCTGACAAGGGCTTAATATCCAAAATATACAAGGAACTCATAAAACTTAGTAACAGAAAAACAGGCAATCCAATCACAAAATGGGAAGAGGAATCAGAGAGACATTTTTATCAAGAGTATATATAGATGGCCAACATGAACATGAAAAGATGTTTCTCATAGCTACCAGGAAAATGCAAATTAAAACAAAAATGATATATCACTTTAACCTGAGAGACTGGCTATTATCCAACAGTCTAGAAATAACAAATGTTAATAAGAATGTGGGGAAAAGGGAACACCTTTACACTGCCGGTAGGAGTGCAAATTGGTATAACCCCTATGAAAAACATAATAGAAATTCCTCAAAAAGTTGAAGATGGAAATCCCATATGATCCCACCACTCCACTTCTGGGTATTTAACCAAATGATACAAAAACTCTAATTCACAGAGATTTATGCACCCCCATGTTTATTGCAGCCCTGTTCGTAATTGCTAAGAACTGGAAACTACCTAAAAGTGCCCAACAACAAATGAATGGATAAAGAAGCTATGGCATATATACACAATGGCATACTATACAGTACCCTTAGATGAGATAAAATTCTGTCATTTGAATTAACATGGATGGATCTAGAGGGGATCATGCAAAATAAAAATAATCAAAAGAAAGACAGATATCAGATGACCTCTCTCATAGGTGAAACATGAATAGACAAATCAGAAAGAACCAACAAAATAAACCAACCCTTCGACAAAACTGTGGTCACCAATAGAGACTGGGACAGAGGGTGGGTGGGCAAATGGTGGTGGGGCCCACTGGACAGTGGTGAAGAATGCTTGGTGATCTGATGAAGGGTAGGATGTGCTGACATATATCTGAGCAACAGGGAAACTGCACACACGGGGAGTTACACAGGAAGTGGTAGGGTGCTGCAGACAGGAGGGTGCTGCAGACAGGAGGAAGAGGGACCTGAAGTCCGAGGTGCAGGTAGTGGTAGATGGACAAAATCCCGGGAATCAACAATAACAATTCCCTCTGCAGACATGAAGAGTGAGCATGTGATGTGCCCAAAGAGAGTTCCCACAAGTGGGAGGAAAGGAAATTGGTATCAAGGACTGTAAGGCCCGCAAGTGGTGGGAAGAGGCAGTCTTGACTTCTATTAGAATCTGATACGTGTTTTAGGACCAAATAGGTACTGAAATTACTTGAAAGCACATAGGCTTACAGGATAATGAGGAGTGGGATGGTTTATTCTACTGCAAATTACAGAAAGAAAGAAATACAGGCAGAAGGCAAGTATTAAGAAGTCTAATTTTCATGCAAATGTATCACTAATTGAATTAAATGCAACTAAACGTTCAAGCTAAAAATTAAAAAAGATGTTCAGAATGAATAAAAAACATCCATAAGGGACACATCTATCCTGAATCACGAATAAAGGTGCAACAGGAAGGCAATCCAGTAAAAGGTGCAGATACCGTGAAGAAAAGCCAAAACGTCTATATTAACATCATCTCTCAAAGGACATGCAGAGCTTAACGGAGCCCACGGAGATAAAGATAATGTAAGACTGAACTGACCAGATGAAAATAATTTCCAATTTATGGGAACCTGACAAAATAGCATCCAAAGATATACACTGCAATAATTGACAAAATTAAAAAGAGAAATAGACAAACCCATAAACAGAAAAATTTCCACACGACGCTCTCAGGAGCTGGGAGGAAAAGAGAGAGAACCACAAGGATCTGGGTGGTGTGCACAGCGTGATGAGTGGCAGGCACACAGACAACACTGCAGACTCCAGCCTGACTCCAGGAGTCCCAGCCGCTCACAGAACCTGACTGCCTGCCGGCCATAAAGCAGAGATCAGTGAACTCAAAAAACTGCTGTCGTCAGAGCGAGGACTCTGCACACAATGAAACTGAGTCAGAAATCAGCAATTTGATAGAAAATTTCAAAATGCTTGGAAATTTATTTCCGAATAATCTATTGGTCAGATGAAATCAAATAAAATTAATATTTTGAACTAAATAAGAAAAATACAATATAAACTATGGTATGCATATAAATATATAGCCTTACATGCATATTAGAAGAAAGGACATACACAATCAACATATACAACTTAAAAAGTTAGAATAAAAGCAACAAATTATAACTAAAGAAAGAAAAACTTCAAAAATAAAAAGTAATAAGACTATAAGGAACAGAATCAATGATGTTAAAAGTTGGTCCACTCAAATGACTACTAAAATTGATCAACCCTTAATGTGACAGATCAATAGAGTAAATAAATATCCAAATAACAAGAATGAAAAGACACAACTACAGATCATAAAAATATAACAGTATAGACTAAAAAGCTTTACACGGACTTAGATAAAATGAACGGTCTTATAGGATAAAATCTTACCATCACTGAATCAAGAAGAAATTCTAAAAACTTTCAAAGCTATTAAAAGAGTAAAACTAAAAAATTCAATAATAAAAGTATACAAGAAAATTGATAGACTGAAAAACAAAGACTTCATTAACTAGTAAAAAAAAGGTATTTCCACATTGCTTACTTTAATTAAACAACATCATATCAAGACCAGGAGAGTAACTGTGCAGTGTGATGCGGGAAGAGATGCTCGAGAGCAAAGTCTAACCCAGTAAGGAAGAGGAGCATCTCTCCCATCCACGAATACAACGAATACTTCTTGAGTTCCAACATGTGAAGCAACACAGTAGGTGCTAAAGTATAGTGACGACTATTACACAGTGACAAGATTAGAACCCAGGTCTAACAGAATGATAGTAACTATTTAATTGGTATTATATTTATGGAACTAATTTCAGATTTTTAAAGATTTTTTTTTTCAATTCTCAAATAAATAACAGGCACATAAAAAGATGTTCCCACTCGCTGGCTACCAGAGAAATGAAAATTATTAACAACAATGAGATATTACCTTTACCTGAGAGACTGGCTGTTACCCAAAAGTCTGGAAACAACCAATGCTAGCGAGGATGTGAGGAAAAGGGAACACTTTTACACTGTTGTTTACACTGTTGGTGGGAGTGCAAATTGGTGCAATCCCTGTGGAAAACAGTTTGGAGATTCCTCAAAAAGTTGAAGATGGAAATTCCTTAGGATCCTGCCATCCCACTTCTGGGTATTTACCCAAAAGATACAAAAACACTAATTCGCAGAGATTTATGCATGTTCATTGCAGCCCAAGCTTATTGCAACCCTAATCACAATCACTAAGAACTGGAAACTACCCAAATGCCCAACATTAGATGAATGGATAAAGATGTGGTACATACCTATATATATATATATATATATATATATATATATATATACATACACACACACACACACAATGGAATACTACACAGCCCTTATATGAGACAAAATCCTGTCATTTGAATTAACATGAATGGATCTAGAGAGGATTACAATAAGTGAAATAAGTCAAAAGAAGACAGACAGATACCAGATAACTTCCCTCAAAGGTGAAATGTGAATAGACCAAAAAAAAAAAGGAACAGATGAAACAAAACCAACACTTGGACACTTGCAATAGAACTATAAAACTGCGGTGACCAATAGGGAACAGGACGGGACGGGGGCTGGGGGGTAAATGGTGGCGGAGCCCACTGGACAATGCTGAAGAATGCTTAGTGATATGGTAGAGGGCAGGGTGTGCTGACATGTATCTGAGGTAAGGGGAAACTGCACAGATTGTGAACCTATACATATGAGCATATTTTAATGTGCAAAGTCAAAGTCACTGCAATAAAAAAAATTTTCAATTAAAAAAAAAAAAAAAGGAAAGAAATCAAACCACCAACTTAAGCAATTCCTAAACATGTCAGGACTAGATGCCTTCGCAGTTGATCTCTTCCAAACCTCTAACAAAGATACAAAGGCAGTCCTGAGCAAACTATTACAGAAAAGAGAACAAACAATATCCTAACATTTTATAAAACCAGAAAAAATATGGCACCAATACCTAATAAGGACATTTAAGAAATGAAAATGAACAGATGCAAAACTCAACTACTTATTTGCAACCCAAATAAGGCCTTACTCAGGGGAAAATCCACAGGCCGAAGGTAAGTTTGACTTAGTATCTGAAAAGCAATTGACTTGATTCTCTACATTAACCGAATAAAGAAGAAGAACATATGATCATCTTAATATATGCAGAAAAAGCATTTTATTAAAATTAACATTTATTCATATTAAAATAAAACCCTCTTAATAAATAAGGACTAGAAGGGTATTTCTTTAATCTGTTGAGACTTCCTTAGCTTTAAATTTTAACAATGAGGTGTTGAAAGCTTTCCTTCTAAGGCTGAAAAGAGATAGACACCACTACCAACCCTCCTTTTCAGAAGGTGCCAGACCCTCAGCAGCCCAATGAGGAAAGAAGACAGTGGCAAGTGTGAGCGGGGGACACACTGAATATGGAAACCCAAGAGAATCTACAAATAAGTTATTAGAATAACCAAATTTAGTAATGTTGGATCAAAGTCAATAATCAAAATTCAATTACATATCTATATACCAGCAAAATCGGTCAGAAATAAAAATTTGAGGAAAGATAACATAATATCCAAAATTAAAAGAAGAAAACAAAACCCTGTGATGTCTACCTAGAAAACAGCACTATCATGACTGAGAGACAATAGGTGACCTCACACCAAGGAGGCAGGCAGCTGCGTGTCCATGAAAAGAAAGTACCGGCTAACCAAGCAGGTGGGTGGGAGGTGCAGAAGGCCTGGGAATAGGTGGAGCCCACAAGTAACTGTCATGTGCAACACTAGTTCTAAGACAGAAGGAAGCAGCACATCAGAGCAGCGGGACAACAACCTTGTCAGCACTGAGCACCATGAAGGCGAAAAGACGAGAACACAGAGGCCTGCATCAGTGATCTGGGAAAGTGAACGTCTGTTAAACAGGACACGGGAAAGAGCAGCCATAAGGAATCTTAAATGGGTGAATTAGATCCACTAAAATTAAAAACTCGTTACATTAAGTTAAAGAGAATGCAAACATGCAAAAGGGGAGTTTTCTTAAGCCTGGTCTCCAGGCAGGTCAGACCCTGACATTAGAAAAGAGCAGACAGGAGGGCAGGACTGGCAGCTGCCTGGAGGTAGTGCCACCACAGGCCAAGGGTCCACCCCTCAGTCTCTGGACATCTAGTGGGAAACACAGGACTTTGGTGAGTGACAGCACTCAGTGTGAGCAAGGCTTTGAGTCACAGGAAGACTCACTCCTAGGAGGCATGCAAATTGCCACAAGCCCCTCAGCAAACTGGCCACCAACTCTAGCAGGGATGCTCTGAGGATCCCTGACGTGCATGTGTATACAGGCCCAGATACATGCATGGAACCACACATGGGCCCCAAAAGCTAAGGAAAGGATATTCACAACAACATGTTCACAATCACAAAAAATATGCTCCCAAACCCATCCAAGGACAAGAAATACCATGTGGAGACTCAAACCTGAGACACAACATGATTTTGAGCAAAAGAAAACAAATTCAAAAGATTACCAAGAAGACGGCAACCTGGTAAGGGTGAGACTCAGATCCTCCCCACAGAGCAACTAGGAATTCACCTATTCTCCAAAAACAAATACCGAGGAAAGGCAGACGCAGCAACTGTAGAGACAGAGCAGCTTTCGTGACGACAAAGGGTAGGTGAAAACGTCCTGGTATGGAGCTAAACTGCAGATTTGAGACTCAGGATAGGAGCTGTGGCAGCAGGGGTGGAACTGTGGGAGGACACCAATGGCCTGGAGAGCTGCTGCAAGCATCTAAGAGTCCGCCCAGTGGAGTCGGGACATGGAAGCTGGGGAGACTGACTTGGCACAAGGAAGGAAGGAAGGAAAGTCAATGCTCTGGGGATTGAGCTGGAGCCTGCATGGTGAAATCACACTGAGTGCCACCAAAACAGGAAGGCAGTTAAGGAAATTCCCTATTCCCACCTCCTCCCACCACCATTTTGTGGCAGAGTCTCGGCATCTACCCACCAAATATCCCGACCACCAGATATCCCACTCCCAGGATTAAAGGAAGAAGGTAGTCTGCCTGAAAGGACTAAATTTCAACACTACCTGCTAGTGCCACCCTGTGGGTAGAGTTGAAACTTCAGTCTGATTGCCAATTGTGGGCCAGCGGCAAGGTGATCACCCTACACAACACCATCACTGTAGGGAAACCTAATCCACAGAAACAAAAAGAGTGCCAAATAGCACAAAGGACCAGATAAATATACATGAAATGATGGATCCAATCAATAACCCAGGGGAAAATCTGAATATAGCAGACATATGTGAACTACCTGAAGATGAATTTTGGTTAATAGTGGTTAACATATTCATGGGAATCCAGAAAACAATAGAGGAAGTGAAAGAGAACATCAAAAAAGAAAGAGAAGAAATGAAGCAAGATAGCAAAGAAATGAAGAATATTATGGCTGAACTAAAGAACTCAACAGAGGGACTAAAGAACAGGATGAATGAAGCTTCCAATGGAATCAGCAATCCAGCAAACAGGGCCGAGAAGGCACTCAAGTGAACCAGCAAAAAGATTTAAAAAATGCAAAGAAACAAAGATGGTATTCAAGACCTTTGGGATATCAGCAACAAGAAGAACATTCTCATCATAGGGTCCCAAAAGGAGAGGAGAGAAAAGGGAGGCAGAAACTGTATTTGAAAAAAAATAGATGAGAACTTTCCAAACCTGAAGAATGAAGTAAGATTCCAGACCCAGGAAGCTCAAAGAGGTTCTAGTATAAAACTCAAAGAGAACTACACTCTGACACACTGAAGGTGAGCAGTCAGGCAATGAAAGGAAGAAGAAGATTTGATTGTCATCAAAATGTCAAAAATACAAGATAAAGAATCTTAAAAGCAGCGAGAGAAAAACGTGTCACATACAAAGGAGTCCCCATAAGAGCGTCAGCGGATTTCTCAAGTGAAACTCTACAGGCCAGAAAGGAATGTCATGATATATTGAAAGCACTGAAAGAAAAGGATTTTCAACCTAGGATACTATACCCTGTGAGATTATCATTCAGAACTGAAGGAATGATCAGAAGATTTTCCAATAAGCAGAAGTTAAAGGAATTCATTACCACAAACCCAGCTTTGTAAAAAAATCCTAAAGGATGCAGCCTTTAAAAAAGCAGAGAAACCCCACTTAAAAACTGTAAGATAGTAAATATAAAAAGCAAGGAGGTGGAGAAGAGAACAAAAATATGGATAGTTAGAATGAGTAGAAGACTATAAAAATAGGAAATAGAATTATTAATGCTAAGTTCAAGGTAACCTCAAAACACATTCTCAGGGGAAAAGCAAATAAGAAAACAAAAATGGAAACCAATCAAAACATAATTACACCCAACCAAGCTAAAAAGAGAAAAGAGAAGAACAAAGGCACTATTTGGAACAACACACAGAAGATAAATTACAAAATGACAATAAACAGCTACATATTAATAATCGCCCTAAAGGTTAATGGACTGAACTCACCAGCCAAATGATGTAGAGTGGCTGAATGAATTAAAAAGCAAAACCCAACCTTCTGCGCTGCATTCAGGAAACCCACCTTCTTTGAAAAGATAAACAAAGGCTCAAAGTTAACAGTTAGAAGACAATCCTACAGACGAATGGCAACCACAAAAGAGCAAGAACAGCTATATTCATATCGGATAAAATAGACTTCCAACTAAAGAGAACAACAAAAATCAGAAATGGATATTATATAATGAATAAAGGGTCAATCCAGCAAGAAGACATAATGCTTACGAATATGCACCAAATGAAGAGGGCATCACAATATACTAAGCAAGCAGTATTAGATATGACAAGAGACAGTGAGAGCAACACAACAATAGTGGGAGACTTCAACACCCCACTATGACAATGGCAGATCAACCAGCCAGAAAATTAATAGGGAAAAAGTTGCTGTAAATGACCATCTGAAACAGATACGTCTAACAGACAATACCGAACATTTCACCAAACGACTCAAGATTGTACTTTCTTCTTAAGTGTGCATGGAACATTCTCAAAGACAGATCATATTTTGGGACACAAAACATGTCTCAACAAATTTACAAAGATTGAAATCATACCAAGCATCTTCTCTGTCCACAATGGCTTCAAACTAAAATCGACCACAAAAAGACAGCTGGATGACCCCAAATTAATTGGAAACTAAACAATATGCTTCTGAATGACTCTAGGGTAAAAGAGGAAATCAAAGAGGAACTTAAAAAGTACTTAGAGACAGAGAATGAAGACATGAGCTACCAGAATCTATGGGATGCAATAAAAGCAGGACTAAGAGGAAAGTTCACTGCAATCTAGGACCACATCAGGAAACAAGAAAAACCTCAAATAAACAACCTAACTCTACATTTAAAACAATTAGAGAAGGAAGAGCACTTACAGTCAAAATCTGCAGGAGAGAAAATAATACAAATTCAAGCAGAAATAAATGAAATAGAAAACAAATGACAATAAAGAAGATCAATAAAATCAGAAGTTGGTTCTTTGAAAAAATAAAATTGACAAGTCATTGGCTAGACTCACAAAGGAAAACAGAAAACTCTCATAACTAGAATCAGAAATAAAAGGGGAGAAGTTACAACAGATACTACAGAAATTCAAAACATCACAACAGACTACTATGAACTGTTGTTGTGACAACAAAGTGAAGAACCTTGAGGAAATGGACAGACTTTTAGAAAAACACAGTCTACCAAGATTGAACCTGGAAAACCTGAACAGAACAATCACAAACAAGGAAATTGAAAAGGTAATCAAAAGTCTTCCTAAAAATAAAAGCCCAGGACCAGATGGCTTTTTTTTTTATAGTTGTTAATGAGTTTCAGCAAATCATCAGAGAAGAATTTATACCTATTCTTCTCAAGCTCTTCCAAAATATTGAAGAACAGGGAATTCTCCCAAATACTTTTTATGAGGTTAGCATCACACTGATACCAAAAGCTGATAAGAGATGTCACCAAGAAAATTAGACCAATATCTCTAATAAATACAAACGTAAAAATTCTCAACAAAATATTAGTAACCAAATCCAACAATGCATTAAAAGATCATGCATCATGATGAAGTGGGATTTATCCCAGGGATACAAGGATGGTTTAACATACGTAATCTATTAATATCATATCAACAAGAGCAAAGAGAAAACCTCTTGATCATATCAATAAACAAAGAGAAAGCTTTTGACAAGATCCAACACCCATTTATGATAAAAAAAAAAAACCCTTCATGAAATGGGAATAGAAGTTACATAACAACATAATAAAGGCCGTATATGAAAAACCCACAGCCAACATCAAAGTCAATGGTGAAAAATTGAAAGTATTTCCTCTGAGGTCAGGAACAAGGCAAGATTGCTCACTCTCACCATTGTTTTTTAACATTGTGCTAGAAGTCTTAGACAGAGTAATTATGCAAGAAAAAGAATTCAAATTGTAAAGGAAGAAATAAAACTATAATTATAAGCTGATGACATGATCATATATATTGAAAACTCTAAAAACCCTGTCAAAAAAGTCTAGAACTCATCAACAAATGCTGTAATGTGGGAGGCTACAAATGCACAAAACACTTTTATATGTAATTATGCAAGAAAAGGAAATAAAAGGAATTCAAATTGGAAAGGAGAAAATAAAAGTATAATTATTAGCTGATGACATGATCATATATACTGAAAATTCTAAAAACCCTGTCAAAAAAGTCTAGAACTCATCAACAAATACAATAATATGGGAGGCTACAAAATCAACGCACAAAACATTTTTATGAAGTCTAATTTATCAACTTTTCTTTTTACGGAGTACTCTCAGTGTCATGACAAATCTCTGCCTAGATTCTGAAGATTTTTTTCAGTTTGAAAGTAAATATTCTATGCTTATGTTCTACACTCAGTGCATGATTATATGGTGATTTGGGGGGTTTGTGTGAGATTTAGATAAAGGTTCACTTTTGCCTGTGGGTGCGTGATTGCCCAGCTTGATGTACTGAGAAGATGACGTTTCTCCCACTGAACTGCTTTGCATCTTTTTCAAATGCCAGCTGGCACAAAGTCATAGAGAAAAGACATTGATAAAGTCAGAGGAGAGAGAGGGAAAGAACTAGAAATCAGTTGAGACAGACTGGAGCTCTGAAAAGATCAATAAAATCGAGAAACAGAATAAATAGCCAAGATGCAGGTTAGTGTACTCGCTAACTAAAGGGCAGTCCCGCCTACCTTCCAGAAAGAAAAGGGTCACAAAGAACACTACCACCAATTGTGTGCCAAAACTCAGAGGCCTGGGAAAAGGCACAAGCTCTGGAAAATGCACCAGCAATCTCAGAAGAAACAGAGACCCTCCTGCTGCCTGTCACCTGGCTCAGCCCCCTCTCCTGAGTCCAAGGTCCCAAGACCCCTCAGCTTCTGTAGGCTCTTCTTCCCTGTTCTGCCACCCCATATCCAAATCCCTTCCTCACCACCGAGCTACCCATCACCCCTTACAGTTTTTTTCAGTTACTGCCTAGAACCTGCTCTCACTAGGACTCCCAGGTCTGTCGGAGGGAACTGGTCCTTGTCCTGGTTGTCTGACCTCTGGCACTCCTGGGAGGCCGGCCAGCTCACCCTGGAGTCTGGGGCCAAAGGGGAAAGCGCAGGAGCCTCAGCACTAAGCTCTGTAGAGGCCTGAAGCCCCAGTCTCCCCAGCAAGACCTTACTTAATGTTTGATTTATACACGGCACCCAGGGTGCTTGGCTGTATTTGGCAAAAGAAACAGGGACGAATATGTCTACTTTCCTGGGTGCTGTAGTAAGGCACCCAGGATGCTGGGTTTAGTAACCAGCACATCCAGCACTGTTCCTGGCCCACAAGTGGCCCTGGCCCTCAGAACATGTTAACTAAACCAGATTGGGGGCAGTGGGGTGCTTTGAAGGCACCTGACTAAGGACAGATCACTGAGCCCCTGGGGGAGGTGCCACTTCCAAGTCAAACAGATGCAGGCTCTCGCCAAGTGGCCCAAGGTGGGGATGATCAGGAGGAGTCACCAGGAGCCAAACCTCCCACAGATCTGCGCCTAAGCCCAGGTGCCGGCGAGGCCTGGGAGAACGAGGGCCAGCGGAGATTGCTGCTGTGTCTCATGCCTGAGAGGGACCCCACAACTAATATCCACCACCCTTCCCATGCTCTCCAAATCATGGCTTAGAATCGGTAGACACCAGTTCCCTCCAGGTGTCTGCCAAGGCCTGCCCTCAGAAGGAAACAGGTTCCGGGAAGGCAGCCTGCTCTGGGGAATCTGGCCCACCCTTCTGCATTCCCCTCATTTAAGAAAGTGCTTATGCAAAGATCTCCCATGCATAATGCATTCAATTATGCAGTGTAAGAAGGAGTCTTAATGGAGAAACTTCATGTCAGCCACACAACACTTCAAGAAATATTCAAATAAAGACCATGCCACTGACTCTCAAACGCACACCCTCACTGTCCACAGGGACACAGTATAAACACACAATGTGGTCTGTCTCATGCCTTGCAGTGCCTGAAGGCTCCCGCCTGAATGCTCCGGGAGCCCACACCTCCACTTGGCGGCCCCACATTAGCATGTAAATAGCTGGCAGATACGGAAATGAAAGCAGAAGAGCTCTTTAATTAACTTTAATCCTCTGGAACCCAGCTCAGCCTGCTCTGACAGTTCTGGTTCTAACCTCATCCAGGGCCCGCCAAATGAGTCCTGCCAGGCCAGCACAGGAGGGCAGCTGGAAAGGGCCAGCATGTGACCCTTGGCGATTTGGCTCCCCACACAGTGCCATGCCTGCCATCTAGAATGTTGGGGTGCTCCTGGGCCCTGCCTGGGCGGAGGGCACAGGGGATAGAGTACTGGCCCCATTCCTGGCTGCAGCTGATTCCCACAATGGCCCTGCAGTGGGGGCAAAGAGAAACCTGAGTGTAGCCAGGTTCAGCATGCCAGGAGGAACCCCAGGTGACCCTGGAGTCTGGCAGCACGCAAGGAAGGGCAGTGGGCTGAGGAGGCCAACAAGGCTGGCCAATGCTGCGGTCGAAAGGAAGGGATACGGTCTAAGACACGACAAGGGTGGGAGGGCAGTGCAGGCTCCTAGGCCAGGCCCTCCATGTGCTCTGATCTCAAGGCTGCCAAGGGGGTCAACCCACCACCACGCTGATGGGAGTGGGAGCACGCAGCAGCACAGAACTGGTTCTAATGCCGACGCTGTTCTGCGGGGCTGCTGTAACCACTGTAGGACCTCAGTTCAGGCTTGTGAGCTGTGAGATGCCAACGAAGAAGCCTGTAGGCACAAGACCAGTGCACAGGACGGCACCAACAGATATACCGATGGGCTGGACAGTGACAGCAGGCCAGTGTCCTGGAGGTTTGGTCCAGGTCACTAGCAAGGCAGCTGCTTCCTCCTCTACCCCAGTGTCAACTCCCTTTCCCACAGCCAGGGCATCAGAGTGGTGCCCAACTCCTCTCCTGATGCACAGCCCTGGATTCCATCCACAGGAAAGTGGGCGGCCACACAGTGCACTCAGGGAAATGGGGTGGAGCGGCAGTGTGGGAGATGGGAAGTGGAGGCCAACTGCACCAGTCCCATGTCTGGGGACTAGGGGTGGCGGCTTAGGCTGTGATGGTAGCAGTGTGCCCAAGGGAGGGCCCAGGCACCTCTGCTGCAGGAGGCTCACACTCCTGGCAGAGACACAGAGGTGGCGCTCTGGCCACTGTCCCTTGAGCAACAGGGAAAGGCCCCAAGAAAGACAAACTCGGAGCCCTGCTTCCACTGGTACGGTGGTTGCACAAGGCTGGCCTGCACAGGAAAAAATGAGCTTCTGGAAGCAGTGGTATTTCTTCAGCCCGAGCTTAATAAAACCTTAGGCACAGGCTAAGCAGTGAACCTAATTAATTTAGACTTTCATAAAGCTGCAGATGAGGTCCTGGCTAAGAGCTTATTAGAATGCCTCCAGGAGGCCCGGTTCACAGCTATGTACTGGCCGCAGAGCAAGAGGGAGTCAGAGGGAACTTTCCTGGAAGGGAGAGGAGGGCGGAACAGGTGCCTGTCTGTCACCTAGAGAGCGCACTCCTTTGCCATACACCACAGAGAGACCTGTCCCCAGAGCCCAGACACTCTTCGGTGGAGGCCTCTCCCTGGGCCCCATGTTCTCAACTTTGGAGAGAAAACAACAGACACAAAGTCCAAACTATTTTCTGGGGGGGGGGGGGTCCCAAAAAGAGTCCAAATCACTCCCCATAAGAGACCACATAGCCCACCCACGTGCAGGGGCCCTCCAAACCATAGCGGGCTGTTGGCCCGTGTCACAGGGAGGAGCTGAGGCCCCGCGAGGGAAGAAGTCTTTGGGGGTGCATCTGGAGCTGGACCTGTCAGCCTGCAGCCAGCAGGCCCCAGATCAGTGTCCGAATGCTCCTGGCCCTTAGCGCAGAGGGGTCCACAGCAGTCACTGTGCTGTCGTCCAGAGGGCACTACCTTTCCAGGAGCCAGCTCCACACATCTTTACCTGTTGTTCTCAATTGGAAGGCTCCCCAGCCAGGGAGCTGGGCCTCCACTGTGCACGAAACTGCTGGACAACGTCTGTATGGCTTCTCCAACTCACGGTCACTAGCTGGGAATGCTGCAAACAAGCCACCTCCTTCTCCTCGAAGCCCCTCTTAGCATATAACTCGGGGTGTGGTTCCGCATCCCCTTGGCTGGGCCCTCCCGGTTACACTCAAACTTACTTGAAACTTTCAGTCTAGAAGAACTAAAATAACTTTGGAAGGGGCAAGGTTGGGAATGTTCAAATTCTCCCCCATTTTCTAGACCACATAAGCTGTGAGAAGGTGGGATTGGCCGCTCACAGAGATGCTGGTTACATTGCAACGCTGCTAGGGAGGAGTGGGTGCCAGTACCCCAGGCCCCAGCAGCCACTCCCAAGCCCAGTCAAAAGAGGGGAAACCCTTGGCTCCTGCTGTCACCAGGGCACATGACAGCTCTCATGGTCAGGGATGAACAACAGTCCAGGCCCAGGTAAGAGGCAGCCTGCTGCTGGTCCCCTGAGTGACCCAGGACATCACGCACCTCCTGGGAGATACATGAGGTCATATATGATACCTGCTGTCACCTTCTCACCACTGGTCAGACAGAAGAGAGGACACTCCAACACAGCAGTGGGCTATTGGTAAGGGATCTGTGCTCTCTGCAGACACCCACTGGGTGGGCAGCCCACCATCTCCATCCCAAGCCTTGTCCCTTCTCAGTCCCTTTCCCTAGACAGAACTGGACTGGAAATGACCTCAAAAAAAGCACGCAAGCTGAGACCTGGTCGCAGCCACAGCACTGCACACGGCACTGCCAGCCAGCCTCCTGGTAGCACACTGGGCTCAAGGAGTGTGGGGAAGTTCTGCTCTGGGCGAGTTCTTCTCTTCCCCCTGGCCTGTGTGGGGCAGCGTGAGTCCTTATGGACAAAATTAACCAGAAGAATATTGACTTCACTGCACTCCCTGCACTTGATTGTTTCCATGTGATGATGGATGACATTTAATACCTCCAGTCTCAGCTCACCCTGAGTCTGTAAATACAGATCTCACTTTATTGCTATTTAATAACCATTAGAACGGTGAGGGCTGGGCCTCCTCTGAGGGCCTAATGTTCCATGAGGGACTCAGGGGAAAAGTAGTCAAACTGCACAAAACAACTGGCTTTCCAGAATTAAAGCCCATATGTGTACAATGCATGCTCACACACATGTGCACATACATGTGCACTCACACAACTACACGTACAAGCACACAGACACTACATACTGGTTACGAAGACACTGGCAGGCCTGGATGGACTGGGGGCTAAGGTGGCAGTCAGATGCCTGAGCTGGATACAGGGGGCCCCTCTGGGCACACACCCCAACCTTCCCTGGCAACAGATGCCTCTTCCATTAAATGCACATCCTAGCTTATAAAATTTTCAAGATAACTTTTAAGTGGGTATATTAGAAAAATACTAATAAAAGTTTAAGTAAATTTGATGAGAATGAGCAGTCATTACTTATCACTGAATGCCTACTTGTTCCACATCCCAATCAGGCATCTGATTTACATTTACTGGAAAATAAGTCATTTAGTGACAGTAAGCAAGGACCGCGAGGCATCAGGTCAAGCACAGACAGCATGAAGAAGCCATGGCTGCCTGCATGGAAGTGCAAACTTGCCCTACACTGTGAGAACAGGGCTGTCCAAGGCGCGGAGTGAGGGCTGATCGGCCCACCCCTGGGAGGGCAAGCAGACACTGCCCTCGGCCTGGCAGGGCACCAGGCACAGGGACGAGCCCGGCTCTGCACTGTGGAGCGACGCACACCAGGGTCCAGTCAGTTACAGATGACCCTTCCCCTCCTCTTCCGTGATGACTCACCGCAGCAGCCCCTCCAGTGCCTACTCCACCCACGTCCACGCACGTCTTGTCAAAGTAAAGAGCTGTGCTTACTGTGGGGCCTGCAAATTCCTTAATCTGCAAACATGGCAAAGCTACATGCTGCTTCCATCAGGTTCCCATCTCCTTTTAACAAGTCACTGGTGAGATGTCTGAGTGATTTTGCATAGTACAGTCATTTTTAGGAACGCGCTGAATTAGAGCAAACGTGACATAAAGTATTGAACTAACTACCCCGTCTACGTGAAGAGTCCTTGTCCCTTTAAACTATTTTCACAGTACTGGCTCTCTAGTCCATCCCAGAAGAGGGCCGCGTGCCTGTGCGGGGTGGGGCAGGCATGGGTGGCCAGGGGCTTCCTCTCCCAGCTTCCTTTCCTTCCAAGTCTGGGAGAGGGAGGAGGGCAGAGGCAGCACAGAAAACGCAAGTTCAGCTCAGCATTTTGAGGCTCATCCGCAGTTCTTTCTCCCAGAAAAACAGTGAGCAGAACCCGACACCCGTTTGTTCAGAGAAAGGCCCAAGCTGACTTTCGGTGCTCACATCCAGGGACAACAAAAGGCCAGCACAGTTCACAAATCCAGAGGGCCTGTAAGCACTTGAGAAGGGAAGAGGAAACCGGGTTTCCAAAGAGGTGGAGGGGAGAGGAGCAGACAGAGGTCGTGACCGCCCATACTCCCGGCTGGGACAGCCAGACAGGAGATGGGCACGCACCAACACCGTGTCCTTGAGGACGGCACCACCACCCCTCACTGAACGACCGATGTCACGACAACAGGGCCGCTGGAGCAGGGAGCTGTGCTGCCGGGGCCCTTGGCATCTCCACGAAAGGGAGGGAAGGAGGATGCACAGTCAAGCGCAGGTGCTGCCGGTGGCTCAGCCTCCTTGGGCACCAGCTACGACCCTGGCAAAGAGGTGCCACTCTGTCAGAACCTCCATGACCGCAGGAAGCACACTCCATCCTCCCTGCACCTTGCAGAGGGGCAGACAAGCCTATGACTCAGGGGAGGGGACACCTCCCCCAGACTGGGAGTCAGGACCTCCAGAATTCATCCTTAGGGCAGTGAAACAAGAGCCGCTCAGGGGAGAGAGGCCACTAAGAGAGCTGCCCAGTCCCACCCAAACTGCTGACCTGGCCATTAGCAGGCGGCCAGACCACGCCGCCCCTGGCCAAGGGCATACACCTGGGCCAGCATGGCCAGGAGGCCAGTGGCATCTTTAATGTCTTTGAAATGATCATCAGGAGAGGCTTGGAGACAATTCAAACAACAACCGCAAGGCGCGAGGCTATTTTTAGCATCAGCACTCGAGGCTGCCTGGCGGGGAACCATGTCTTTGAGCGTGACCATCAATTTTCACCTGCAGCCAACTTCCTTTCCTTTCAGGATGAAGGTTATTCAAAGATTTGGATTTCTTCGAAATTGAGTTAAAACAAGAACAGGTCTCCACAAAGATGAGGGAATTTTAAAGCCTCAGCAAGGACACTCATGGACTAGCGCAGCCCAGGGTAGGGGTCCCACCAGTATTTTCTGGAACTCATCCCACGCCCACTCCACAAGGCACACCTGCTCCTCAAGGCCCCCTGCAGGCCAGCAAAGGTCAGCCATGCTGGTGGACAGGACAGGACCAGACAGGCGCTGCAGAGCTTTCCCTGACGCCTGCAGGTCAGCTGTGCTTGAGTCACGGTTTCCACATCTGGAAACCAGCGGAGGTCTGCGTGCCCACCCACGAGTCACCAGCCCCGGCACAGGGATGGGGAAACAGGTCCACGCCTTCGAATGACGACTAAGGAGAGACCACACATCCAGTCAAGCATGAACCAAATGCTAACGCAGTCTTTAGAAACTCAGAAGGCAGAAACATTACTTAAAATTAACAAAACATTAAATCTGAAATGAAGACAGGGCCTGCACCCAGCCCTCACCCACCTGTCCCACCCAGTCTGTCATATGGGGGCTACACCCCTCACCCATATGTCCCACCCAGCCCAGCCCATGGGGTGACTTAGGGCCACTGCACATGGTATCAAGTCGCTGAGAGCACTGTGAGGCGGGCCTAGGGGTACTGGCATCCTCTGGGACCACACAGACACTAAGACAGCCAGCCCAGGGGAGCACAAAGCTCCAGCTCAGCCACTGACCACTCATGTTTGTGCCCTCCAAAGGTCCCAGAAGGTAGCCCAGACAAGATGACGCTCAGGGATTACAGGGCTCACACATGTCCTGAAGTCAGGACCACTCCCTGGATGTGATCCGAGGTCTCTCCAGAGAGGCAGAGAACCTGAGACCAGACCCAGGGGCTCTGGGAGGAAACGGTGCCGACCCTGCTTACCCTAGTTCCAAGTTACTGTATTGGGAAAAAATGTAAAAATATTAGTATCATTTATGTCCGATTTAATGACGGACCCCAGGCCACGAGTGAGTCCTTAGAATGGACACGCAGGCGCTGGTGTACATGCTGCAGATGTCTAACAAGGGGACACAATCAGGGATGCTGGGGACAGCAAGAAGACAGCCGCAAGGTCTTGCCCAGGCTACCGGATGTGCTGGGGAGATGCCCCGGGCTAAGGAGATGGGCGGGGAGACCCGGAGGAGAGTGGCCCAATGTGGGCAGCAGTTCGAGAAGGGGCAGCTGTCCCCTCCCAGCACTTCCCTGCCTCACTGGGGAGCTGCAATTCTTTCAACTTTCATTGTTGGGGGAGAAGGCAATTAGCACCACTTTCCAAGTTGCTAATTTTAAGTCACAGCATCGAAAATAGACACATCTGTATCCGCAATCTCGCTGCGAGCACTTCTGCTGTTACCACCCACCTGGTGGCGGCCAGCAGGCAGCACCCGGCAGCAGTCCACCCAGCAGAAAGGCGGAGTCTGGGGGCGGAGGGCCCAGTGAAGGCGAGGCCCAAACCAAAGTGGGCATCAGCAGCTGTGCCCTTCTTAAATTAATGGACCAAGCCCACAGCAGGAAGGGGCATGACATGACCCATAGCCAAAGACTGGGGTCTGGGTCAAGGGGGCAGGTTGGTTGGAGCCACTGACTCCAAGGTGAGACCAGGTGGGCACCTGTCACTCAGGGGCATCCCACCATAGACACCTCCCAGACTAGTGTGCCCCGGGGCAAGGTGCCACGCTACCTGGGGTCCACAGGGACAGGCAGGGACAGTCTCTCCTGAGAGAGGGACCAATGCAGAATGGGACCACCTGAGCCAGCAAACTTCAGCTTCTAAGCAGTACCAAGCAGGCGCATCAGCCTGCAGGGGTAAGGGGCAGATGAGACGGGGCTCCCACTGTAGACCCTTTCAGCAGCAGCACTCACAAGTGCCTCCCCCATCCCGCCCACAACGCTACTCAGCACGAAAGGCATTTCATTTTGCATACTTCCCAACATTGCTTTTCTCTCTGTATTTTTTTTTTCTCCTGCCATGACCCAATCCAGCTGCCCTCTCAGTAGGATAATACGATAATATTGGTGACAAGATTGGCTTTCTAATAACTCTGCAAATGGCATTTTCTCATAACAAAAAAAAAGTGGGAGCTTTTTTACTTAAATGGATATAATAGACATGTCGGTCTAGAAATGTAACCTGAAAGGACAATATATTAACACCTGAAAATTAAATTTTAAAGCCGAGAGGATCTTGTTCTCTGCAGAGGGAGGACAGCTCTGGTGCTGAGCAGAGCAAATGTTGGCTGGAGGGCATTTCTCTTGCCCCCTCCCCTCCATTTTCTCCAGTTCCAGGCTAAAGCAGAAGGGTGCGTTTTAAATTAAACAAAAACAGACTTTTTCAAAAATAAACTAAATCAAACAACAATAGACTTCTAGTGAAAAACAGCAAATCAGTGGTTATAGGAAGAGAAGGGGGAAGCCCAAGAGCAAATAGGATAAAGGGAATCAACTGTACGGTGAAGGAAAAATGGGAAGAGTGAACTTACTGTAACACAGACAGATGTGGGTTTACTATAATGCATGACTTAAGCCTGTTTCATGTTATAATACAATGTTCCTTCAGTAAAATTACTTTAAGAAATCAGAAAAAAGCAAGATATGATGGGTTTAGACAGCATAGCAGTCTGCCCTGCCCCCAGGGGGCGCCCTGATGGTCGGCTCCTAGCCAGTGCAGACATTACCAGCCAGGCCCACTCCACAGCCGCCAGCCAGCAGCAGAGGAGAGCTCAGAGACCCAGCAGGGCAGCAGAAGCCAGTCCTGCCATCCCACTCACAAGGGTGGGCGAAGAACAGACCCCACAGAATGCCCACAGTCACCAGCACCAGTAGCACAGCAGGGTCTGGCGTGTGGCAGGCACTCAACACCTACGCAGGAAAACTGGCTACACAGGTGAACAACAGAGCACTCCAGAATGCGTGCTCCCGGGGAGTGGACGGGGAGTAGCTGGGCCAGGGTCGTGAGCTTCCGAGGAGCAGGGGTGAGCAAAGTCTAAGCGAGACCTAGACAACAAAGAAGGTTCAGGTTGGAGACCTTCTCACGGGCCTGCCCACCTGCACTGCCGCCGCCACTGGACCAGGCACACGGCTGAGAGCACCACTCTCTCAGCAGTGGCACGATCCCCTAGTGGTCAGTCACTGGTCCCGTTACCCCACGTCTGAAAAGGTAGCACTCTGCTGCTGACACTATCCACAGACCAAAAGCAAGGGCCGCCCTTGAGAAATGACACAGAGGTCCCAGGCCCTGCGCAGAACTATTCAAGCTGCGTTTCTCACTCCAGGTGAACTCACCCCTACATTCTCATCCACACCTGAGGGACCTGGAGCTCCACCTGGGACACCCTGGGGGAGTGGACATGGCTCCGACAACCAGAAGGTGGGGCTGCACACCTGATCAATGGAGCCAGGTCCACCAAGTCAGTTCAGAAGCTTGAGAATCACTGAGGACCTGCTAAGACTCCGCAACTAGCTCGCTGCACATCGACTACCACACGTGGTGTCGTATCACTGGGGAACCCTTTGGGAAGAGTCTCATGGTACTGGCATCCTCTGGAACTGCACAGAAGCTAGGACAGCCAGCCCAGGGGGAGCACACTGCTCTGGCTTGGCCAGAGCACTCATAACATGCACCCCACAAAGACCCCTTTAGGTGGCCTAGGACACGGTGACATTCAGTGCCAGGAGGAGATGCATCTGCCAGAACCACTCCTCAGACATGACCAGAGGTCTCTCCACACATGGAGTCTAACACCCCCAAACATGGATCACCACCCCAAATATGGACTAACATCCAGTCTGCCCCGCAACAGGACCACCATCCAGCCTGCCCCCACCCCAAGCCCTACCTCTTCTACCTACAAGGAGGACCCGGCAGGTCCCTGCAGATGGCTCCTGAAAAGAAGGGGGGGTCCCCGAGAGCAGACAGTGTGTTCTCCTGGCATCAGAGCAGGAGTGAGGCCCAAACACTCCAGCACTGCAGGCTCTGGAGGCACTGCATTCAGCACAGAAGCCCAGAGAAGGTCCTGGCCCTCAGCCCAAGTGCAGACCTCCTGCTGAGACACCAACCCCAGAGAAGCGGGCAAACAGCTAGCAGGGCAGCACTGGGGGGACAGTTGCGGACACCTCTCAGGCAGTTTCTGTAGGTAAGGTACGTTTCTAAAAGCTGCTGAAGACGGAGGAGTATAAATACCAACAGCCAAACTGCGGGTCTCTGCCAGGCAGCATCCCAGGCAGAAAAGGATCCTCAGGCAGAGGGTGGGCCTGGCCGTCACTAAGTGCAGGTGCATGGGAGGGCCTGAGGTGGGCACAGGAGCTCTGCTGGGACTCTGAGCAGGAGGCCCTTCCTCTGTGACCTATACATCTGGGTCAGACTACTCAGCTGCTGGTAGGGAGTGGTTCCAAGCAGCCACGTGCCTGAGTGCAGCAGCCCTCTGGGTTCACACAGGGCGTGGTCTCGAGGCCGAGGAAACCAGGATGGAGGTGGCTTAGCAGTGAGTGGAAGCTGTGGCACAGTCTGACGAGTGAAATCACCACTGGGAGAGATGCCCCGACACACACAGCAGTGTGACCAAACGGCCAGGATGCGGACGCGGCTCAGTCCGTGCACAGGTGACGGGGTAAGGCACGCGTGGTAGGCACCGGCACACGTGGAGGACTACTCATCCATGACAAGAAGGAAAGCTGCCAGTGTGGCGATGCAGCGGCCCTGGAGGGCCTGTGCTGAGTGAAGGAAGTCATGCAGACACGCGGGATCACGTCCGCATGGGACCTACATGCACCTCACTCCCAGAGACAGAACAGACAGGTGGCTGCCACAGGTGGCCGAGTGGGAGGCTGGGCCGGTGAGTTCCTAGCAGATGCTCAGAGGGGTGCTCGAAGTGGGGTGAGGGCCAAGATCATCTGCGAAGACCAGGGCACACAGCCCTCTTCAGAAGCGGATCAGGTGGGCGCCACACAGCAGAGGGCTATACTCCTCCCACGTCCTAGTCGTGAAGAATGGGACACGGTGACCTACTCTGAGGCCCATTACTAAAGGTCCTGGGCACAGCCCAGACTCCTGGGTGAGCAGCCCCCGCTGCTGACGGCCCCAGGCATAAAAGTCTGTATCTGTGTGCGTGGATTCCCTGCGATCTGGAAGGGCCCTGGGACAGCAGTCCCACATGCCCTCCACCCTGTCCCTCTCTCTGAAAGGCACCCTACCTCCCTCTCTGATCATCACATGGGGCAGCCCCTCCTTCCCTCTCAAGGCCCTGGAGCCAGGACTCTGGGTGCCCTGGCTGCACACAGTGGGGACACACCCCAAGGGCCGATGGTTGTTGGGGAGTGGGCCTTTGAATGTGGTCATTAGGGCTACGGGTTCCATCTCAGACAGTCCACGGAACTCCAGCAGTGGGATTTGTAGAAGCACTGGTCCTGGAGCCTATGCTCCAGGGAGGAGATCCTGGGGGGCATTAGCGGCCATGGTGCCACCTGCTTGAGACGGAGCACGGTGAGGGGGTCTTCTTTCCCTTCGGACAATTACTGGCCTTTAAAAACATCTTTTTTAAAGGAAAGATGCAGACAGGAATGAAAGAAAGTAGGCAGGCAGGCAGGAAGTGAGAGGAGGTAGAAACATTTTTATTTACCTGTTCACACTGACTGTTCCCTCCAACCTGGGACTCGAACGCAGGAGTACGTGGCCTGTGCTCCTTTGGAGGCGACTGACCTAACTGCTGCTCCACCAGGGCGTGTCAATCTTTCACTGTTTTTTAGAACAGTTTTAAATTTACAGCAAATGTGTGATGCTGTCCAGAGTCCCACATGGGTGCTGTGACTACCTGCATGTGAGCATGTGGGGTCGGGGTGCACCACTACCCACTCTGTGTGGTGGAGAATTGACAATGTGGGCTCTGCTGGGGATCGACTCTCCTCGTTTATCCATGTGGTCATCACTGATGTCAGAGGACCCGGATGCCTATGCTGCCTGTGGTTCGCTCCACACTTTACTTTTTTAGAGTGGGCCTGGGTGCTCACTTAGTCGGCTCCTGTGTGGTCTGCAGGCTGGTCAGGGTACACCAGGGGTCCTGCACCTGCTCTTCCTGCCTCCTCCCTTCTCGTTTTAAGTGGAGCTCTGGGGGCTGCAGTGTCACTGAGGACCCTGGTGAGAACCTTACTGCACCTTGCTCCCAGTTCTGCAACTACAGAGAAAGCGTTGTGCCCAGCATGCCCAGTGTTTCTGTGGCCATGCATTTTCAATTGCTGGCCCTCAACGATGACTTCCTGTGGGGATGCTGAATTCCTATGGCCTGATGCTCCCGAGAATGGGAAAGAGGCTCCCAGAAAGTCAGGGGACCGCAGTTCCCCTACACTTGGCCCTGGCCTGGGAACAAATCTCTCCTTGTTGCACAAGGCTGTGGTGATCAGATGGTGGTTCCGAGAACAAGGCCCTGCCTCAGGTGGGGCTGGACACTCAGAAGCACCGCTTCTCCTGAGGCCCCACACACACTGGTCATTGCAGTGGCTGCAGCAGTGCCCTGGGTGCAGCCAGAGTGGACAGGCTTCTCTCTCAGTCCTGGGGTCCAGGCCAGGCTCGGGGGCAGCTCCACTGCTGGCTGCTTGTCTTGCTCCTGGAATCTGCTCACTGCCTTTCTCCTACTTTCCATGCCGCCCAAGCCCCCTTGGGGTGAGAACCTCCCATCAAAAACTCTCCAACTTCCCTTGCTGTCACACCTCTGGCTGCATGGGAGAAAGTTCTCTAAAAAGCTCATCTACGAGATGCCTCCCCAGACAACCAGGATAACTTTCCTATGTACGCTCATAACCTTCACTCTACCTGTCAAAATCCCTCTTGCCTTGTCAGGTAGCTGGGCCGCACCGCAGGCCTGCACAGCTGGCTGAGGCGGGCAGTGGTGTTGGGTCGGGAGCAGGTCCGCACCTGCCGCAATGAGAGCGGGTAGGGGAGACGGCCTGGGCCCCAGACTCGTGGGGTCCTGTAGGAATCCTGAGTTTAGGAGAAGCCAGCAATTTGGATGCTTATAAGACGTGTTCCTATTTACAAACCACCCTACAGGTTAAACAATGCTGAATTATTTTTTTGTTTTGGAACTGGCAATGGTTGAGTTTTAATTAAACATGGTACTCAGAGGAGCAGTCATTACAACAGAGTCCAAGTTCACCCTTGTTATTTACAGTAAGGACCTCTGGGAAGGCTTGGGCACTGAACACTAACTGCGTGAATGGCATGGGCAATGCAGGGGCTGCGGGCCCTCTGCGCTGCTGGGGTGTGGTGCTCCGAGAGCACCAGCGCATATTCAGGAGGTTTGGCTGCGGTGAGGTTGGGACGCCTACACTGAGGGCACCTCCCTGTCTGTGTACGGGCGCTGGGCACCAGGGAGGCGGGGCCTGCTGCTCCGTGGGGAACGCCCCTGCCTGCAGCAAAAGGCAGCCCAGCCAGCCACAAGGATTCAGGGGTTGCGGGTCTCTCCTAGTCAGGGAGACGCCGTGAGGCACTGCAGCTTGCACCCACATCCCTGAGAGGTCCTTATTTGTGTCTGACATTTCAGTGCAGGGCCTGTAACATGAGACTTTATGCTGAGACCTTGTTAGGCAGCCCCAGGCTAAGGGTTTAATTGTTACTGATAGCTAAGAGCATAATTACCTTGGTAAAATACCACGACTATTTTAAGCAATTGAAAATTGGCTTCCAGAACTGGGTGAACACAAACCATTTTCCTATTTGAATGAGAGCTATTTCCGTGTGCCCCATCGTCCACAATATGGCTACAGAAGCTGGTTATTTATAGAACCTGAGCTGTAAAAGCTAACTTTCAGTAAGATTATTTTCTTAATGAATGAAAAAACTTCCCCTTGCCCTTTCTCGTTCGCCATATCTCTGCTCCCCTCAAGTCCCAGAGTCGGGCGGTCCTGTGAGGAAAACACAGGTGTTTTCTCCCTTCAGCAGGGGTGGATCAGCAGGGATGTGGGAGGAGACCCAGGCCCTGGCTGCTGTCAAGATAAATGCAAGTCTTCCTTCAAAGATGACATGGCATGGCCATGGAACGTGTCAGAGAGGCAATAAGCAGCAGTTTCTAGTAGCTGAAAGGGGTCCCGTTTCCTAACACCTCATAACCAAGAGGTCCCGGCAGCGAAGTACCTAGGCTTTCATCAAAACAAGTGAGAAAGGGCAAACAGTGGTTGGACAGGGCCTGGGGCTTCCAGGTGGCCACCTTCCCGGGGCTTCGGGCAGCCCACTGGATAGTACCTGAGGACAGTACCTGGAGTCTGTGGCAGGCTGGACACAAGATTGCCTAGAGACTATCTCAGAGCACATTCAGGTCTTTTCCTCCCTTGTCTTGTGACATTGCAAGTAATTCTCCCTCGCAAAACTGATTCACTCCAAGAACTCTGACCAAACCTACAGCAAGAAGTCTTAGGTGCAACGAGAGGCTGTGGCCCCCACACAGGAGGCTGGGAACAGGGACATGGTCCGCCCAGCACATCTGTACATGGGTGACTGCCTGCTCCAGACAGAGGAGTGGCTGCTCCCACTGGGACTGACACAAGGAAGTGGCAAGCGCCGAGACCGACACCTGGATGGTATGCGAAGCCCCCAGGAGCTGCCTTGCAGTCAAGGACACTGGGACAGAGAGAGTCTAGAAAAGCAGGCCACAGCAGGCCCTCCAAGATCCAACATGGACTACAGCCCGAAGAACTGTTCTTTGTGTCCAAGCCGCTGGGCAGCCCAGGGCTCCTGCAGAATTCAATGCTGACGGAGAGTTCACCTGACCACAACGCAAGCACACAGTGAGGGTGGCAAATGTGCAGAGATCCGTGGAGACCTCAACAGGGCCTGAGAGGTCAGGGAACAGGGGACACCGGAGTGGACCCCATACCTTGGTCAGCAGCAGCACACGTTTCTGCAGCCGGCGTGCCAGGGCCTCCTGTGCCTCCCGCTTCGTCCGTTCCTCCAGAAGCTGACTGCTGGCCTGGCGGACCTCATCCTGCAGCTGCTGCCGGGCCTTCTCCAGCTCACGGGCACTGACGGAGAAACAAGGCGGCATGTGAGGTGGACCTAGGATGCAGCACGCCCGGGTCACAGCACTGCTGGCCCCAAAGAGCCACAGGCACAGCCACGCAAGCCTCTTGCTGAAGGGCGCAGGCCTTTCTGAGCTTGCATTTCAGCAGACAGGGCAATCCCAGAACACGCGAGCAGCGCAATCCCACACAATGGGGAAAACTGTCAGACTGCTGGGCTTCGGGAGACAGTTCTTCTGAATGAGTTGGATTAGCAGATTCAGCACTTCCTCTGTAGTCAGCCAGATTGCAGGTGGCGTGGTGTGGGGAAAAGTTATTCCAAGACACGGGCCATCCCACACTCTAGTGGGTCCACACCAGCCACAGGGGCCTGCACACACACACACACACACACACACACACACACACACACACATGCAATCCTGCGATAAGCACCTCCCTTCCCTCCACATCCCGCTAGCATAGTCCTCACGCTGTCCCACTCATGTGTGCTGTGGGGACAGTCTTGTCCTGGGTCCACCTCCCCCAACACCAAGCCCCCCTCTCCACAGACAAGGCAGGCAATGGCCCTGAGGTTCCTCATACAACCAACTACATGGCTGGCACCCAAGCTTCTAGCTAAAGCGTCTACCGTCTAGCATGGGCTCTGGATCCCCAAGCATCTGTGTCCCACACCCTGCATGGGCCTGGACGCCTGCTGCATGGCCCGAACCTCTGTGACGAGTATAGGCTGCAACTCCACGATCACATGGGTGCCCCATGCAGACACCCACGTGCTGGATGAGGGACCATGAGCAAGAACTCTGGAAGAGTCTAAGAGGGGCCCCCGGGGATATACAGAGACAGGATACATCTCCAAGTGGGTCAAGAATACAGGGTCTCCCTATTTCTCTAATCAGAGGAAACCTCTTCCCAGAGGAAATCTTTAAAATCTCAAAAACAGGACACAGAATCGAAGTATTACTAGGAGCATGCTATAAAGGAGCATTTACAGCCTTCCCCAGGGGGAGCGTTCACTGAGACAAGGAGACTGCTTTGAAAATCCAGGCATTGAGGCAAGGGGCTGTGGGTGACCCCTGTGGTCTGACACATTCCTGGCACCCAATTATTTCTTTTTTGCTTTGATTATAAGACTGAAAACAAAATCCACACAAAGACGCTTGCGGGAGGTGGTCTCCACCGTCTTGACTGCATTTCACGCCTGAGTGAACACGGGTTTTTTAAAACGATGATTTAGTATGATTCCTTACAGAGGAACACCCTGGTGAGCGTCTCCAGGGACCCTGGGACAAGGCGCAGAGCCCGTGGGCACCACTGGCCAGGGGCTGACCCTAGATGAGGAGGCTCTGCCAACACGCCGCTGTGCCTGCCACCTCTAGGTGCTTCAGAACCAAACATAAAGGAACAAAACAAGTACAAATATGCATTCGAAACAGACACATTAAGAGGTTACTCTAGTTGTAGCTCCATTGAAAACTATTCACAGGCCAATTTAATAATCAAGGACTGTGAAATCGACTCGGGATGGCTGCAGTCAGGCGGGAAGCACTCAGCGCTCTCTGAGTGGGTGACAACTCCAAGTGAGGCACCATGCCCTGCACACACACTAAGGGACCCAGGCTATCTGTCGGGTCCAGGGCTAGGGGTCAGGGTGCTGACAAACTGCCCAGCAGCTTGGGGATGACAGACTGGGGCCAACCCCAAGTCCTACAGTTTGGGGACTTTGGATCCATGTGAGCTCACCTGCGGATTACCTCCCCACTAAGAAAGAGCAGGTTCAGATAAGCACACAGCATGGGAAGTGTTCTTTGCCTGCAGAGTCACAGACCAGGGCCCGGCCCAGGTGCTAGCACATGGCACCATTCACTCCCTTAAAATGCAGAGGGGCCCTGGCCCAGAGGAGCCGCCTTCTGCAACACCATAACAATATGTGCCAGCTGCGAGAGGTGTCTGGTCGGGAGCCCCTGCATCACAGGAGGTGACCGGGCCTCTGGGCTCTGGGTTGACCCAGTCTGATAAAGATGCCCCACCTGGGCAGAAAAGACCTTCTAGGGGTCGAGTGTCTTTCATGAAGTGAGGGTGAGAGAAGAAGTCAGAAGCCCCTGCAGCCCAAGGGAGATCAGCCTGCAGGAAGAGTAGGCCTCAGCCCCGAGCTGGCATGCTTAGGCTTGTGAGTCCCAAGTCCTCAGGCTTGACCTTTCGGAGTTGACTGAAGACCAGGCCTCAGCAGACAACAGATATGGCGGCTGAGCTAACTCACTTACTCACTCACATAGAGTCAGCTTCTCTGGGCCCTTGAGAAGCACCATGAGCTGACCCATGCTCTAGAGGCAGGTATCATACCACAGGCCCAACACAGAGACTGGTGGGAAGGACTGTGAGAAGGTGACGGCTCTCAAGGGGCAGCCACGCCAGAGGGCAGCTGGGTTCCCAGAGCGGAAAAAGAGGGAGCAATGGACATCATTAAATGCAGAATGAGAAAAAGGACACTTGGACATTAGAGAGGGAGGCACAGCTGGTGAAGGCCCATCCTTTAAGACCACGCCAGCCCATGGTAGCTGACGCCGCTGCTGGACTTCTTGGGGTGACACGGCAGTGCCCCGTCACTGCAGGAAAGGCCCCCTTCTTTGTTGCCCCTGTGCCAAAAGGGCCCTCCTCCTGCTAAGTGCAGGAGAGGGAGGCGCGAAGGGTTCGGGAAGGTGTGGAAGGTAGCGGGGTGACAGGGCTTGCATCCCAGGACCCTACTAGGAGGAGGAAGAGGTAGTTTTTCCAAGACGGCTACTTAGCTCACAGGAAAGAAGTGAAAGGCAGACTTGGTGGAGAGGTGGAAGCCAAAGGAGCTACTGCCTCTGTGAATAAAGCCCAGGAGTAGCAGGCTGGGTCTGCTGGCATGTCCCTCAGCCGCTGAGGCTGAGGGCAGTGGAGCACGGGATGGCACATCCACCTCCCCAGGTTAGCTTCCCCAGGAGCAACAACCACATCCCGACATCTCCGGGCCTGTCCAGAGCCACGAATAAGTTCTCAAATCGCCTGCTGGCAGATGGCCCTTGACCACCTTGCACTGGGACAGGGTAAAGTACAAGATCCAGGCCACAAAGGGACTCTGCAGCTCACCACAAACCCCTGTGGTGTCCCCTGGGCAGCTACGTCCAGACCCTGAGACCCAGCATCAGCCACAGTGCATTCTCTCTGCTCACTCTTGCCTCCTGTCAAAAACAGAAGAGAGTGCTCATGAAATATTAAACCTCTTGCTCCATGCCGCGTGGACTCTGAGGTTCCTGGCATTTCTGTGAACCTTTCGGAGATGAGAACGGTCTGGTCCCCGGGGAGAAGGCAGGCATGGGCCTGACCAAGTCCTGGGCTAGTGCTGCTGAAGGGACCAGGGCTGAGCCTCCAACCTCCCATGCGCCTGGCTGACCCATGTCTGTCTTCGCACCATCTCAGAAAGCACCCGGCCTGAGAATGCCTCCTTCGAGGCCCCGCCCTTCTGAAGCCACTCCACAATCTTCTCCCAGCACAGACATCACCCTGGGCTGGGCTGCGAGTTGGACATGCAGTGCACTGCGGGTATACGGGCGGGGGGCCTGTAGGCAGAGCAGCAGCCTTTGGGCCACCTGGTGTGGGGTGAGCGCCAAGACGGTGACAACACCCACAGCCACAGTCAGACCTAAACGCAAACAAGACCAGCAAATCTTCTCACCAGCAATACTCAACTCTTGGAAGAAACGTCACACATAGGGACAGGTTACACAGGGAATTTGTATCATGACAGCTGAGAGCAATGACCTGCCAGCACAATTAACAGGCGGGGGTCATCAACGGTTTAAGGTGCGATACAACTGCATGAGCATACTGACTTTTACTGTCATACTTTTCTAGGAAACTAGGAAAATGTTAGAAAAGTCATATTCCCAAGTTTAAAGCTCTTTATTCTCAAGGATCTGAAGAACAGAGGCCAAAAACCACTCCAAACATGTGCTTCAAGGTTACAATAATTCAGCATTCAGGCGGCTAACAGCACGGGAGACCTCTTCACCCCAGTGGGACTCAGGAGTGCCTGGCTTCCAGCCTCTCTGCATTCAGCCTCATGTACCCTCCTGGGAGCCATCATTCGGGCTAACAAAGTCACCATGCAGTTAGTGACTCAGGTGTCATGTGCTCTGTAAGCAAGGAAAGGTCCTGAGGTACAACCCTGAGTGGCCTACCTTGTCAGAGCTGGACTCAGCCAGGAGGAGGAGGGGGAGGGGAGGAGGAGCAGATGATCAAGGACTTGATTTCATCACAGCTCATCAGAGGACTCTCAGAAGCAAAAAATCTCTAGAAGTCTGCTCATCAAGCAAAGAGGAGGTTGGAGCTATTGGCACACAAGTACACAGTGGGCAAGGGCTGGCCGGCCTGTCCTGCTCGTGCCAATCAGGCCCAGTTGAGGGTCCAGGACAGTTGTCAGGATGGGGACATGACTGATCCAGCACACCAAAGGGCAGCACCACGAGCCTGAGGAGCAGAGTGACCAAGGCCCAGGTGGGAACCCGCTGCTCCTGCAGAGATACAGAGAGCACAGCCCAGACGCCACCATGGCAGGGACCCACAAACCCGCTCAGCCATGGCCCCATCTACCTCCATCTTCTCAGGCACTGCCATCACCCTGCCCAGGGCACAGGAGACAGTACCCAGCCCACGGGCAGTGCAGCAAACCCTGTGCCCATTCAGTGGACCAGGCTGTCTTAGGACTGGAAAGATCCAGAGCAAAGCCTCCCAGAGCTGAACAGGAAGGCAGGGGTCAGAGCCAGGACCTCAAACATCGGCACTCAAGAAGACAGGAGCAGCGGGCTGCCGGGAACGCGTGGAGTTTGTGCTCTGAGATGTCCCTAAGTACTGGGTAGTTGACACCCACAGGACTCCATGAAAAGGAGCCACCACGTGCTCAAGGAGGAGCAAGCCTAGCTGGGTCACAGAGATGAAAAGTGGAAAGCTGGGCCCCAACTCGAACATGGAGACCCATCTACTCCACAGCTCTGTCTGCACACACATGGGTTTCCTGTCTACACTGAGCCCTGGATACTGTGCCCCCCACCCCCACATGGTCGGCCTTGATCCATGAGGCTGAGGTCACTGGGCCCAGGGGCAGCTGTGGCTGGTTGGAGGGGCCCAGCAACAGGAGGTAGGAGGTGAGCAGCCCCATTGAGCCTCCTGGATCAAAGGAGGGGCTGTCTTGGAGAGGCGCAGCAAGGCTTGCTCCATTCTACCTGGGCTCAGGGTGGCATACAGCTGTCTTTATTTACACCATCTAATTCCAATCGTAAATGCCTCCAAGTGTCATTACACATTTCTCTGAAACAAAAAAAAAAAAAAAAAAAAAAAAAAAAAAAAAAAAAAAAAAAAAAAAAATCCAAAGTGGGGAAACAAAACCAGAGAATGAGAAAAGCAAAGGCTGAAGTAATTACCAATCAAAGCAATGGTCAAGGGAGTAGGAAAGGAGCCACAGTCCGGATGGCCATCTCCCGGCGCCTCTGAGGAGCTCTCTAGTCCTAACATCTCATCAATTCGAATCACCAAATTCAATTTGCATCCCCAAATAAACAGAGGCCACACAGTAAGTAGTCTCCTCTGACCTTGAAACGTGAGAAGGAAAATCTCCCTCTGCAGTTTCAATTTCACCCCAACCATAACAAATAGTCCAGTTCAGCTGCTCAGTGACCAGTGTCCCCTCCCAGAGGTTGGCTGAGCTTACCCCAGTGAGGATGCCACCATCTAGAGGAGCCAGTGAGGTCACCAGGCCCCGGAAGACAGAACCCAGCCGAGAGCAGAGGGCAGACCAACAGAAGTACACAGAGCAAAGGCACCTCTACTTCAGGAGCTGGCGGTCCCAGGACGACAGCACCAGGTAACGAGATGGTCCGGCACTCAGAGATGCAGCCTGAGCCCTGGCCGGGTAGGGCTGTCCAGAGGACCTGCTGCAGCGTCCCTTGCAGGGTGGATTGGGAGGTGCAGGTCTCCCCACACAGGGCTGGGACAGCAGCCATGCCTGCTTGTGACGAGCTTTACTGGGACAGCCGGCCACTTAGGACGTGGTACCTGCAGGCCATGCTGCTTTCCCCAGGTGGAGAGGCCGCCTCAAAGAGAGGTGGCAGTCAACGCACTCCTACAGTCTGAGTTCAAGTGAGAAAGGTCAGCAGAGGTCAGATGACCACCCTCACCCTGAGGGGCGAGCAGTCAGGGAGCTCACTATCTCCACAATTGGGTACCCACCACCCACATCTTTCTGTAAGACCCCCAAGATCCCAGGGACCCTCTCGCTTCTGTCTAAATAGGACTCAAAGAGCCACCCCAATCTGAGGGTTCTGCAACCCCAGTGCATACCCCACAGCCCCCGAACAGCAATGCCTCAGTGTGTCGGAGGCAGTTCTGAAGTCATGCTCACAGAGGAGCAGCCTGGGAGTTGGTCCCTTTCTATTACTTCTGCCTGACCCCTGCCTGGAGGGTGTCTCTGGCCTCCTTTCTATTGAGGACATTTCGACTTGGGGATATCCTGCCCACGGATACACTCCAGCACCAGTCAGGATGAAAACCTCCATACCTGACGTTGGGTGTGGGGCCCTCTCCAAACTCACACCTCCTTCCTTCCAGGGCCAGAGTCCATGACTTGCTCTTGCGCTGCAGATGCCCAGATGTTAGCACTGGGTGCCGCAGGGCCACACGTTCCAAGAGGGAGAGGGGGACAAGGGGAAACTTCACACATTTGCACTGAGAAGGACCAGCGGAGGAGAAAGGGTTGGGGACGAAGCTGGGATGTGAAAAATAAGCCTCAAGCACCCAGACAGTCTCTTGACAGGCGACTGAGACAGCACAGGTTGAGAACAGTCCTGGATGCTGTGCCAAGAGCCAATCTAAGTGGTTTCATGGAGCAATGAGCCCAGGGGCCAAGTTCAGAGCTACACGCCGTGCGCACTCCCAAGGCCTAGAGCGCAAAGACACAGGGTGGGGGATGCGCAGAAGTACCCTCAGAGCAGACAGTCCTGGTCTTGCTGGGAAACGTCACCCAGAAAAAAGCTGCAGTTGGGCAGATGGCTGGTGAGGGGAGGCTGGCAGCAAGTTCCCAGGAAAGAAATCCACCACCGAGAAGGTGAAGGGGCCTGGGGCATATACTCAGGAGGCACAAGGCCCAGAAGGGACAGGGCCCAGTGGGGTGAGGCCATGGCTGTGAGTGAAGCAGGACAGTAGGAGGAAGGTGTGGGGGCAAGGTCACTGTGCTTGCGTTGGAGTTGCCCGTGAGTCCCATTGGCAGCTGGAAGCCTGCACTCACCAGCCCGGCAACGACAGCGTGCTCATTGGCAGAACTGACCGTGGGTGTTGGCGCCATCTTCAATCACACCTGCGCTCCATGAGACGGCCACTGCCCTGGCAGGACCTGATTAACAAGTTGCCCCGCTGCCTATCTCCCATGGACTCTGCTGCCTCACCCAGAGCACAGGAAGTCAAGACCCACTGAGGTATGGCATTCTTCTGGGGGATGCTGACGGCAACTGTGCCCCCGCTCTGGGTGAGAAGCACCATCAGGCATGTGTGACCTGGAGGACACATGAGGGACTCCCGTGGGGGACAGCAGCCCTCTGCAGTGTGACACCCAGAACTGTGCCGACAAGTTCTCAAGTGCCATTACTCCACAATAAACATCTCTAGAGCACCTCCCATGACAGAGTAGCAAAAGTGAAAAGAGAAAATGAGATTTTAAAATGACCAGCATCTTTTATTTATGGTTTTTAGTGAGAGTGAGAGCAAAGGCGCATCTGCTCACCATCACTATGTCAACTCACGATCCACTTCCTCCGCCAGGCTGGCTTGGAAGCTGACACTTGACTTGAGAAATGCCAGCTCTAAGCAGTTTATTTCCTCTTGAACTTTAAGAACTGACGAAGACAGAAGTGACCTTTAAAAGGCAGGGTGAGTACTGGTCGGAGCTGCTGGAGGACTTCTCTGCTTACACAGCAGAGGAGGGGCTGGCAGCACACCCACCCCGCAGGAGGGGCTTCGGGGGGCTCCTGGTCGCACCTCCACAGGAGTCACCAGGTACCGTGGAGAGAGGCTCCAGGAAGGGCGGGGTGGGGGTGGGGGTGTCCAGAGCAGGGCAAACAGTCAGGAGGCTCCAAATAGAACAGAAACTAAACAGTGTCCCTGCAGAGGGGCAGCAGCATTTGAGTCAGGCAGGAACCTGGCTCACACCGGGCCCCTGCACTACTTACTGGTGGCAGGGCTGTGAACCAGGAAACTGCTGCTTATGTTAGGATGCTGCAGAGAAAAGCATCTGGTACAAAGATGACCAGGCCCATCCATGCAGGCACCCCCTCCTTTCACCTTCCAGAACCTGCTTGGCCCCATCAGGTAGACACCTATCTACAGGGCAGTCGGATGTCCCAGGGACTCCATCACGCAAACAGGGCATCTCTACAGCCAGGCTGTCCGCAGGCAAGACTGCAGGCCAAGGGCAAAGAGGCCAGTCTGGGGCAGGGAGGGCTCTGGGAAGAGACACCTCAGAGGACCAGCTGAGAGCGGGCATCCCATCTGAAGCGGGCAATGCTGTGTGGGAGTGGCCTCCCATTTGAGATGGCCAAGTTTTGGTGGGAGCACAAATGATAGACTCAACAAAGGCAATGGAAAACAGGCGGGAGCCCCACAACAATGATGCAGTCACAGTGGTGGGACCAGAAGGTGAGACCACCCACATGCAGCATCACCATGGCAGGGGGCCTGGTCCAGGGCTGCTGGGCGGGGTGCTGATGAATGGGTCATCTTAGGAGTGGGCAGGGAGGGTCAACTCAGAGACTCAACTCAGAATCCCTTCCAGTTGAGGACCCTGAATCTATCCATTGTTCACTGGAAGTTTCTAAAACTGCATCCTCGCTGTAGGTGAAAAGGGATGTTTTAAAAGAGCAGTGCCGGGCAGAGAGGGAGAGGGAACGAGCGCCGGCATGGTCCACGGTATTCAGAAGACAGGCTGGTACCATGCTGAGGAAAGCATCAGAGCTTCTGAACGTAGCATCAGAGAAATCAGGGTCTGGTGCGGCAACAACTACTTTCGATTCCTGAGGTTCTGGAGGAGGAGGAGCCGCACCAACTGCAAGGACACTCACAGCCACCAAGTGAGGAGGAGCAGCGGGTGCCCTCCAGGTCCTAGGAGCAGGGTGATGGGCAGAGAGGTATCCCCAGAGGCACGACCTACCCACCGCACATATCCCGGGGTGCAGCACTGCTGCTGGGCCTCAGCAGTCTGCTAGGCACAGGAGAGAGGAGGGAGCCCTGACTGCTGGCTAAGCTCTCAGGAAGCTCCCTCACTGACTCCCAATTACATTCCATCCTGGTGAGAGAATATACTTTGTATGAAAGGAGTCTCTTTTACTGACGCAGATGCATCTGTGGCTGACACCCACTGGAGACCCACCTTCCTGGCAGGCGGAAAGCAGCGAGCCACGTGCAGGACTCAACGTGTATTCAAGAGCCAACGTCACGAGGTGTCACTTCCTCCTAAGTCAGCGCACGTGTGTTACAAGGTCCATCTAACCCCACTCGGAACTAGAAAGATGGACACTGGAGTTCATATAAAAACAGAGCAAGTAGTCAGGAAAGCATGTAAACATGAAGAGAAAGGCCTGGCTGTGCACTGAAGACATAGCGCCGCAACGATAACTACAACCAGTGCTGTTACAACCTCAGAATAAGGGAACAGGGCTGAGAACCCTAATGTAGACCCAGATTTATAGAGGATCAGCCACAGCCTGGCAGGGACATTAAAGACATGAGTGCCAAGGTCTCTCTAATGAGAAACTCCAGACATATTGCCGTCAGTGATGAGGATGTGACAGAAAGGGAACAAAGGATGGTCAGAGACGAGTCACAGCTGCTCACCCACCTGCAGCAAATTCTGCAGGTTCTAAGAAAGGCTCTACCCAGACGGGTGATGGGCCAGGCCCCTAACTCTCTCATCTTCTCAGATGCCAGCAAAGGTGCAGCCAGGCCCTGAAGGTCTCCACCTCCCCTGGGCCATGCCCAGGGTCTGGCTGCATGGCAGTCTTCTCTGAATAGAGCCCAGCGAACCCTACACTCTCGTCCCCTGGCAACCTAGCATGCAGGTGCTCTGGAGAGCACCAAGGCAGATGACAAGTGGTTCGTGGAGTTTATGGTGTGGCCGAGAGTCATCCCCTTCTCCCACTGGTCTGAAGCCTCCAGATATGTGGCCAGTGAGCTGTGGGGTGCTGGGTGATTCACCATGTCCAAGGCAAGGAGGCTGGCTTATCAATCCTCTGGTCCACCACTGACACGCCTTGTGGGTCACAGGGCCATACTTCACAGAGGCAAGGACTGGGGGAGCAGACCAGGCCCACCCTGCTGCTTCTCTAGCACACAACACTGGGGTCACCAACACCTACCCCAGGGCCAGCACCACACGTCCACCCCACAGGGCACTGCCTTCTTTTGATGAAGCTTTCAAGGACACACCCTCCCAAGGAACAGCTCTAAAACAAAGCCCCAAAGAGCAATATTTTCACATCTCTTTTGGAAAGTGAGGTCAGTCTTAGGCTTGTGCAGGACTAACCTAAAATTCACCCCTGTCAAGACTTTGCTCCCCTGCAACACCTAAAGTCATCTATAGGAAGGACCCGGGTCTAGACTGATGACCTCCCAAGGGGGCGAAGAGCTGGCCCAGGTTATCTCTTCTCTGCAGCTGGTGTCCAGGGCAGGGTTCTTGCCCATTCTAGTCTAACTTCAGCAGCAAGGAAGGGTCTTCACATCTTTCAAATGGCACCATGGTCCCGAGGGCTAAAGGTGCGCAGATCTCTGTACCCAATATGGCTCCACACTGGGGACAAGTTGACAGAGCCCAGTCATCCAAGGGCTTAGATGGGGTGGAGGATGACGGCGGGACCGGCACAGCCATGCCAGCCGCCTGAGTGCTCATTCAGGCGGGGAGAGCAGGTGGGCGGCAGCTGGGCAGCAGGGCTACGACAGACCACACAGGCCAGGAGGTCAAAGTTTGCGCATTAGTCATTTGAGCCACATCCTGCTGTCACCCCAGAGGCAGGCCCATGAGAGCCAAAGAGGGGGACGGAGCCTCAGCCTGACCTCTGGCAGAAAGGAGCCTACGTTTCTGAGGACGTACAGCCTGCCTAAATGGCCCTGACTGTGCCACCGGAGGAAGAGACTTCACTCGGCAAGGTCAAAGACAGCCACCAAGGTTACTTTCCCACCCAAGCCCAAGCCGCCAGAGCAGCCCTAGGGATGCCGCCAGAACCCGGCAGTTTCCTGAGCAGGGCGACCCCAGGGGCCACCCTCACCTCATCAGTATTCCAGCCTCCCTCTGTGCTGGAGATAAGGAACGTTTCTAATCTTTGCCATCTCCCAGCTGCATATGTTCAAGCATTTTTACTTAAAAAATAAAATCTCATTTCTGATTTGCAAGGGAGGCAGCTTTGCATCTTCGCCATACTAACTACCCACCACCAAGAGACCAGGTGGAGCTGCAGGCAAGAGAACGGGGGTGGGGTGGGGTGTCCAAACCAGTGGACCACGACACTTCAGGTCTCCTGTCACCGCAAGGGAGCCGCACCTGTCACTGCCTACAAGGTCCCAGGGTCAGCCCTATGGGGAACAGGCTTGGGAAAACTGTACTGGCCACGTGACGACCCCCAAAATAGGCTGCTACTGTGAGAAGTGGGCACAGAAGTTCCCGCTGCACCACAGCCACAAAGCCTGAAGCAGGCTGGGCACTGAGGTGTCCCTGTGACCTGCTGACACACTGGGATGGACTGCTGAGGCTCTAGACTGATGCTGCCTAATGAGGCTCGACCATGCGGCCAAGCACCTCCAGTCAAGATCGGCAGGGTGGGAAGCAGCACTGATGCACCCCAACACATCAGAGTTCTTCAGTCCTGAGACGGCTACCAGCATCATCACCACCCAAACCCCACCCCACCCCCAAAAGGCCAAAACAACTTTGATTGCAGTTTGGGGGCAGGAATCAGATTGAAAAGAATGCCCCTTCACCCCTGAGAAGGAAAAGTTGTTCCTGGGGCGGTGACAGGTGTGACCTGAGACCTCTTGGGGATTGGTCCTAGGCTTCCCTTCCCAGCTCAGAGGTAGTTTGCTGCTCCTGCCTGCCTCTCCCACCCACATCTGACCTGGGCTGGCTGCCCCTGCCCAGGCTCCAAACCTGGAGCCCATGGGCCACACACTGGGGATGGCCTCAGAAAGGGCAGGCCTTGACCAGCAAGCAGGGAAAAGAAGAGCTAGGGGAAGAGGAGCTGGCCTGCCTAAGCCCGGGGCCTGGCTTCATATCCTAACTTCATCTTGGCAACTCACTGCTTTTATTATCATTTTTAATAATTATTCTGGCCCTGAAGGGACTCAGTGAAAGACATGTGCGTGGCTCACAGCCCACAGTGAAGCCCCATGATGCAGGGAGGGCTGATGGCGGAGAGGCCTGTCTGGGTTGAGGGTGCCAGAGCCGAAAGCATCTCTCTCTCCAGCTCACCTTCTTTCTCCAGACATGCTGACAGGTTGACATGGGCGTTAAAGCTGTATCATTTATGTAACAGCTCAGTTATTAACGAAGTCTCATTTACACGTGTCAGAGGAGGAGAACAATCACCTAATTAACCACTTCCCATCAGCAAAAGGGAGGGGTGTGCTGCTAATTTGCTTCCTGCTCCCTTCTCTCCACCCTCTGAAATCTCCATTTAATCGGAAAAGATCTACAGTGCTTTGTCATAGGATTGGAAAAATTCTCCTTCCAAGCACAGGAATTTTAAAATAGACCAACTCAAACACCGTCCTTTTCACCACAGTGGACTGCCACCACAGAGACCCCAAATCCCCACAGTTGCTAAGAATCTCCACCCAAGGAAGGCTGCACAGAGAACAAGTACTGAGGCAGGACAGGTGCTACCTGGGCCCTCCAAGGGCAGACACTCTCCTCCATCTACCCAGCGAAGACAACACTTCTGAGCACGCTCTACAGGGACAGGCCCTGCCTGACACTCCAGGCGGCCAGACAGGAGGTGTGGGCGGTGGGGAGTCCAGCCCCTCGAGCCCTTGTCTCTAACACAGGATCAGAAAGGCTGCAGCGAGGGGTGAGAGACACCAGTCCTGGCCCTGGCAGCACATGCAGGTTTTCGTGGACAGCAGGACCTGTTGCTGCTCCCGCCACCAACTATACTTCTCATCCCAGACACACAGGCCGGCCACCCAGAGATGGCGGTTCCTACCCTAGGGAAAGGAGGCCAATGTCAGGTGCAGGCTCTGATACCAACTGACTCAGGACCTCAGCCCCACCAAATGTCAGCAGCCTGGGTCAGGCCCTGGCCTGACCAACTCCAGCCCCCTCAAGCCCCAAGCCACATGGAAGTGTCACGCTCTTGCCCACCAAACACACGCTCAGCCAAGAGGCCCCACAAATAAGTAACTCCTCCTGGGGTGGTGCACCTCACTTTCTAGGAAGGCATCCCAAGGTGGGGGGGGGGGGGCGTCCTCACCTTGTCAGTCCGCATGAGGTTCCCTGCTTGACTCGGCGCAACTCGGTGCGGTCGCCGGCAGTTTCCCACCAGACAGCACACAGAATGTTCCGTGAACATACTCCTATTCCAAAGACTCAAGGGGATGTGGGAGGACAGGGAAAAGCAGAGCGATGCTGAAGAGGCCACTTTCCGGGTGCATCTAAAACAAATGGCTCTGACTCCCAGGCTCGCAAACAGCCTGCAATGGGCCCTGGACACTGTGCCTGGCTCGCCAGTTCCAGCACCCTTGGGGAACGATAAACCACAAGCAGCATGAAACTCAGATGGGGCCCAGAGGGGACTATGGCAGGAGAGAGGCAGGTAGGGCAGTGAGGACGTGGGCTTCAGGGCCCATTCCCGCTGTAGCACTGTAGCGTGACACCACTGAACCACCGAACAAGGAGTCCCTGGCGTCCCCAGGCAGACTGACCATCACAGAGAGCGCCCCAGACTCTGGGAACACAGAGCGACCACGATGCAGTCCAGAGTCCTGATCCCAAGCTGTAAACTCCCCCCAGCATGGGAGAAAGAGGCCCCCAAGCACAAGGACGAGCAGAGAATTAAACACGCAGCTGGCATCGGAAAAGCACCAATGAAGATAAGAACTATGCTCTTCGCTGCCTTGGGCGAAAGCATCTTCAGTCAGTCAACTAATGATCAGGGCTCTCTGCCCACTGTGCGACAGGCCAGCTCTGCAGTGGTGAGACGACCAAAAGCCTGCCGAAGGCAGCACAGGTGACCAACACTCCCCTAGGACATGCACGAGCCTGCGGGCACTCTGGCAGAGAGCCCATCACAGATTTAAGAACAGACCAGGCAGCCCACAGAGGCCTTCTGCTTTAGATTCTGGCCCCACACATCAAAGCCTTCAGTGTCATCAGAGGCGGCTGTGGCGCTCCCACTCGGAACTGCACTCTCCTGGGTGGAGCCGACGATCGTGTCAGCAAGGCTGAATGTCAGCAGCGAGAAGAGTCGCACAGGTTTTGATGGAGGAAATTCCCCCTAAGTCAGATCTTTGGTCTAAATGAATTTATTCTGCATTAAATTCTTAACCAGAAAACATAACTGCTTTCGCTAACATGCCTCCTCTGACATCCCTAACGCCTTTCAGTGCAGGGCGGCACAGCCAAATCCCATGTGATTATCCAGCGCAGGTGAGCCCAGTCTGCTCAGCACATAAATCACCCCAGCCCACGCTGGGTGTGGCCAAGCAGGCCCACCTGACCTGTGCTGCCTCCCCTCCAGATCTGGGGCGCAAATGGCAAGACCGTCCTCCGCCGAGTCCTGATGCTGTACAGTCTCAAATCCCACCTTGGACGCCTCCTGGGCCGCAGGGAGAGGAGCTGTTCACTTCAAAACACTGAAATGGTAGGAGAACTAAGATGCCTGCCCCGAATCCAAGCAGGACCTACCTCTGCTGGGGCCAGGCAGGAGTAAGGGAGGAACTGGCGCATTCAGTGGTGAGAGCCTCATTCTGCCCAGGCCCTCGGGGACAGCCTCCCCTCTCTAACCACAGACCCACTTCCTGGGGGGTGGCAGGAAACACACCAAAGGGGAGCCTATCTTTCATTGAGGTCGGCCAGCTCCCCTCCGCCAGCCTGCGCACAGAATCCCCACCTTTCTTCAGCTCCTGCCAAGCTGTGAGTGGTTCTTGAGGTACCCCTCCCACAGCCTCTCCCTCAGACGCCTGGACCGGGAGCTAGGCCTGCTCAGGGGCACACACCGGACCCCGCCCCCAGCTTCCTGACCTTTGTGTAAATGCTGCCACCAGAGAAGCCCTTGCCTGGGCACCCAGCGGGTGTTCTACCCAGTCCACAGGTCTCCACCCACAGTATCCCAGTACCCCTGCTTGTCCCTGTGAAGGGGTACCCCTTCTTTCCATCAAAGCAGGTTAGTCCAAGGGCAGGGCACCCCTACCCTGTTCACAGACACATCCTGGGCTCCCTCAGTCTGTTGCTCACTAAACACAACTCGCAGCTGAACAGCAGGCTCTGAGGGTAGGAATTTAAACAGTCTACTCGCAATCTGATCCAGGGAAGAGACACTTCGCAAGGCTCAGATCGCAACACTAGAAAGTGTGTCAACGACTGACTCTCATTTTACACCCAGAAACAGGAGGCCCCACCATCATGCTTGACAGAGGTGGAAGCTGGTGCAGGGCTGTCCCCTGGCTGCCCTCCCGCCAGCACCACCAGGCTTCTGCCCTTCAGGGTTCTCAACCCAGTCCTATGCCAGCAGACAAAGGGGCTGCTCATGAACACCAGCTCTCTGTTGCCCGCAGACCTGGAGCCAGCCGGAGCCCCACACCACCCACAGCCCAGATCCTCAGCAGACAGGGGCACCATACCTCTCTGAGAGGTGTAACCCCCCCACCCCCCCGCCTGGCTCAGGGGACAAGGCACCCATCCAGGTGCTTAGAATACACCTATTTTAAAACCTGCTGACCAAATACATCCTTTTAAATAAAAGCAAACACTGGAGATTTTCATTATGTATGATAACATTTCTATTAAAACCAAACAAACTCGAGGGGTTATAGCAAACCAGTTCCGGTGGGATTCGTGTCCGCTCTGATACACTATTCAAACTCCAGCTCATTAACATAGCAGGCTTAATTGGCGTTTCATGCCTGCATTGTGTCTCAGAAATGAGCAAGGTGTAATTATGGTAAAAAGAGCACTCCGACGGTTTAGTTTAATTCATGTCATTCATCGCGTCAGAATAAGCACAGATGTTCCATTGGAAGACAGAGAGGAAGATGAGCGGCTTTCAAATGACATTTTTTCGGTTTGAAACTTTATTTAAAACAAAGTTATTTAAGTGAAATTTACAGCACAGTGTCTTCTCCTTTGTTTTACTTGCTAGAGGGCACTCACTTTCAAAGGCTGGTTCCGCTTAATTTGAGTTTTCATTTTCAAGCGAACATCTGTGTTTAGGTCTAAAAGCTCTTTGTTTAAACATACAGAGCCCCAGAAAGTCCGAAACAAAGCCTGTTCTGTCAACACTGGGTTTCCAGGAAGGCCTGCCTTCAGAGGGCCCTGGTGCCACCCTGCTTCCACTCTGAGCTGCAGAGAAACGGTCCTCTTTTTTCACAGTGGACACGACTGGGGTGCCACTACTGCAGCGTGATGGAGCTTCAGGTCACCGCCGCCTCCTCCCCGCAAGGCACTGCTGGGCCCTGTGTGGTCTCAGGTGTCACTCCCACGTGTCAGCTGCAGGGCATGCAGGGCAGCAGCATGGAGTGGGATTTCAGCCAGTCACAGCAGCACACTGAGTTCTGTAGGTCAGGCCTACCCTGGCCCCCGTCTCCATGTCGATTCAGACAGAACTCTCGAAGGCAGTTCCCCAGTCCCGGTCTTGAAATGGAGCAGACTGTCTAATGTCAACAGCTGGCATTTTCCCCAGGCCTCAGTTTCCTCCCTGTCAGTGTGGGTAACACTGGAGCCAACCTGCCCACTAGGGCACAGATGGAGCACACAGGAGCTGGTGCATAAGTGTGCTCAAGCACACGTACACGATACCCACAAATTCAGCCCCGAGTCCAAGACAGTCCCAGCGAGGATACTCACAAGTGGGGCTCCAGGGACTGCTAAGTGTCAGGTCTCTGGAGCCTGGTAGGTATGGGGAGCCTGCAGCCAGGCTGACTTCCTCTGGCTGTCCCTTCATAGGAGTCAATTGAGCCCGCTCTGCGGTCACCCTTCTGGCTACACTGGAGTTCAGCAGAGCTTCTGCCCCAGTGTGGGGCTAAACAGTATGAAACATGTCTGTGTTTTTATTGTGCTATATTTAGAAACCTCTAAATAAAACCCATGGAGAGTGTTGCAATAATATACATTTTTTAAACTCACTAATTGAATGTTGCCATTACAAGAGCTATTTTGGACCATCTGCTAAATATGTAATTTAGGAATTAAGATTCATATCTTACAGGATACGCTAATTATTCCTTTGAATCCATTTGGGTCCTTCCTGAACACACACAAGTCCTACAATTAGCAACCATAATCGCCTTCTGTTCTGTGCAGGGGTCAGGGCACAAAAAAGGGGACAGTGAGGCCTCCACTCAGCACAAAGTCTTCGAGGTCCAGGGTGACGGAGCAGTGAATGTCACAAGGCCACCATACCTTTCCATTCTGAGAGGCAGTTCTAGAAGTGGTAGCTTCTGTATGCCACACCAGTGTTTCTTCTAAGGCTTCAGCTCACTGACCATGCACCCTTTATCCAAATTCAGCATCGTGCCCATGTGCAGAAAACATGTCCCAAATATGCATAAAACCTCCTTTGGTCACAATGAGTCCACAACTGTGCCACCCCTGTGGTCTGACACACAGCAAACACACCTATGACAATGACTATGAGACTCCCCGTACCCATGGTCTCTCATCCTGGGGCCCCTAGGAGGAGTCAAGCTCCAAATGTCAGCCAACCACACAGGGGCCTTGTGAAGTGGGGAGAGCATGACTGTCACCTCCTTTCGGTGAGGACGCTACCTCCATTAGTACAGTCCAGAAAGAGTATACTGCCTCTGAAGTCTAACACAAGGGGAGCTGCTATGCATCATCACACTGACCGTGGTGTCCTTCCCAAGACCCACTCAAAGCTGCAGCAGACCAGGAACCTCTCCTCATCCTCGGCACAGGCAGGGCTGTTTTGTCTCAAATGTCTCTCTTTTGTCCTAAATAAAATTCATCTTGCTGAAGGATTCATCATTCAGACTGTTAGATGTTTTAGGGTCCCCCGCTGGGCTTCACCAATCAATAAATACTGTTTCTGTATCCAGACTCAGTCCTGCCTTGGGCAAAGACCGCAGGCCCAGGGCACAGCAGCACACACGCACTTCAGTCATCTCAACAGAACACGGCAACACTTTTATCCAAACAACGCTCACCGTGTCCTTGAGTTCCTTTTCTCTCTCCCCACTCCCTCGTGTCCTGTATACAACCGAAGGGAAGAAAAACTTGTCAGAAAACGAAAACACAGAGGCACACAGGTGGTGGGGACATCCTGGAGGAAGGGAAAGGAAAGTGACAGAGCAGAGAAGACACACAGGAGACGCGCCTGTGTGCCCCCACACCTCACCCGGTGCCCACTGCACACACGCCTGCCCGCAGCCAGGGAGTTAAGGGCTCCCACAGCAAAAGATCATCATTCAACAGGTAGCTGCCTTACAGGTCCAGCCCCTCCTCAGAAGGCATCCTGCCTGATCCTGTCCCAGCAGGCTACAGACAGGACAAAAGAAGAATCTGGGCAGAAAGGTGCTGCTTAGGAAGCGTGAGGACAAGGCCTGGAGGGACCAAGTGCCAGAGCTGGTGTGTGCCGCACACAGCCTCCATGAAAACAGTTAAAATCAGACACTTCCAAGATGAGAGTGAGTGCCGATACGAACACAGCAGAATGCCAGCAGTGTGGGGTAACACCCTCCTGACACAGTCAAAAATCCACGTACAGGTTAGGAGTCGCCCAGTATCAGCAGGTTCCACATTTGGAGAATTGACCACCCAGCACCTGTGGTCAGCTGAATCCATGGATGTGGACCTGCAGATAGAAAGGCCACCAAGAGAGCGAGTAGTTCCAATCGTGTGCTCCGGGTCAACAGGCAGTGGCTGTCCAACCGCCTTTGCACATCCACTCAGGACAAGTCTGCAGTTCCTGTAAAGTTCAACCTGAGTTAAGAACCAGCCACCCCCACCTTAGGAATGCAGGCAAGAAAAATGGAAACTCAGTTCACAAACCAGTATTTACTGCCCTTCCGCTGACTCAAGCCTCCACAACCACGGGCCCGGGCGGCACCTACACAGCAGCCAGCCAACAACATGACGGGTCCCAACGCGTCTGAGATACGAAGGGACAGACTACATGTCACTAGATCCCGCTATGTAGCATCCCAAAAAGGCAAAATGGGAGGGAAGAAAAGGCTCCTGTGGATTCTCAGGTGAGGAGCCAGAGGGCTGCAGGCAAGTCAGAGGGACACACACATAGGACACTGAGAACGCCGGTACATGAAAGTGACCAGAACGGGGATGGTGGGTGGGGATCCTGAGTGCACAATGACAGGCTGGTCCGAGGGTGTGGAGAGCAGAGCTAGAGGTGGGAGAGTGTGCCCCCCACCCCACCCCCGCAGAGCCCGTGTGCTCTCCGTCAGTAACCTGCCGCCACGGAGCTTGTGCTAAGCAGGAGGGAAAGCAGGTGCTCCAACTGAGGGCGTGAGGCAAAGTGCCCAGTCCTGCCATCTGAAGCACAGGTCAGGGAAGACCAGGAAAGACCCAAAGGCTGCCCCAGAAGGGCAGAAGTGTGGAGACATCAGTGGAAGCGTGACGAGGGGTCCTGGAGCCCTGTTGGTGGGAAACTGGCAAATCTAAACAGTCTGTGGTCTGCAGCACTGTCCCACACCTGAAGGTTTAGTTTTGGCAAGTTAACCAAGAGGCCAGGCCTAGGGGCTGTGTGGGGGTGTGCTGGACGCTGCACTGTTCTCAGCCATCCTGTCAGGCTAACAGCATCTCACGTAAAGCCTCTAAAACGTGTAAAAGGACATAAAGGCAGAGCCCCACAGCACCACCATCCTGTACACCGCCCAATTACTGCGACCGGAGCATCCCAGGGAGAGTGGGCAGGAAAACTGGGCCACGTCCCCGCCGCGCGCCACTCCTGCCCCTCAGCACAGTCAGGGCTGGGGGCCAGGAGGACAGGCTTGCAGGCGCAGGGCACCTCCCGGCAAGAGCTAGCCCGAGCGCTGAGGCTGCCTTCGTGTCTGCCCTGGTCCGTATGGCACCACCTGCAAGTGGGCTCAAAGGGAACGTGGCCTGGCAGCCACAGATGTGTCCGTGGCGTAGAAGTGAGCACGGCTGTGGCATGTGAGTCCACAGTCATTTCATGCGTAGTGTCAGGGCCACGGGCTGCTTTTGCACACACAGCAGCGCTCAGTACGACGACGGGCCGTGTACCCTACCTAAGCCCAAGGTCTCCCCCAGGCCCACAGAAGCGTGATGACCTGTCTGAAGGGCTCACGAGACGAGGTCAAAGACGGGCTTTCAGGGTGGAATGCAGGCAGCTGCCCAGAGAACCGGCCCAGGCAGGCAGGTGGGGCTGCGGTGGGTCAAGCCGGGCAGATTGGGTCGAGCCGGGTGGGGTTGGGTCAGGCTGGGCCAGGCCTGGGTCAGGACAGGCCGAATCAGGTCGACTAGGTGAGTTTTGGAGACTCTCCACAGTCACACTGAGAACCACAGTGTCCCCAGAACCAGGGAGGAGCCAGGCCCGGTGGCAGCTCCTCTTCTGAGCAGTGTCTTCTCATCTAGCTGACAAGCGCTCCCTGATAGCACAGAGAAGATGGCCCTGACAGCTGCTGGTCTGGCACTTGCCAAGCATCCTGTGACACACACACTCCAGCCTCTGAGGGACCCAGCACAAGTCCCTTCTGCTGGCCCAATACCGAAGACAGAACAGTAGTCCCCAAGCGGGGATGGCGCAGGCAGGGGGACAAGCACTGGGCCTGGAAGACAGGCCTCTGGGGCGCTGGCCCATCAGCCAGCCCATCTCCTAAAGATAGAGAGGTGTCACCTTCAGGATCAGACCAACTGTCCTCCTCCCCGGCCCTCCCGACTGCCTCCTGGCCTGAGGGCCTCGCTTCACCGCATAGAAGAGAGACTTGTGTCAGCACAGGAAAGTCTCATAGCCTCAGAGAACAGCTGGCGCTCAGTTCACTGCCGCTGCCCACTCACCCCATGTGGGTGGCCTCCCCTCACCCTGCCTCTCGGTCCTTTCCTGGTGTCACAACATTCAAGACCTGGATGAAGAGGGGTTGAGCGTGAGGGAAACAAATGAAAATCAGAGGCTGGAGGATGAACAGACTCAGCCCGACTCTTCCTTCCGCTCCCTGAAGCTCCTAAAACACACTGCCCAGAGCAGGTGTTCAGCAAAGGCGTCCTCAAGGGGGGACACGAGCCTCTTTCCCCCGGGGTGTAAGAATCGACTGGGAAGATGACTAAGCACAACTCGTGGGCAAGCGTTGGGGTGGAGTGCTGGGTGGGACACCCCAGCTGCACTGTCAGGAGGGGCCCAGAGGAGCAAAGCAGGCAGGGGTGATCTGTGGGCATAGAACACAGCGGGAGGGGACGGGGGTATACAGGCACAGAGGTGGGAGTGGGGGTGACCGGTGTGCATAAGGCACAGGGCATGGGGAACAGGAGGAACGACCTGTGTTCATGGCATGGAGAAGGCAGCACTGGGGTAAGCAGGGATGGGCTGCATCACCAAGTGCACAGAAGGCGGAGGGTAGGGTAGTGGCTCCCTCAGGAAGACGCGCATTGTTGTCCCTAGAAAGACAAGGGAGGCCGATCCTTCCTGCCTGGGTTTGCCCATGAGCTGTGCTAGGGCCTCGTGGCGTGAAACCTGCCTCTGTGGAGACCTGAGGCAGCAGAGGGCCATCGATGTGTACTCGCTATCTGGAAGCGGGTCTGGGATTTGGGGTGCAGGAGGGGCTCTGGTCCCCACAAAGCACCCATCCCAAGGAGGCACCTGAGGTCCACCAGTGGAGCCAGGCCTCCCTCCCGACAGTTGACCATCCCAGAGGAACAGTCTATAGGGAAGCTACTGCCACCTCCACAGTCCCAGGCCCCAACCCAGCCCCAATCCAGGGGAGCCTGCCTACAGCTTGGCAGTATGGGGACACAGGGCCAGGAGTTATGTCATAATGAAAAGGCGCAGCACACATGACACCTGTGTGTGGTGTGCGTTTAGCAACAAGGCACCACTGACTGGTGGGGCAAAAGACTTCGTTTTTATGCACATGCACCCCAAGAACTGCAGAACACTGCACCATGCAGAGCCACAGCCCTCGAAGTGTCTTCCCCCAAACACTTCCCAACGGCCTTGGAGGCTGAGTCCAGGGCCCTGAGCAGCCTCAGACGTGGCCTCCTCCCAGCACACCCACACCAGAGGTCTACCATCTCTGACACGAGTCCAGGCTGCTGGCCTGCCCCGACATGGACTGGGCTGTGCCCAAGAGGACAGAGGCAGCCTCAACTTCCTGGGGCCGCCTCCCAGAACCTGGCCTGCGTGCAACAGACCACAGTGTGGCCCCTAGTCTGACCCCCACACAGGAGGCTGGCTCTCCTCACAGCCTCCTGAGAAGCATGGCTTTCCGCTCGCTGCACACAGGTAGACTACCAGTCCCAGGTTCACACACGTGGGGTGGTCACAAGGCCCAGGGTATGCGCATGCACATACCCCATAGTGAATGTATGTTAAATGGACACAAATTCATGGATTCATTTGGCGTAGGAGGCTGGAGGCGCATCTCTCATATGTTACTTTCTCCCATGCCTGTCATGAAAACTGTCACTGATCCCAGGACTGCAAAGTCCAGCTTCCTAGAATGAGGGACTTGGAACAAAGCCTGCTCCCTCTCAGAGGGTGTTCTCCCCGAGATCTGCACCCCTCTCCTCCACAGCACCCTGCTTCACTCCAGCTCCTCCATGATTATCCAAGCAGTCCCTTCCAGTAGGAAGCCTGGAACCACGCTCCATCCAGTGGCCAGCTGGAATCTTCCTTGCCCACTGGGCACCCTTCTGGAAGCACCTGAGTCCCACATACCCAAAATCAGTAGGAGGCATTGGGCAGTTGTGCCCTCCTCCCTGCTGCTATGGGTCAGAGGCACTCCACCTCTACAGGCTTCAGGCCCTCCCTGCCCACTGCCCTCTCAGGGCTGCCACTGCCCACCCAGTCTCATGCTGTCTCCCCAGCCTGGCTCCAGCCAGGCTTCCAGGTCCATTTCCTGCTAGCCCACCTGGTCCCAACCACCTCTCCTCCTGAATCCCCACTGGCTCACTTTCACCCCATCAACCCACCCTGTGGATTACAACAAAAGTAACCTGTAGAGAGTCCAGATCACATTGCACCCATGTCCCTTGTAACTGCCTCCTGAGTTGAGATAGTCAGAACTTCCAGCGGCAATGCTCCCTGTCCTAGCCACAGACCACCTCCATAAGCAGTTGTCTGAAAGAGGCCCCAGCTGGCCCGGTCAGGCAGCAACGCAGGCAGCAAGGCACCCTAAGGGGTCGGGTAGTGTCCAAATGATCTGCAAGACGTAAGTAGGCCACTACGGAACCCTGTGCCCCTTTGCACAGGCAGGACTTCCAGATCTAAGCCAGTTTGCCCTCAAGTCCTCCTCACCTGGTGGACCTGCCTGCCCATCCTCCAGACACCAGGAGCTATGTCTTCCAGCATCTGTATCCCCAACAAGAAGACCAGGTGGTTAACGTGGGGTCCCGGTGAACAAGAGCACACGTGAGGGAAGGTGAGGAGAGAATGGGGCAGCAGAGACAGGCACAAACCGTCCCCACGGGGTGCTTCCTGGAAGAAGCAGCCACGTTCCGGCCATGCAGGACTCTCAGAACACAGGCTCTGCAAGGGCCACGTCCCGACATTCAGGGACCAGAACTGGACCAAGCGCTCTGTGGTCTCTCCAGTAAGTTTGTCCAACCTCTGAGTTAAATGCAGGCACCGGAAACAGCAAAGAGAATGGGTCCAGAGAGTTAAGGGCCCACAGTGCTCATCAGCGGGGGCGGGAGGCTCCCAGGGGCAGTAGGAGGCAAGGTGGCGACCAGGCCCCACACTCCTGGGTCTGTAAAGCCCAGGCACACTCTTGCGCCTGCCTGGATTCTTGTCATGGGCCGGCTTAGTTTTGTGGTGCCAGGTAGGAAGCTCATTCACAGACTCATCTATCTTCTCTTCAGAGTAAGCATTCAGCGCAGCGTGCAGGGCCAAGCCGAGATTCCTGCTGAGGGTTAGAGCATTCCTGGCGCTGTGGCCACTCAGGTCCGAGGGGAAACTCCAGCAGGAGCTGTTTCTACCCTGGCCCTTTGCTAATCAGGGGACTCTGCCTTCTCTATGCAAGCCAACTGGCCTGCGACGCTGGAACACATGGACCCCTCCAGTCAGATACATGGGAAGAGTTATAGATACACAGAAAACACTAAGGGAGAGTTAACCGAAGTCACGAGTTGTCAAAAGCCAGAGTAAGGGATCCTGGAGGGACAGGTCTGCCTCAGCTCAGGTCACAGGGCAGTTCAGTGCGGGGAGGAGTGATTTCTATTGTTGAAATGAAATCAGCTGGGGACCTCAGAAGGACCCAGGCCCTCTGGGACTCCGGACTCAGGAAACTCATGCCTCTTCCAGCTCCAAGCCATCAGATTGAGGGGGAAATTTCAGCCTAAATGCAGTTTCTTCCCAGGGCTCCTTGTCCAGAGAAGGTGGAGCAAGGGTCACTGCTGGGTACGGGACACACGGGGGCTGACAGTGCCTAAATCTTGATGGAAAGCTGCCCCCCTGGATGCACCTCCCACTACCTTGTACCTCAAGACTTAAGTCATCTTGCCCACTATTTGATGACTGTCACTTAAAAACCTACTCCCAGTCCTGGCCCCACACACCAGGGCAAGGCCATCTCCAGGAAGGCTGCATGTCCGCTGAGACTAACGTCACTCCCCAGTCACCATGGCCAAGTGATAGGAGAACTCACACTCGGGACGCACAGCCACCATCACACAGGACCCACTGCGGGAGATGAGCCCCCACTGCTCCCGAGAGCTGTCAGGGCTGGCACAGAAAACAAGTGGATGGTCCAGCACCCCAAGTGCCTGACAAGCAAGCTGAAGGGCAGCACGAGCACTCTGCCAATGCAGGACAAATCAGGACAGGGGCTCCGGGCCACCAGTAGCCACGACACCATGTAAGACGGGTGAGCTGCGGGAAGAGGAGTGGGGGCAGGGCGCATTGTTCCATCCAGAGTGCCAGTGACTGAGACCATGGTGCACTGGATGGTGTCTGCAGAAGTGGGTCGCCGTCAGGCTTCATTCCCCGACAGCAGAAACGCTGCCGACCTCCCACGGAGCTGGACTTCTGGGCCATGGCGAGGCTGGAAGCCCTGCTCCTCAAGGACATGCTCCGGGAGCGACTTCGTCGCAGGAGGCAGCAGCCCGAGCTGTGACAAGTCTGGGCAAAGATTTATGGGGATGCTCGGTGCCAGGAAGCTGGTCTCGAGGCAATTAAGCCTATTTCGGAGTGGGTTTGGCAGGAGAGCCGAATCGATAGCTTCCCTCCAGTTGTGCGTCCCTGCAGGTAGGGAATCAATCAGGCAAATGCTCCCAATCTGTTCCCTCTGAGCCAAGAATCAAAGCTGTTTACCATTCACGCCCAGAAATAAATAAATAAAGCCACCAATTAGTCAGCACCCTTTGTCTCTGGCAAGAGCTTTTTAGTTACTTCAAGAAAGCCAGAGCCGGCAAGGCCTCCATTAAGGCACAGGCGGGAGCAGAAGGTGGAGGGTGGGGGTGAGAACCCTTGGCCACGGAGCCAGCAGCACATTGGACTCACTTCCCTAAGGAAGGGCGGCACCACTGGGGCCCTCCACAGACACCCAATCCAGGGGACGCGTCCCCAGCAGGTTAGCCCAAGACCAGTCTCCTAGGTCTGAGCTATGTGCCAGTGACTGCTGCGGGCAGCTCGTCCTGCAAACACGCTCTGCCCTGCCCTGCACATGGCATATCAGGGGCCACCGCCACCTCACACCCATCCCACAAGGGCACTCACTCAGGGGCACGTGCCAACCCATCCCCCCAAAAGATTCCAGGAACCTGACACAACTCCTTACTGGAGCCCAGGAGGACCTCACGCAGAAGCAGCTGGTTAACCCTGGGCAGTCCCACACAGCATGGCCACATCCTCCAGAGTGGCTGCGGAAGGCTGGCCTGCGCCCGCTCTCACGCCTCATCCAGCAACAACGCAGCAAGGGACAGTGCAGGCTCTGGTTCCAGGGACACTGTACAAAGGGCAGGCCTAAGAGCAGCAGTATGAGAGGCCCTTCTGGAAGCTGAAGGAGACGCACAACAGACAGAGGAGGAGGCAGGCCCACTGCACAGGCCGGCCCACCTTCCACCTTCCAAAACTGTGGGCACGAGTGCCCCAGCGCCCTTCTTTAAGCAGAGTGTACCAAGATCACTGGGAAATCACGCTTTGTTGTGATCACAGGTCCTTGAACTCAACGAGACACAACCAGACACAACACAAGGTCCCCAGGGTTGACAGCGCCATGGCAGGGGAGGTGGGCAGGGCCTGAGGGGCCTCCTGTGAAGTGTCAGCCCATCCAGAGCCCTAACCAGTCAACCAGATCAGAATGCCCAGGACAGAGAAGAACTGCCAGAGACCACAGTGTGGAATTCCCACCTCGCCTAGTCTGGAAGGCTCCAGACTGCCACACCTTCCGCAAGTGCCCCTGTGGTCCATTCCCCTTTAGGGGAAAAGGGAAGGATGCTGGCTGCACTGGTGGCAGCATCACAGACACAGGTCAATCCTCCACCCACTCCCAAGTCACCCAGCACGGTATGGGTGACACACACACAAAGCGTGAGGGATTGTTTCTATGAACCCAGGAACAAGGTCTGGAGAGAAGCAACCTTTCCTCATCAGTATGGTGACACCCAACACAGTGGGCAAGACTCCGGCCACAGGACAGCAGCATGAGGACGAAACAGGAGTGCCCCACGGTGTGCTTTGCCGGTATTAACGGAGAGTTCAAGAGGAACTTGGGCTGCAGCCTCAGGCAAGGAGCTTTTGAGAAGGGCACATGGCACCAGGTCTCAGGTCACGTAGCCACGACCTCCAACCAAAGGCGCTGTCACTCCTGGAGGTGTCAGTATGGGGAGGTCAGAACAAGCAGCACAGCAGAACCGCCCTGAGGTTGTCAAGAGAGCCAAGGGCTGACAGGGCAGCCGCACAGAGCCCAGCTGGCCCCATGGAGAAGGGAGAGCTGACAGGGCAGGGCAGAGTCAAAGGGGAGGTCATCACCTGGGACCAAGGCTGCAAGGTCACAGTAGCATCATCTCAGAGCCGCGGTGCTCCTGTAAGGACCAAGGGGTGCAGAAGCTGGGGGTGGTGGGAGAGAAGGTGATAGACCACCAACACCGGCCCGACAGCAGAAATGAGTTTGGGGTACCAGTGACCCGTGAGAGAGGGCAGAGACTGGGGAAGGCAGGATGCTTGCCCCGCACACCACCTCTTCCAAGGGTCCTGTACTGTTCACAGTACCAGGTATTCTCTGTGACATTCAGGAACCCAGGTCACAATGCCTTGCCCATATCAGTGACTTTCAGGAGGAGAATCCTGATGTGGAGTTAGAAGCCCCTCTGCATATATATGAGCTCTCAGCTGTCCAGGGCCCTGCGGGCCAGGCTGGCTAACTTGACAGAGCGCTGACCCAGCAAGGCAGTGGCTGCTAATTGACAAGAAGCTGGCTGGAGGTTTGTGAACACCTCCTCACGCTAGCCCTCTTGCCAGATTGAGAGTGCCTTCAGAAGCCGGATGCGAAGGGCAGGACATGGTGTCAAGACTCAGCTGCGTCCCTCCTTGGTCTATGCAAAGGCTCCCGGGGTCTTTACTGGCAGCTCTTAAAATAAACTAAGGCAATAATATCAAGAGTCCTGACATTTGTCCAGCCTTAAAGTGTAGGAAAAGGACAACCCAGAAAGCCAGCTCCCCGTGCTGGCCACTGAAAGCGCCCGCGCTCAGCTCCCAGGAGGGCCAATGAGCCTACTGCCACTGCCCTCCGCAGCTGGCATCTGCAGGGCTCAGCTGTCCCTGAGGGAGGAATGAGCTCATGCTGGTCCTCTGCCTAGAGACAGGCAGCCACTGCACTCAGGCCCAGGGAGAGGGTAGGGCGCCCTCTACCCCTGCACGGGATGGCCGTGAAGACCTAAGAGGGCATTCTAGTCAAGATGGCCTACTGACCAGAAATCTGGGCTATAAAAGGCAAATCACCAAGGCTCCTAGTTCAGAGAACCAAAAATAAAGAATGGACCCAGAAGAGGATCACAAAAAAGGTAGCTTCAAATTTCATTTCCAAATACACAAAGCCCCTGGTGCCATAATCGCAAAGACCCATCTCCACCAAGAAGAGATGCCACCAACTGAGATGACATGAGTCCCTGCTTCAGGGGCTGCTTACCCCGCTCCTCTGGGTACAACCATTACTTGTGTTACAAACAGGCCACACAGTGCAGACCCCAGTTACTTCATTCCTTCGAGCATCAGTTAGAGCCAACATGAGTGGGGTTCAGGCCCTGGGCTGACTCGGGGACTCCCATCCCCACCTCTCCAGCCAAGATCGCAGTGTGGGACAGACACAGGGCATCAATGGACACACCAAGGAGGCATGAAGTGTGGAGGGATCCATCAGTCATAGGAAGATTCAAAATTGAACTAAATGGAGCAGCACATGGTGCCTGAAAGGGCCTGGGGTTGGAGACAGGCCAGGCGGCCCTGCTTCTGGAGCACGTGGCATCAGGTGAGGGTGGGCCATGCCGCACACAGATCCTGCTCCAAGTGTAGACAAAGAATTCCAGCAGAGGCAAGAAGTGCAGCTGGGCCATGACAGGGTGTTCAGGGAGCCATACTGTGGGACTAGGGGGACAATAACACCTCCTGGAGGTGGGAGTGGCTGCAGCATTGTCCCCCAGGTGGAATCTGATGTGAGAACAGCTCTTACAGCCCCCCAATACAAGGGCCTGAGGCCCAAGCACCGTAGTCTACACAGCACACCCACTACGCCCACTCCCAGGAGATGTTTGGACAGCAGGTCACCTAATGTGGCCTTGGCGCCAAAGTCCCAGAGCCAAGCCTGAGAAGAAGGCCCTCTGAGACAGTCCAGAGCCCCAGGGCCCTCGTGGATACACTGCTGGCACTCGAGCAGGTGTCTAAATATCAGGACAGAGTGCCCTCGCAGCCTGGAGTCACTTGGAGTGGGCTCTGAGCTCGGACTGTGTGGTTCTGGGCAAGAGCCTAGGCACTCTGCCTCCACAGGGATGGGACGACGATGCTCAGTAGCTGCAGTCAGCTCCTTTGGAGTTCCCAACACGGTGGTCACTAGAGACATAAACTGCATCTCCCATCACAGTCGTCGGTTATAAGAATGTGGCAAGCACTCCAAGTGCAGGCCATGTGGCGCTGTGAGTGGAGCTAGCCTGGCCATGTGATGCCAAGTCTTCATTCAGGGGGCTGCTGAGGTGCCCCCAAATAATTTCCAAATCAGTTTGAGTTCTGTGAAGCCAGATGAGTATTCCATTCTGCATTTATCTTTATGGCTCTCTGGCCCCAGACAGATAATTTCACAGGTCTGCTTACTCACCAGCAGCTCTGAGAACACTTCATGGCAGCTGGTGAGCCCAGGCCAGGTTCCCATCTGGAAGGGACCTGGCCACTGTTGGGGCCCACAGTTGAGAAGCAGAGTCCCTGTCACCAAGGACAGAGCAGGTCAGCTCTCATAAACAGCCCGATCCTCAGGAAGCTCCCAGTAGGCAAGCCCACGAGGCTGTTGCAAGGACATGAGGCAGCTCAGGTCCGCACACCCAGCGGGACCTCCTCCTTGTCCAAGGCTGTGAAGAGAGCTCTGTGACAGGCATGTGGCTGGCTGGAACACCAGAGCGCAGCCTCTTCGGAAAGACCATGAGGGAGTCCCGACCATGACAGAGCCCAGAATGGTCACTCCAATCCCTGTTCCCTGTGCTGCCTCCTGGCACTAAGCATCGCCCCATCCCCTAAACTCGGGGAGCAGCACAGGCAGCCCCCTCTGGCCATACCTCCCGGCCCCAGAGCAGGAGGACCATGCACCAGGAGACAACTGCCCCAGCCTCCAGCATGCTAAAGTCCACTGTCCCTTTCCCCAGTCGCACCATCCAGAGGCAGTGATCTGGGTAAAATTTGTAAAGCAAGAAAATTTAGGAAAGCAGGATGGGGTGGGAGCACAAGGATGCCAGTGGGTAGCGTGACAGATATGCTCTCATAATCTCATCTGCTGTCCAGTCATTTGAGGGACCCAGAGAAAGAAAGCAGAGTTGCTAGGCACTCAAGGACTATCCCTCCATGCCAGGTTTCTGGGCCCCCTGCAGAGGACGAAATTAGATTTGGGGGCAGGCGACACTGATCTTTCTAGGCCCAGAGCCAGTAGGGCACAGCCACAAGCTGACGAGAACAGGGCCAAGCAGTGTCACCTCCTGGCAAGCTATAGGCCTGGTGACTGGGGACACATAGCACTCGGGGAAGGGCTACTGTGTGTGAAAAGAGGTGGGCAGGGTCTGGCAGGAAAGACAGGGAGGCCCCAAGCAGAGGGTGCTCTGGAGAAGGGCCGGGGTTCAGGAAACCAAAATTTGCTTTAACTGCCATGGAAAAGGAGGCTCCCTGCAGTACACTCTGCGCCCCATGTCCTAAGAGCCCTGGAAGCTCCCTGGTGACAGCACTACTGTCTGGCCCACCCATTTGACTCCACCACTAGTCGATGACAAGGTTGCTGAGGAAAACTTTTGCATCTCAAGGTCATGCTGTCTACAAAACTTCGGAGCGTGAAGCCCTGGGTATTTCCTCTCACGGGAGGGAACACCCGTGGTGATCCTAGCCTCTAGAAGTCAGCTGTCAGCACAGAGCCGGCTGCAGACATGCTCCCTGACAAGAGGAAGACAAGCAAAGCAGATTCGCAGCAGGACCCGCCACTGCTCTACTCACAATCCAGAAACAAATGGAGTTACTGCTGCACACGGAGAAGTGGCCCCAGAAAGGCTGCAGGGGCACCAGGAGCACATTCCCCCTCCCCTGCCACCATGCTGTCTCTGCTGCCACCACATCGGAGGGGCCGCAGGGGTCTCCCAATACTCCATGTCTCCAACCTGCCCTATCAGGAAATCAGGGCCCAGGGGATGAGATCAGGGCTACCTGAGCAAAGAGTGGGTTGGCAGGGTAACATCGCCACCTCCCCACGGCCCTCATGTCAGAGCACCTCTTGAGGGCAGGGCTGCCATTGAACACACTCCCTGCCCAAGGCTCAGGGACAATACATACAGCACTGAGTCACCTCAGGGCCCAGTCCTGGCCCCCGTGGGTGACATCCAGCAGTGGGCCTCAATCCCACCTGGGTGGGACACACCACCCCAAGCCCTGACTCGGAAGCAGGGCCGCTGGCACTCTTCCCACAGCAGGCATCGGGATACAGTCAATGTTGGGCCAGCAAGGCCCAAGGCAGGGCATTCAAAGGACTCCAAAGGCAGTCTTGGCCCAAGTGTTTGAACACAGAAGGGACGAGTATTCTGGGATCTGGCAAGGCTAAACCCCATTGTCTCTCTGGCTTTTTATGAGATGCCATATTAAAAATGGTTTAAGTCTAATAAAGCCTGTTAAATCTATGGCAAAAAAAACATGGAAAGACAATAAAATTACCAGAGAATAGAAATGAGGGAGCACGAACACCTTGGCTCGCCTACAGAAACAAACAAGGGACAGCGGTAACGGTTGAACTGAAAGGAATTTAAACTGATTTCACAGTCAAAGTCCCGTTCTCCTTCCCTCTGCACACTGTCCCAGGGGACACAGCATGCCTGTACTGCTGGGAGTCTCTGGCTGCTTACCAACACTCACCAACAGGGCCAGCGTGTTCCCAACTCACTGGTGGGCCCCGGCTTTGACCTCAGGTGACTGCCTGCCCATCTTACTCCTTTTCAGGTGCTGCTGCCCCGACACCAGACCTGCTTCCCGCCTGCTGGTTCCCGAGCTGCTGGGTCGCGGACTAGGGTGCAGGGTGAATGCACGGTGAAGGCTAAGCTACGTCAACATAGCTGCCTTCAGTCTCTAGACTCAGCACACGTGCAGCTGGAAAAGCAAACTCGAAGACAGACAACCCCCCTTGCATTCTTCTCAAGATTCTGATGTCAGCACCCATCGGACATGGTTTCTATTTGCTTTGTTTTAAATTAATAGATGTTATTTTTAGAGCATTTTAGATTTACAGAAGACTTAAACACAAACTAGAGCATTCCCATACATCTCCCACCCACTTTTCCCCAATAACATCTTTCTTAGGAGTACATTTATTACCAGTGATAAGCCTATACTGAATCATTATTATTAACTCAAGTCCATAATTCATGTCCAAGTTCACTTTCTGTGCATTATTCTAGAGTTTTTGACAAATGGTTAACGTTCTATATGTACCAGCACTGTGCCACACGGGACAGCTTCACTGTCCTGCAAATCCCCTACATGCCACCTGTTCATCTCCACTGCCCCCTCGGCCCTAAGCAGCGATCTTTTCAACACCTGTGCAGCTCTGCCTTCTGCTGAATGTCAGTAGCTGGAATCACACAGCATGTCACCTTTTCAGACTGGCCTGTCACTTTGTGATTTGCACTTACGGTTCCTCCATGTCTTTCCGTGGCTTGAGAGTTCACTTTCATCTCGCACTAAATTACACACCACTGCCCACATGGGCACAAGCTTCTTTACCCCTTGCCTACTGAGGGCGCGTCAGCTGCTTCCCCGTTTGGGCAGCTAGGAAGAAAGCTGCTAGCAGGACGGTGCGTGGGTTTCTGTGTGGACAGAGGTCTTCAACTCCTCTGAACAAATACCAAGGAGTGTGAGGGCTGAGTCATAAGGTGAGGGGATTCTTAGATGTTTAAGTAACCAACAAACCATCCTCCGGAGACACTGCCCCACCCGCGCTGCTGTCAGACCCCAGGACACGGAGAGCCCCCAGGTCAGTACTGCCCAGGCGGGGTCTCACAGACGTACGGCAGTCCTCACGGCGCTTCGGCACGCACATCCTGACGGCATGTGAAGTGGAGTATCTTCCATGTGCTCGTGGGCATCTACGTGCCTTCTCGAGGGGCTGTCTGTTTAGGTCTTTGCCTGTTTTCTGATTGGGTTGTTTTCTTACTGCTGAGTTGCAAGAGCTCTTTGTATGTTTTGGACACCGGCCTGCTGATCAGATGTGTGCTATGCGAATATTTTCTCCCAGTCCGTGGTCTGTCCTTTCATTCTCTTAAGAGCGCCTTTCAGAGAGCAAACGTTCCTATGCTTCATGGAGCACAGCGAACACAGTGTGGCTGTGCTCCTGCTGAGCCCTGCCTCTGCCTCTGTGGTGGCAGCAGCAAGGAGAGAGCGGCATGGCCCAAAGGAGCAGTCCTGCTTACCACGGTGGAAAACATGGATGTGAGACTGTCCCAACACCCATGTGAGCGAACTCATGGCCATGGGCATGCTGGGGAAGGGCGCAGGCTCAGGACAAGGAGGGAGCAGGGCTGCGCACCTACATGCTGGCACCCACAGCACTTGGTTCGCATGCTGTCTTACCAGATTTACAACAGGACCCAGAGCCCCTCAGAGGCACACCCCAGCTGACGCCCAGATGTCACTGCGGGTCCACATCCCATCAGCCTGACCTGGGCGGAGCCATGAGGTGAGGTCTGAGAGGTGAAGGCTCACAGACGAGCACTCTGAAGCTCTGCAGAGTAGGAAGGCATCAGCACTCTCCCCCACGAGCATGCTCGTGTGTCCGGGCGTGTTGGTTAGGTGAGCCCATAGCACTGGGCTTCAGGCCTGAGGAAGAAGAGCTCAGCTCAGGGCTTACAGGGTTACCAGGGTCTGAAAGGAGATGGGTCAGGAAGTGCTGCCTCCCCAGTCAAGCTCTGGGCCCAAATGCACTGGGGTATGCGTCCCCCCGCCACTGGCTCTGGGACCAGGAGCTTTCGCTGTGGGGTGAGCAGGGGGGCTAGCTGCTCTCTCTGGGAGGCTTCCCTGAGTCCCTTGGAAGTAGGAAAGGAAGCCAACTTCAAGGCATCAAAGTACCTACACACCCACCAGAGGATTCTCCCACCAGCTCCCTCATGAAGCAAACGACATCCAGATATCACTCACCCTGGGCCCTGTCCAGTGTTTGAAGAAATCACTATTCTAATACAGTTACGAGGGACTCAGAAAGACTTAGATGTCAAAGGCTGGAGGTGACCTAGATGCCCCCTTTCGCCCAGCAGGCTCATCAGGGAGTGTAGCCATTTGGGGTGCAGAGAGGGGCACCCTCTGCTCTAACATCAAGGTTGCAGAGGTGGGTAAGGGCTTCTCAGAGCTCTGCAAAGCTTCCTCCCCTCCCCTCTATAACTCGTCCAAATCTCTTCTCTCCCCTGGTCCAGACACAGGACTACCGGGTGAAGACCTAGGATGTGGTGGCATCTACAACCAATGGTCTCTGGGCACCACTGACCGTTACCCTGACCAGCACTTTCCCCTTGTGCTGCTGCTGGCCAGCACTGTCCTCGCAACGCTATTGGCTCCTGCATGGTCCTCAGACATAGGGCCAGTCCCAGCCATTGGGACAGCAGCTGCGGCTGCTGAGTCTGTGGACACAGTGGGTAGGACAGCCACCAGGCTGCACAGGGCCACCCACGCCTCCACTCGTCCCTGTGGCAGTCAGGTTATGACCAACATGAATGACAACACAGGGAGGGATGTCACGGCCTAAACTTTCAAAGCTGAGAGGACGTGGGGCAGTTCAATGCCAGCTCTGAGGGGAGCAAGGGAATGGAGTACAGAGCTGCACGCAGGGCCCCCAAAGTCCGTCCTCGGCCCTGTGCTCCGCTTGAGCAGATGGCTCCTACCCGGGCATGTGCTCGGCCTAATGAAGTGAGGTGGCGCTGCGACCAAGTTGCCAGGGAGATAAGCACTCCAGCACGGAGAGGCCAAAAATAAAGATTTTCTTGACAAAACTAAAAACTGCAACTAAAAGTGAGTATTTGGGGCACAATACCAAACTCACGTTTCTGGCTGTTAAGAGAAAGCCAGTCCATGGAAGGAAGCAGTGAGAATGAGCTTGCAGGGTCTCCTCTGTGGTGCACAATGTCACCTACCTGGCCCATGTCAGCCATCACCCAGCCCCAGGGCTGAGGCGAGGTGGTGACACACCACTACCTCCTCAGCACACGGGGATGGAGTCATACAGACCTCTAAAGACGCTCTGGGAGTGAGAACTCTGCTACAGAAAAGGCACAGCAGGGCCATGAGGGGCCCAGAGCCACTGCCCATCCTTGGCAATAAGGGCAGCTGTCCTGGGAGCATGGCATGCTGTCAGAACTTCTACCACCTACAACAATCCTGCAGAGCTGGGAGCGTGACCCTCCAGAGGAAGCAGTGGCTCCGAGAACCCCAGGAAACAGAGCGCCTGGAAGTGCTGACCTTTAGAAAAGAGGTCCTGAGCAGGCTCTCTCCTCCCAGGCGGGAGGGCAGCAGGACAGACTGCGCGAGGACCAGTGTGACTTCCACTTAGGAAGGAAGGTGATGGAGGCCCTAGCGCCTTGCAGACTGCAGGCCAAGAAGTCTTCGACAGCACCACACACGGCAGCCTGTGCACTGGGCGTGGGGCCCAACCACTCACACCCCGCCACCAGTGGGATTTGGTCTGAGCTGAGGGCATATGCCTCACTTTCCCAGTGGGGTGCCATCATGACCAGGTCCCAGGACAGCCCCTCCTCCAAGTTCACAAGCTGTAGTCCAAGGAAGCCAGGGCCTGGGCATCTCCTACCTGAGTCCCACCCCTGCACCCACCTCTGCTCTCTGGAGTGGCAACAGTTCCCAGGAATGGGAACAACAGGGAAGTGCTGGCAGAGCTTTTCCTGAACACTGACAGGTTAACTGGGGCAGAGGACCCATATTAAGAACCTCCATTGGCCACAGCAAGACTGGAGGCGACCCTGGAAGCACCCACCCAAGGCACGCAGACAGGCCAGGCCAGGGCTCTGCAGTGTGTCTGGGATGTTTGGACCTGGAGAAGGCCAACCCTCCATGGCCACGCTAGCTCGCTCCAGGGGCCGATAGTAGCAAGGGGAGGTGATGCGTGGGGCCATCTCCGGGCAGCAGAGCAGCGCGACCAGATGGCCGTGGAGGCAGAAGCGTTTCCAGATGCCCTGGAAGCCGCCAGACTCTTGCCTCTAGCCTTTGGTTTTGGTTTAGTGTCTTCTTCTGTGGAAACTGTGTACTGGTCTGACCCCTGAGTGGCCCAGCTCTGGAGCCCAGAGTTTCCTTTCTCCAGCCTCAGGTTCCATAATTTGGATGTTTCTTTGTAATGCACGGTCCCCATGCCAGACCACAGTGGCTTCATGACTGGGGGGTCCCAAAACCTTCCACTGCCTGAAAGCACCTTTCCGTGAGCTCTGCTTGTCTTGAGGCCAGCCTCACACAAGGCCCCAAAGCTTGCAGGCACCTACAGGTGCTCCTCCCAAGGCCTCCACTCTGTCAGGCCTCGCAACACCCAGAAGCAAAGGCCTGGTCAGCTACCTGGTGCACAAACAGAAAGTAACGGAACACCAGCAGCTCTCATGTCAGCGCCTCACACATCCTGGCCAGTGACCTGGCAATAAGCCCACAAGGACAGGAGGGAAGTGCCCCCTCCCCACAGAGGGGACCACACGTGGAGGTGTGGCAGCTCCGTCTAGTCCACACTGGAGCAAGGCCAGGACAGGAGGCCGAAGTGGGCAGCACTAAAGGACAAGCAGGGAATTGCAGGGCATGAGTCTAATGAGCTCTGGACACAGCCTGCTGCAAGCAGGCAAAGGCTCAGTCACTTCCAAAACGGAGTCTTGTCTGCCCTATGTGCTTCCTCAGAAGAGGGATGGCATAGCCGGCCCACTCACAGGGGAAGACAGAGTCAAACACAAGATGACCCAGAAGCCAGGCAAGCCCTCGGCACCTGGCTGTAGATGGAAAACAGAGCTGGGTCCAGCCCTTCTGCAGGTTAAGGGGACAGCCACAGGAATCCCAGCCACCCTGGCTCCAGAGCAATGCTTCCACGGCTGCGGCACAGAAATGTCCCTCAGACTGATCTCATTTGGGAATGAACATATATATGTCCAGAGCTTGAATAGAAGGGGAGTTTCATTTTATCTACTTCCACATCCCCTAACAATAAAAACTTACCTAAAACTCCATGAATATGTAAATGGAGTTTTAAATATGGAAATGCAAAACACACCACCAGCAAGCAGCCAGGGTGTGAAACATTAAGCATCTCATCTCGCTGCAGAGACAACACAAGCTGGCTGGAGGACAAGCAGGAACCCGCAGCAGTGTGGGGCCAGTCTCTCAGGAGGAGGGCAGCCTGGGAAGGTACCGAGAGAGGGGCACAGGTTCACCAACACTGGCGAGCCTGACACCAGCTTCCAGTCGCTCCTGCCTCGCTGCTGGCCCACACTGCCGGCCACCCCCTCAGCCCCTCGCTCAGTCTGTCCCCTCTAAAGTCCCAGGGTACGCACACTTGGATGGCAGGAGTGCCACAGCATGACTGGCCACGTGGCCACCACTGGAAGAGTTGGGGCAGGGGCACCAAGAGAGTGAGGAGTCTGTCCCCGGCCAAGCCACTCAGGAGAACTCAGTGAGAACTGTCTCCCCAAGTGACAGATTCAGAGAGCGGGGCGGCGGGGCGGCACAGGCCGGAGCAGGGCTGACAATGGTTAGGTACAGAGCTGCCAGGACTCCGTGGAGCCAAGCGCACCCCCAGAGTGGGGGCCCAACAGCACGGGGCTGGGGACCCTCCAAAATCAAACTTAAGGAAACTCTGTCTCCCTAGTTCCAGGGAACTCATAAGGACCTTCCTGCAAGACCTCTCTCCTAACAGGAAAAGGAATGACCAGGTCTGCCTGCCCTGAACCAAATGAGAAACTGAAGCACAGAGCACAGCTGAGTTCCTGTTGCTCAAACTGGTCCCTGGACCGACGCGACAATCCCCAGAACATGCCACGAGTTCCGAGCCTCGGCCCGGTCAGGCCCGCCACACCAGAGCCTGCGCTCTAGATGGGGAGGGATCTCCTCTTACCTGATAGGAACTAGACCACCCAGTCACACAGCAGAGGGGCCCAGAAGGCCTGCCCCACCACGAAGCGTTCAGAGGCTACCCCTGTAGTTAGGACATCTGTGCCAACAGTCACTGTGCACTTCTACTATCCCCAAATGCCAGGCAAGGGGCACGTAGGTCACCTGGCCCTTGAGAGAAACCTTTGTCTAATCGGCATATCCCAGGCCCCAGCCTGGCTTGGGGGGCCCACCCACATGCTCATCTGAGCAGCCCCTCTGGCAGTGGAAACGGGCACTGGCAGCGGTGATCCTGAGCCCAGCGGGCAGCTTCCTGCTGGTGTACACCACAAGGAGGGTCCGATTCTCGGGAGACAGGGCCTGGCCTGGAATAGCCTGAAAGAGGAAATAGACTCAAAGAGCACTCAAGGCCCATCTGCAGAGGACATGTGTGGGTAGTCTGCGGCCACCGCTAGGGTCAGGGTGGGCTCCCTGACCAAGGTGCCCGCAGACACCAGGAGACCACACACACTCAGGACCTGCTCAGGAGAGGAGCCAGAGCCACTCCCTCACCCGTCTCGGGCATCTCCCTATCCTCACTCCCCTAACTGGCCACGGAAGGCACAGGCTGGGGAAAAGCTCTGGCTGTGCTGGGCGGTCCTGCTGAGCACTGGGTAAGCGCTGGGCAGGCGGCTGCAAGTGCTCAGGCTCCACCTCATGTCCGAACACGGCACTGCAGAAGAGCAGGCCGGTGGGGAGGCCCAGACCCTCCACACGGGTCACACTATCACCACCACACAGTGTGCCTGGGCTCACTTTCTTGCCAGCAGTCCACACAGGAAGGGAGGAGGGCTGAGAATAAAAGTGACATGCAGACGAGAGCAGGCAGCCAGGAGTTGTCCTGGAGCCTCCCCTTCTGAAGGTGGCCTGTGCCTCATAGCTGCCATTTACTGAGGGACAGCCAGTCAAGTGTTGCACTCGATGCCCATATGACCCCATTCTGGAGATAAAGAAAATGGGGTTCAAAGGCATCCCTCACAGGGAAGTCCAGGTCCAAAGTGAGGTCAGCACCTGGATCAAGTTGCACATCTTTACCCCGTCACCCACCTGGCCAGACACCATGAGCCCCACCCAGACAGGCCTGCTGAAGTGTGACCACGCAGCTGATACAGAAGTCAACACAATGTCTAAACCTCCTCCTCCGAGGCCACGGAGGCCTCAGTGGAAGTCCCTTAAGAGCCTCCAGGATGACAGCAGCGCATGCCACGCTTGAGGCCGAGATGCTGTCCCACCACAGGGCTGCTCCGTGCACTCTGGTTTGGGTTTGTCCATAGTTTTGATCAGAATGAACTCAGAAGTCTCCTCCTCTAGGAAATACTCCCTAACAGAAAATAAATGCCCATGTCCCACTGAGCCAACAGTCCTGAAGTGCTCCCAGAGCACCTGCAAGCTCCACCCAGGAGCACATGTAGGGCCTGCGCCCTTCCCAGAGAGGTCTCCATGCACCTACTGGAGACCTGCGTGCCGCAGCGCGTACCCAGGAGGACATGGCTGCTCACACCTGCCTAGAAGCAGCCTTGTGGGTACCACGACATCAGACTGAACATCACTCAGTGCAGAGCAGCTCAGCAGACTCTGCTCTCAAGGGTCGCTATATATGAAAAGTGTGAAGCCATTACCGGCTGTGGTGTGGGCAGAATAACCTCGGTGTGAGCTGGCTGGCACCCTGGCCCACGTGAATGTCATGTGCCGGGACAGCCAGCAGGCAGCGGAAGCACCAACGTCTCCCCACAGCACGCCTGGCGTACACAGGGAGTCACACGGCAGGGGCGCAAACCACAGAAGTACCAGTTCATGCTCCACAGGCTACGGAACAATGCCCCACCTGCCCCCAATTCCAGCAGCCAGGTGAGGACACAGGCCCAGGGGCCAGTTCGCAAGTTAGCAGTGTGTCCTGGACAGAGAGCCTGCATCACGCAGTGGTCAACAAACGAGGCAGGGCTGGTGCTCCAAAGGCATGGACGCTAACTTGGGGAGACAGCTTCTCGTGAGGTGCCACGGGACACAGCTGAGGAAGGACACGCAGGGTCCAGACAAAGTTCAAGGGTAGACACCAAATGGAGCAACTTGCATGATGACAGCAGGAGGCCTTGTGGCTCTCAGCAGACAGGTGAGCAGGATGGCGAGGACCCTGGGACATTCGCAGACACAGCTCTCCCTTCAAGAAACAGCCACAGGCTCTCAGGGCGCAGGTGCCATGAGCTGACCAAACTACCACGGGGCCCCCAGCACGGGCAGGTGCCACAGGGAGCAACAGTGCAGGCGGCCCACAGTGCTCTCCTGCAGCTGATGGGGACACAAGGAAGACAGCACACTGAAAGTCATGGCACGCAGTGCATCCAGTCAGGGCGAGTGGTGAGCCCAGTGACCCAGACATCCCAGTGGAATGGGAACTCAGAAGATGGCTGAACCATTCGGCACTCGTTCCAATGCCAGGCAGACACACCAACCCGGTGGCAGCAAGTCCTGCTGGCAGTGAGCCCTAAGGCCCTGACCTCTGAGCTGAGGCTACCAACTAGGAGATGGTCACAAGCACCACCTCTCAAACTCCAGGGCAGGGTGACTGGGGTCCCCAGGATCAATCCCTGCAGTTCTGGAAGGTGGGGCTCCCCAGGCCCTCACAGCAGGGAAGGTCAGGAAGGGTGGTTGTGTGTCTGCTGAGCACCAGTCAGCCCATCCACAGTTACCAGGAGCTCAGTCCACCTAAGGGGACTGGGCTGGAGCTATAGAGCTCGCAGCCAGCAGCCCAGGGTCCCTGCCAGGCAGAGGGCATGAAGACAGCCTCTGGATACAGCTGGCTCCACACCCTCTGCCAAGCGGAGCCAGTGAGGCCTGGCTCCACCAGAAACCCTGCCACAGAGACTGTGACTGCAAGCAGCAAAGGTGAGGCTGGCAGGGCAGGAGGCAGCCAAGCTGCCCTGTCCTCAGCAAGCCTGCCCAGACCTGACACGGCTTCTGCCCAACCTTCAGTTGTTGCTCTGACACTTTCAAGCTGGCTACAGCTGCCCCCAAGGACCCCATGGTGTCCATCTTGCACAGTCACTGTGTATACTCGGCCAGGTCACTCGTTCTCGCTCAGCTAACACTGAGCAGCTCACCGACCCCGCCTCCTCCAGGCTCAGACATGGTCATAAATGGAGCAGCATCCCTTCCCAGGGAGAGCGCACGGCACTTATACATGTATAAGGCGTTTGTGGAGTGATCCCAAAATGTCTGAGCATATACCCAGAAAGAAGGCAGGACCAGAATCAGCTCCCCTCACCACCCCAAAATCATTCGTGTCAAGGTCCCCAGGGGCTGAGGCTGCAACTGGAGGCGCATCTGCAGTCTGCCCTCCCGTGGAGCCCCTCCCTCCAGAGATACGCAAGCCCGCACCTCAGATGCTCCCACCACACACTCCGGCCTCTCCGGCCACCTCACCGACCTCTCCAGTGAACACAAAGACAAGACACACCATAATGAGTCCACTGGGACACCCCCACTGCTGTGCCCCAGCCTATCCCAGAAGCCACATGTCCCGTTATCTCAAAAACTGAGGACACAAACAACGGTGAGGGTGAGCAGAACAGCCTGTCTGAAGCGTGCGCTGTGCCAGGTTGCCAGCTGGACGACTTGGAGCTGTCGCACCGCTCTCCCACATCCCACAGTTAGCAGCATTGTCACTCAGTGGAGGGCAGAGAAGGCTCGTAAAACTGTTCAAGGACGTGAATTCAAGATGCGAATGCAGGCAGCCCAAGCACAGGGCCAATGAGACACGGCGTGAAAGCCGCTGGAACGCACAGCATGCGGGTTCCACCACCAGGAGTCTCCCGTGCCCGTGGCAGGCCTGGCTGGCCTCTGGACAGCTTGAAAGCACTATAACTCACAGACACAAGGGACAAAGGTGACAAGGCCTAATTATATGCCAAGACAGATTGAGAGGATGGCCTAAGTGCTTTGGACAAACAGTGGGAAAAGAGCCAGATTAAGAATTATGACCTGAGCTCACCCCTAGGAGGGGACAGAGAAGCCACCAACTTGGTGGATGCTGGGAAAGCACAGCCACCAAGAGCACCACCTTCCCTGAGTCAGACAGTATGGCAATGACTGCGCACCCTCACTTATGCTCTGGCCCATCACCTCACGATGACCTCCTACAACAGCGCCGGGAGCCCAGCATCAGAGAAGCGCAGCCTCAGCGCCACTGGCTAGTGACCCAGGCAGCTCTGGGGTCCAGGATCCGCACCAGGACTCTGGGCAGTGCTGGCAATGTGCACGTTAACCAAGGGCTGTCCTGAGTGTGTACAGCACAGGGCAGCAAAGTGCAGACCAGTCGCAGTGACATGAGCGGCCCTGCCGGCATGCTTCTGGGTGTGAAAGGCAGCACTCGAGTGGACGAGCGGTAGGCAGGCGGCCTGAGGCCCACCTGATTGTCCGTCAGCAGGGAAAGTGGTCGCACAGAGGCCCAGCATGTGGTGTGCAAGAAGCAGGAAGCGTGGCAGAAGTCCCTCTGCCGGTGTCAAATCCTTCACAGGACATGGAGTCACCCACTCGCAGCACTGACAGGCTGGGCCTGCTTCCACGTCTTCCTAGCTGCAGGCCTTGGCAAAAGTAGCAGCACCCCAAAGCTACGAGGAGCAGTGCATGAGCCCAGTGTCAGTCTTGCACTCACCTGCAGGGTGCTGCACACTGCACAGCCCCATCCTCCTCCCGTCCCGGCCAGTGTTCTCAGAGTCAGCACCGCCACCCATCAGCACTTGAAAGACCCCAGCTGCCCAGGCCCCACACCTCGGGAGGGACCCAGGAGGGTGCAGGCAGCTACAGAGCAGTATGAATGTGCTGGGAAAGTGATGGGACACGAACCCTGGACGCTCTGGCCCTCCACATGCATCAAGAGGCAGTTTCAGTCCCAAAGGCAAAGTAAAGCCAGGCAGTAGAGAGAGGCAAGACTCCTGTGCTGTGCCTAAACCATCCAAGTTCGCCCAGACCAGGGTACTGGTGACAGATGGTGCCCCAAGCTATCTGAGGATGGCCATGAAGGAAGACACAGAGAACCTGGTCCAGTGGTCCCAGCCCCTCTAAGGAAAGGTAGCCCCACACTTGACTCTGCTGAGAGGTGCCCGGCATGCGGCCAACAGGGTAGAGCAGCCCCACTCCACACCGCCCAGAGGTCCACAGGGCTCCTGCACACCGGGCACCTCGCAGCAACTTCTCCAAATAGCCCAAGCAGATGGTGGGAAGTCAGCCCCTAAGTACACACACACAAGAGTCCCACTCAGCGCCTTGCCTGGCTGCAGGGAGAAGGCCCCTCGATCCGGCAGTTTGGAGGGCTCAGGAAAACTATGGTTCTGAAAAAACAGTCCGGTATGGGAAGAGGAAGACACCAGCACCAGCGCCCAGCCTCCCCCCAGACACATACACTAAGCAAAGTGGAAATCCCAGGCAAAATCGTGTGGCACTTAGAGGCCTGCCGTCCCCACGAGACCAAGAGCGTTGCTCAGGTAATAAGTGCTCTCCTGGGTTCCAGGCTGGCTGCTGGCCAGGAAGGGCACAACGGGAAGATGCCCTCTCCGGTCCAAGGGAGAGTATGGGCATCGTCTCTTCCTTCCCCTAAGACTCATGGAGGGCCCCTCCCCGACATGGCCTCTAGTCCAGCATGGGTGCCCACTGTAGGTTCCTCTATGAACTCTGCGGAATATCAAGCAGTGGTTACAGAGAGGCTGGCTCAGGCGGCTGCTGTGAAACTCAGCACCGTGCATGCAAAGAGACAGGTGCCCAGGCCCATCCTCAATGCCTGCAACATGGGTGCTGTGGTGATTCGAGTGTTTGCTACTCTGCTGGCTCTCCTCCTGAAGTGAGGCACACCTGGTGAACCCTCTGGCCAGATCCCTACCTGCCTGCACATCCCTAGACACTCTGTTGTCATCTGCACCCAAAAAAACAGCCCCGAACATCTCTGCATCTGCTCTCCTCTAGAAAAGGGAGGCCCCAGGCGCACAACCTCCCACGGGGCCATGAGAGAAGAAGTAAGTGTTGTGTCCTGTCCACACCAGTGGGACGTGCTCAACACACATCTGTCCCAGCAGGGCATCCTGTCCTGGTGTCAGTCAGCTCACTAAAAGGGGCATTCCTGCTCAACAGGGCACAGAGTCATCCCTGGCCACATGCTCCACAACCTGCCTGTCTCCTGAGACACAGGCAAGGAACACTCACCACAAGAGAAGAGATGTGCAGCACTCACCACAGGTGCCAGGCTCACCCTTGGGTGACGACACCAGCATCCAGGGTGGCGACACAGGAGGGACACAGGAGTCCCACAGAGTACTGCTCCCCAAGGCAGAGCCTCTCCCTCAGCCTGCTCAAATGAGTGGGGATGGGATGGTTGGGTGCCCAGCACAGTGGGAAGCTGGCCCTCCCTCCCTCCTTCCCTCCCTCAGGGTTATCCACGAGGAAGCTGAGCCTCCTTGACTGATCAGAGAACGCCATTTTAGAAAGTACCTCACAGTTTGGCAGAAGAAAAGTACAGACAAGTTTCCTTTCCCTAATAGTTCATTCTGCTTCAAATTCAAAGCAAAATAAAGAGGCTCACCTGGAAAAAAGTTAAAGCTTTAATTTCAAATCACTTTTAATGCCCGTTTCATCTGACAGTAGCTTTGAAAGCAAAAGGCAATCTTTATCATTTCAGGTTTTTTAACTAAATTGATGTGATTATGTCTAACATAACCAGATGCTTCTAAAAGCCAATTTTCAAAGTGACATCAGTCCCCAAAATAAGAAAACCTTCCTTTTGGTTACAATTAATTATGAAATGCTACCCTCCACAGGGGATAAGGTTGGGGTAGAAAATCCAAGGGACACCAGCTCCTCATACCCACCCACCTGGCCACTCAGTTCCCACTAGGGTCCCCTGCTTCATCACCTGTCCCTGGTGCCCCTGTTCACTGTCTCTCCATCAGTGACTCAAGTAAGAATGGACTCATTCACTGTCGTCATGAGGGCCTGGTCAGGGCAGGCATCCCATCTTGTTTGGGTCAGTGAGGCAGGATGGGTCCTAAGAAAGCTCTCCTTATTCCCAAAGAGACTAAGAAAAAGGGCCGCTCGTCCATGATGTGACAGCTAGAACCAGGTGGCCTCCTGTACTCACAGGAACCAAGAACAGGAGAGGACAGCCCTGAAAGAGTTGGTGTGACTTCAGAGGAAGTGTGTGGTCACTGTCCCCATAATGGCACAGAGCTTCTAAAACCTTTGGGATGTCCTCTGTGCTTTCTGTAAGCTCTTCACCCACCCAGCTAAGCAGTGAATTTGATGGGGTGAGGGGGCATGTCCCAGACAGCTCCAGGAGGGAGACAGCGATCAGAGGGCTGGGCCTTTCAGCACCCTCTCCTACTGGGAAGGGAGGGGACAGATACTGAGCCAGACACCTGTGGCAAGCATACCTGTAGGATGAAAACTCAAAATTCAGGGGGCTAACATGGGGTGCTGGGAGGGTGCATGCAGGTGAGGGGCAGCCGTCCCCCTGTCCTGTGCTCTCCTCCATCTGGCTGTTCCTGGGCTATAATAGTAAGGTGTGCTCCTCACTCTGTAAGCAGGGGCAACCGGCAACCCTGAATCTGCAACCAGGACCCGTCCCAGTAGAGGTGCAGGGACTTGTGGCCCCGACCCTGGACTGGTTCTGAAATGAGGCATCCCGTGGGATGTGCACTGACTCCAGCACTGATGTCAGAACAGAGTAGAACTGCAGGACAGGCGTGGGCAGGAGCTAGAGGACTGGTGTCAGGAGCCAGTCACAGCTGCCCCCTCTCAATCCCCTGCTAAGCTCAGAAGCAATGTCCTCACTGCAAAAGCAGAGGGTGAGATTTTGCTGTTATTAGTGTCCTGTTCTGTTACTCTCTGTGGAGCCACAATAAAAACACAGGCTGCACACCCCTCCACTCTGTGGTCTGGGATTTCACACCACTGTGGAAGTGAGAATGCCCCAGCAGAGACCCCTGCACAGGGAGGCAGACCATTGTCGGAGGACAGCAGTAGCTCACCGCCACCAGCAGAAATGTGGGCAAACTGTGCCCTCCAGGTCCAGCTCCCACTCACACAGATCCAGGAAGAACGACAGTGACCACAGCCCTCTCTCATCACCCCACCTGTGTCCCTCTGCGAAACCTGGCCCTGGCCTACCTGCTGGTGATGGAGCTGTTCCTGTCCTTCAGGGCCAGCTCTCTCTGCTGCAGCTCGACAACAAACCTGGACAGGTCTTCTGGAGTCCTGAGGGATGGAAATACACATTCAGCAGGTGAGCGAGCCTGGCCGTCCCCCACCCCCAACCCCCAGCATGGCGCTGTGCTGAGTGCACTCCCTCACCCTCCCAACCACAGCCCCTCTTGCTCAAGCCCCTTGGCTTCTGTAGCATTGGCTGAATTTCTCCTGTAGAGCAAGGTCGCCACATAACAAGAGGAAGTGAGATGTTTAAAACTCAGGCCTGCCCTGAGCACCAAGGAAAAACTCTACCGGACACTGTGAGGATGTGGTTACAGAAGGAACTGCCAGGCAAGGAGCAGAGGTTTCTAACCCTCCTCCCTAATTACAAGCCTGTTCTGTAGACTAGCAAACTGTTATGCCAAGAAGACGGTCATCAGTGACAGATCTTTTTTAAAAACTAAGAAGGGGAGGGTATATGTGAACCAGCCTTGAATGCCAGTCCCTATTCTTTCCAGAGCCTCCCACAGTTTTCCAATCTCAGGAGTTAAAAATAGTCATAGGGAAATAATAAGAGATAACTGTTCTTAAACATTTTAAAGAGTTATTCCAGTTGTTCTGTATTTTCTGTGTTTTGTTAAAGGGTTAACATACACTGTTACCAAACCAACAGGCAAATTCTTTCAAACAAGTACAGAAATCACCCCACGTGTCCACGTCCTCAAGTGTCCATTCCCATGGTGGATATCAGCCAAGGCTGCTGGGAGGCAGGAGTGCTGCAGGCAGTGTGTCCCCAACCTCACCGGCTACCGGGGCAGAGTCACCTGTCAGACACCACACAGCCCTGGAGGCCTCACAGTCTGGGGTGGCTACTCTGCCTCGCCAGAGCAAGGGCCTGGAGTAGCCTCCAGGAGGAAGCGCCCCAGCCCCCAAACAGCACCCATCCCGGATAGCAACTGGTAGAGCAGACATATCAAAACCGACCTAGAAACAGGACTCTTGCCCTGAGATGCAAAACAGCCAAGCAGGCCTAGAGCTCAATCAAGGCCGTGGGGGCAGTGAGAAGGCTCACTGCGAACCATGCTTTTTCCAAAGACAATTACAAAGGCAGCAACCTAAGAGGGGAGGGGGCTTGGGAACCACTCAGATGAAGAGAAAAGGAGCTTCCTTCCTGTGCTCTCCTGAAATGCACCGTCCCACAGTGTCTGGTGTACCCAGGGCAGGGCCTACTGTCTAGGAAGGCCTGAACTCTGCCTTTAAACAGCTTCCCGAAGCACCAAGGTCTTGTTCCACATGAGCAGGTGCCCATGTGCCCCCTCCTCCCACAGCATGTGCCCAAGGAGTACCACTCCTCCCAGAGAGCACAGAGGGCCACTTTCACTTGGAAAACAGGGCAGTCTGGGTCACCCCAGTCTGCACACTGTGAAGGCAAGCGGGCTGGGCACACAGCAGTCCAAGGTGAGTGCTCAGCCAGCTCTGGCCCCAGATCTCAGGCCTGTCGTCCCTACTGCCAAGGACGGACCTGCTGCTGTGAGCTTCCAGAAGTGCCCACTTCCAGAAGAGTAGACTGCAGGGAGACTGCCACCCAGTCCTGCCTGGAGGGCACAGAGCTCGCCCTGTGTCTCTTGGAGTGACGGACCTGTGAGTACTAACTGAGCAGAACTGGGCGGCGGGAGTATTTATTCAGACGCCGAGGGCTGGGCTGTCCAGAAGAGCCAAAACCAAAGGGTTCACTTCCACAAGCCCTAAGGAAGCAGTTGATGTGCAGCAGACACAGGGAGGTGAAGTTTGTTGTACTGTGGAAATACACACAACACAACCAAAACCATCTTACCCATTCTAAGTGCACAGAGCAGAGACAGTTTGCACGTTCCCACTACCGCGCAGCCGGCACCATCCTCCTTCTTGCAAAACTGGAACTATTCCCATTAAACGCCCCCAGCCCTGTGCCTCCCAGGGCTCTGATGCCATCAGGGAACTGTGAGTGGGATCTCACAGGATCTGCCTTTTTGTGGCTGTCTTATTTCACAGAGCATCAAGTCCTCTAGGTTCATCCACACTGCACCGTAACAGGTCATCTGTCCTTCATGAGGCGGAGTAACAGTCCACCATGCATACACATCACCTCCTTTCTTCAGCACCCATCCCATCCCTGGACACCAGCTCTTCCACCCCTTGGCGATTGTGAGTGATGCTGCCATGCACACAGCGTTCAGGGACAGGAGTCCCTGAGTTCATTTCTTAGGGCACGTTCCCAGCAGCGGGACTCTGGACCACAACAGTTTCCACCTGAGGAACCACTAGCCCACTTTCCACAGCAGCAGTACCATTTCACACTGTGTCATTGTTTTTAAGGTTATATTTTTCAAAAGTTCAATGACAGACCGTGAACAATCTGGGCTGCTCCACATCATTACATCTGACGCTGCGAGAGATGGCTACACCAATAAGAGGCCAGGACACAGGTCAACTCGCTCCGGGGGGCGCTGGGCTGTTCAGTACAGCAGGGGTAGTCCACAGACCCACCACCTGCATCCAAACCAGCCTCCTACTACCCCTCCCAGCCCACTAAATGGCGATACCGGGGAGATGTGGGTCTGTGATTCTCGTGCATGGCGACACTTTGAAACCTCTGGTCATCTGCAGACCCAGAACACTGCAGGGGAAGTTATCCTCAACGTTCTCTATGCTATCAAGAGAACACCTACTGGACACATAGGAAGACATCTCTACGGTTCTCCCTTAACCTGACGGACAAACGCTAGGTTTTAGAATTTGGTTCAAATGCAAAGACTTCCAGAAGACAAGTAATTTTCCTACAAACAGTGCCACACCAACTTCAGACTGAGAGACGGGGTGGTCACTATGTCAGAAAAGGGTACTCACCTTTCAACTGTTCGACTGAGAAGAGCCTGCTCCCTCACAAAAGCAGAAAGCCACAGCGCACAGCACACACGGTGGCAGGGCCCGTGCATGGGCCACCCCACCATGGGGACCTGGGAGCCGTGAGGGCCTGAGACAGGAGCCGCAGCGCTCAACCACCCGCAGAGAGAAGCCAGCCGAGGCACGGCCCTGCTGTCCTGCTACCTCAGCCAGCAACTCCGGACTGCCTTAGAAAATGTGGCTCAAATACAATGCCATCAAAATGACAAATGTTTAAGTGACATGAAAAAAAGCAGATGTTAATGTATTTGGCACTATTTAACAAATGTGTATATTTACTGAAAAAACAAAACCAGAAAGAAAAGGTTAAATGCAACCAGATTAAAAATGCAATTTTTAAAAAAACTGGGAGAAAGTGTTTAAGAGCAGGCAAGACTCACATTACAGTTACAGATTTTCTGATTTTTTTTTTTATTTTTAAAAAAATGACTATTGAGAAGTGGTCAAGATGGTGAGCTGGTAGGACGTGCCACACCCCGTCTCCAAAGAACACCTAGAAATCACCTGTTCTTCAGACATAGAAGGCGTGGAAGGGCTGACCTGGGGGCTGCAGTGGTCACCACCACAAGGGTAGGCAAAGGCCATGCAGTTCAGAGCTGCATTCAAGATGTGGGACTCCAGGCCCAGCGGGGGAAAAGATTGGCAGAGGGGATGGGACTGCTAGAAGAACCAAGCCTCCCAGGACTCTGAGGGCAGTAGGGAGACCGCCCAGCAGGCCCATGACTCAGAGCACGGGGAGAGGGCCTTGGCACAAGTCAGGAGGACCAGAGCCCAGTGGTCTAAGCAGGAGCCCCCCTGAAGGAAACTTACACCGGGCATCACCATAAACAGAAGGCAGCTAGGAAAACTCTCCCACCCCTACCCTCTCCTACCTCTACCCTCTTGCTCTGCAAGAAGAGTCCCAGAAGGAAGGAACCCTCAAGGCCACCCACAGTGCCACCTGTGTATGGAGGCAGAACTGCATCCTGACTGCTGATTGTGGGTCAGTAACAAGATGGTCATCACTGTTCAGAGCTGGGACACTGGGGGAAGGCTCTGCACCCCCACAAACATGCCAACCCCATAGGTTGAACTCTCAGGTCCCAACACAGGATCCACCTAAGAACATCAACAAATCCAATCAGTGGTGATGCCACACAACTCAGGATTTCCCAGTGTTCAAACTAAGATTCAGGCAACTCTGACACAAGTCAATACCCTACACAACGCCATCACTGCAGGGAACTCTAAACCACAGAAACATAAACATGTTGCCACACAGAACGAAGACAAAGAGAAATATATGCGGAATAATGGATCCAATTAAAACACTGGGGGTGAATCTGAACATGGCAGGCACGTGTGCAAACTACCTGATTTGGAATTTAGGGCAACAGTGATAAACACACTCATGAAAATCAAGAAAACAACAGAATAAGAGAAAGAGAAGAACAAAAAAGACAAGAAATGAAGCAAGATCTCAAAGAAATGAACATGATAACTGACTAAAGAACTCAATAAGGGACTCAACAGTAGATGCTGACGACTCCAATGGAATCAGTGAGCCAGAGGGCAAGGAGTGCGCTCAGGCAGACCAGACCAGCAATGAGAGAAAATAGTGAAAAGAAATGAAGAAAGCATCCATGACCTATGGGATAACATTAAAAAAAACAAAAAACAAATAACATTCGCATCGTAGGGGTCCCAGAAGGAGAGGACAAAGAAAAGGGGGTAGAAACTGTATTTAAAGAAATAATAGCTGAGAACTTTCCTAACCTGAAGAATGAAGTAAGGCTCCAGACCCAGGAAGTTCAAAGAGTCACTCATAAAAGAAACTCAGACAAACCTATATCTAGACATACTGTCATGAAAATGTCAAAAATATGAGGTAAATAATCTTAAAAGCAGCTAGAAAAAACAAGTCACATACAAAGGAGTCCCCATGAGAGTGTCAGCGAATTTCTCAAGTGAAACTCTAGAGTCTAGAAAGGAAGGGCACGATATATTCAAAGTACTAAAAGAGGATTTCCAACGTGGGATACTACATACCCTGTGAGATTATCATTCAGAACTGAAGGAATGATCAAAAGCTTTTCGGATAAGCAAAAGTTAATGGAATTCATCACCACAAACTAGCTCTATGAAAAGTACTAAAGGATACTCTATAAAATATAAAGAAATACCACTTAAAAACAGTAAGACAGCAAATAAAAAAAGTGTGGAGGAGAGGAAAACAAAAATATGGATTGTTAAAATGAGTGTAAGACTAATCTGCTTTCAAATAAAAATAAGATATAAACAGAATTCTTAATGCTAACCTCAGGGTAATCTCAAAATACATCTCCAGGTAAAAAGCAAAGAGGAAAATAAAAAGGGAAATCGATCAAAATATAACCACACCCAACCCACCTAAGGAGAAAGAGAAAAACGGACATTAGAACTCTTCTGAGATATGAAATACTCATAGACTGAGATGCAATTTCAATATCCTAAAATGAATATAGTGTAGTAAACAAAAGAATTACAAAATTATTTTTAAAAAAATAAATAATTAAAAAAGAGAACAAGCCTGCAATTTTGTTGTGAAAACACTTTCTCCAACAGTTTTTCTACCTGTATTTTTCAACTGTGAAGACTGGGACCACAGTGACCAGTACAGACAAGGTGAGACCACATGCCATGCAACCTGGCTCAATGGCTTTATGGCCTTTTCCTGCAGCCTGACACTGCTGAGAACAAATCAGGCCCCTCGTGTGGGAAGCCACCCCAGGTTCTGACTGACGACAAAGGTCGGCCATACTCCCGAGCTGACTGCATACAGGTGCCCAGGTCTCCTCTCCCACACCCTGATCTATGGTGGAAACCAGCCATAGCTGCGTGCACACACAGGTCCCACCCATATTCCCCAAGTTCCCTGAGCCAGGGCACAGATGAGAGGCATGACCATCACAAGAGGCACAACCAAACACTGTGCTACCATGTGATCCCTTTTCAAAGGTCAGCATCCTGGAGCAGGGATACTGATTTCTGCATGAGCGGGGTTGCAGGAGAACAGGGAAGGGTAGAAGGGCCTCAGTTCTGTCTGCAAGATGGGAGCACAGGCTATTCCTCAGACGCCCTTCCTCAGGAGTCCAGTCAGCCACTACACAGGTGCTCAGAACAAGAGCTCAAGTGCAGGGGCTATCAATTTGATGACTGTGAAGCACACCTGTCTCCTCTTACTTCTTACTTCTTACATGCCATCAATGAATATGTAGATATATATACAGTTTTATAAAGGAAAGGTGCAGGTAGCAATGAAGGCAAACAGAGGCAGGCAGGAAGCAAGAGAAGGAAGAAAGGAAGAAGCACCCCATTGAGTTCATTTAGTTGTCCATCTTAGTTGTCACCCTCCCACATGAGCCCCAGGTCATGAATCTGGGTCCCCAGGATGTGTGTGGGATGCACCCAGCAGACTTAACCACTAAGTCACCAGTGCACGTCACATATGTGTATTACATAGACCAATCTAAAATGCACCTCCAGGTCAGGCCTAAGAGTGATGGTCACACTCAAAGGGAGCTCTGATGTTGTGTACGTCATCTGAATTTCTTAGGATAAGAAATCAGCACTCACTTGTCTAAGTACAAAAAAAAACTAAGTACAGATCGAGGCCCCTCCCACCCAGCGGTTCAGGGAGGCGCCCAGCTGGGAGACTAGGGGGAAGCAGGGCAGTGAGAAGTGGCCAGCAGTGGGGTCCCTCCAGTGTCTGCCCAGCAGGGTAGGAGTTCAGGGTGCAGGAGACAGCATCCAGGAGAGGCGGCAGGAACCAAACACAGCCCTGAGTTCAGAACCCGTGGAAAGAGTCAGCACTCCACCAGCACCCAGCCACTATGAGTCCGTAGGTGAGAATGGGGAAAAGTTCCTGAAGAGCTGTTGAGTCATGAAGGATTAGGAAGCAATTGCAGCCTTCGACACACGTCAAGTCAAAGACCGGAGGCCAAGGCACCTCCAGTGGCAGGAAGTGTTTACATCCCAGCAGCTCTGACCTGCTGTGTGGCTGGGGCAGCTTGCACTGCTCACCACAGTGCTCTGGGGATTAGCTGAACGCCGGTAACAGGAGTCCTGCCAAGGATCATACAGCCTAAAATAGCACAGGAACCCTCAGACGGGAAAGCAACCCATTCTAGAACTTCCGCCTCACACACTAGACGTGGGCGGCTTCAGAGCCTGCCCCCCTCCAGAGCTGCCAGGAGGTGACAGCGCCAACTGCAGCCCAGCTGTGACAGCTGGTCTCTGCAAGGTCTTTCAGCTCAGACCCATGGGCTTCCCAGCAAGTGCCTATGTCCCACATGCAGCTGACAGTAGTCTGGGAGTGGCCAGCATGCACTCTGGCAGTCGAAGTGGCTAGCTAACTCTGAGGCTCTGATGGCAGATGCCATGGCTGTGCTGGCATCCGAAGTGCTGCTCAATGATCTAAATGAAGGAAAAGCAGCACCACAAAGCCAGCTAACAAGCAACTCCCGCACTACTTCCAGAAGCCAACAGGGCTGGGCCATAGGACAGCAGATACCTCTGACCAGAGGACCCAAAAGGTAGGGAGCAAACCAGGCCAGGCTTCCAAGTTCTGCAGAAAGTCACGGGACCAGGAATAGTCAGATAGCAAGAACCTAAAGGACGCAGGTATTCCCAAATGCACAGTCCCAGTAACAGACAAAACTATGTGGGGAAGGCTAAAGCCAGGCCTTGAGTCGCCAAGTCTCACCGTGGTCCCCAGAATGGAGAGAAACAGCTAATGTTTTCTTAAAGAAGAGGGATGAATTTCATGCAGAATTCCATTTCTGAGCCCAGAGTTGAGATGCTACCACCAGTGACCAGGTCTGCTAACCCCAATCCTGAGGCTACTGAGCTGGAATCAGGTACTCTGGAGCATGGAGCTGGCCCCTAAGGACAAAGACACCCAAGCTGCAGGGGCCCACCACATGATGTGTTGGCCATATGGTGAGCAGCAGCCATTCCACATCTTCTAGAGCTGCCCATTTTCCAGATGAGCAAAGAACAAGTTACTCTTTCCCCCATGGAAAGGCAGTCAGGCAGTGCCCACCACACCTCCCTGCAGCCCCACCGGCAGCACAGGGCCCAAAGGCCACATCCCTGATCATGGATGGTTTCACAGAAATGTACCAGCCACACCAACATCCTGAGGGGTCAAAGACAAAGGCCACTCCAAGTCACCATGGAAGCAGACACTACATACCAGCATGCTGTCCTGACATAAGGCCTCTGCGGGCTCTGCAGGCAGGCCTGGTAGACTTGTCCTGGTGCTATCTCCCTCTCCCACGTCTGCCCCCACCCTGCGGAGTCCTCTCTGGTCAAAGACTACTGGAGAACAGTCCTCTGACCCACCTGGCAGTATCCTCAGCATCTGATGGAGGGCCGGTCCTCCTCCTGCCTTCATACCCTCCTTCTCACTGTAAGCTTTGCAATCCCTTCATGAACCCACTCACCTACCTCCTCCCAGGCTGCACTCAGGATGGAGTGCATGGTCTAAATGCGATCTAAATGCTGAATGCACTCAGGACTCCAGATTAATTCGAGTCAGGCTGCTCAACATCTCGTCTCATCTAAGTGCCTCCAATATAGCAGGTCACAGTCCTGACCTTCCCCAAAACTTACTCTTGCCAATCCTCTCCACCACAGGAACTAGAATCTCTACCTGCCAGCTCCCTGGGCCCAAGACTGTAATCCCTATCTTTCTCCATGCCACTTCCAATCATTCAGCAAATCTGACCAACTATCTTCAAACAGGTCCAATCTCAACTGGAGTACCTGGCACAGGCCACCACCTCCCGCATGGACACTACCAAACCCTCCAACATCTATCTGCTACATGGCAACCACAGCGATCACTTTAAATGTGACCAGAGCCTTGCCTCTTCTGTCCCCAGAACTCTCCCTGGGGCCTGCCATAGCATCCTACCACAAATTGTATGTAAATCCTCCCTTCATGCTGCCCCCAAGCCCCTCCACCACTCTTGGATGCACTGCTGCCCTTTACAGAACGTAATCTACCTGCTGACTTTCTCCTTCAACTAGAATGCAAGCCCATGAAAGCTATAGTTTTCTTTTCTTATAATTCATTTTGTTCTGTTTTTCCACTGGCCATGAACCTAGAATAATAAAGCCTATATGCAGTTCTGAAGTCTGAGAACTGCACACTGGGCGAGTTCAGGTTATAATTACATAAACCTAGGCATGGCTTACAACACAGTGAGGCTCTAAGGCTGTCTATGCAGGCTTAGGGACAACTGTCATATGTGACCACTGACCGAAATGTTGTTACACAATGCAAAACCACATTAGTGAATGAACAAAAAATCGAGATACCTTTCTAGAGAAATCACTAACCAATTAAATTCTACCAGACTGTGGACTCGGTCCCCTGGTTTAAGTTTAGCATTACTGACTGAATAAATTGCAGTCCATCCATACAGTGGGATCTGTGTAAAATAACAGAGAAAAGGAGGCCTCTTCCTGTGTTAACACGAGAAGTTCTCGAAGATGCTGCTAAAGAAAAACACCAGCAGCGGGCCAAGCACACACTGCAAGGCCGTGGAGAGGAGATGCGCAGAGGGCTGCTGCTCACGTGCGTGGACGATGACAGCCGGCTGGCTCCGTGGCGCAGACTGGAGACGTACAGACCATCACCGGCCTTCTCAAAGCGTGACTGCAGGAACCAAGGGAGCGGAACACCTTTTCAGAAAATGAACTTTTACTGCTCACATTGTGAACTTAAACTACAGAATCGGGTATTATATAAAAATTTCGAATAAAAGTATTCTATGATGAATTAATGTACAAAAACCTAATCACAACCATTTATAATAATCATATGCAATTGCTAAAAAAAAAAACTACATAAAACAGTGAGAAAAGTATGTACGCTAAGTGGGACAAAAACATATTCATAAAATGATCCTATCTAAAATAACCAAAATTGGCAATGGATTTGACTGACGTAAGAAATCACACAATAGATGAAAGAGGTGGATGAGAGACAGATGATACAGATGGATCGCTAACTCTTAAACCTAAAATATTACAAACGTTAGAATCATTTCCCAAGCTACAAACTTTTTGTTCAAATACGGGTCCAATAACTTGAGTTTGACTTACTTTTTTTTTGCATGAAACACAACACATAATCTATAATTTTAGTTTTGTTTCTTTAAAAAGGGACACCTGCAATCTTCCTAAATTTTACAATCATTTGTCTTATTCTTTTAGTCATTTTGTTTTGTTCAACAGCTATTTTTTGTGCTGTTCTCCTTTGAGGCTTTCTAAACACTCAGCTGCTTTCACAGAAACACTGCTTTCTTCACACATTTATTGTTCACTGGCCTCTATAACACTAATTAAATTACGTCATTACAGTAACGCCGGAGCGGGCAGGACAGGCAGCCAGGCGAGCAGGCCTGAGCGAGTGGCGCTCGGTCTGAGCACACCCGAGTGGTCAGCACGGTGCAGGAGCTCGCTGGGGGAGGTACGTGGATCGGGAGGCCCGCACGGTAGTGCTTTCAGGGTGGGCACAAGGGACTGCGTGCCTTCTGAAACAGCAGTCCTTTCCATGGAGAAGACATTCCAAATTCATGAACCATTCAGAGCAGCCCTCATCCCAAGCACCCATCACACAGTGGGGACCTATCAAAATATCTCTGAGTGCGAGGACACCCCGCTTTCCTTGGGAACCGCACAATAGTAACTGCAGGAAGGAGAAAGGAACCAGTAGTGTAGACGGGGTGTCCTCATCAGGAACGCAGACTGTAAGCCGCCAGAAGCACCCAGAGGAGACAAGCGCTCGCTTCTAGAATTCACAGTCAAATAGAGGTTCACACTCAAACTTTCATGACTGACCACATAAGCTCTGAGAAACAATCAACCTCGGCGCACCTCAGTCCCCTCACCGGGAAAATGGACACAGTAACAGTGCCATGCATGCTGCCACGGCACACCACACAGAGGAGGGGTCACTCTGCCAAGGGCTCTCCTGGTTGTAATGTGCGGCCCATCTGCAGGACACACTACCAAATGACCCAGAGTGCAGAGAGCGTGGTGCCAATTCCCTGCATCGACTCCCCAAGGTCTCCAGAAACACACCTCGCCACCTGCGCAATGACTGCCACATGGCACATTCTGAGAAATAAGCAATCATCTAAGCCCCTCACCCGCCCTCCCAGCCAACGATCGAAGGAGGGCAGTAAGAGCAGAGAGAGAACTGGGCTCCGCAGCCAGATGTGCAGGGCCCGCAGCTTCAAGCCCCCTCTCACCTCGGCCCCTCTCCAGCAAAGGCGGTGACACAGCACCGCTCTGCACCGTGGACATGCAGAGCCAGGTCACAAGGCTGTCATCTGAACAGCTGCGGGACCTGTGTGATACAGGACCCTACACCCTAACACCAACCAACTGCTGGGCAGGGTAGATGCATGCTGGCACTTCTAGAACATGAACGGACGAAAGCTACTGTTTTGTGACAGAGTCTAAAACCACACAAAGAGACATAGGATGGGTGAGTCACAGGAAAATGCAAACCGCTGGGGTTGAACCACAGCAGTTATACCTGTGAGAGAAGGGTGCCCCCACCATGCCTCAGTGACAAGGCGAGGGAATTTTGTCACGGGGGAGCTTGCCCACTGTGTGCTGTTGCCCTAGAACCCGGGGGTTACGTGAACAGGGAGGACGAGGCCTGGAGCTCGTTCCCAGTGTCCACTCTCTGGAGGACAATGGGCACACCAGCTAGACCAGCAAAGATAGATGAGCTGGAGGAGACAGAAGGGGTCTGAGGACAGGGTGGCTCCTGGGGCTGGGGGAGGGGGGCGGTGAGGGTTCAGACCAGATACTCTGTCAAGAAGTGAGCCGCCACCAAGGGGCGAAGACCTAGCAAAAGGGCGGTACAGATGTCTGGCCTGCCCAAGGCTCAGTTGTAGCTCGGGGAAGGCCTGTGGCTGGAAAACTCTGCCTGTGTGTGGAAGGGGGAGCCCTGGTGTGCACACCGTCACAGCCTCCATCAGGACTGCTGGGCTCACAAAGTCGCTCCGAGTGGTTCTGGTACAACTTAAGTCCCTCAGTGGGAATCCCCAGCGGGGTGGCTGCAGCAGCCCCCCGCCCAGCCACCAGGTCAGGCCTGACCCCACTGAAGCCCATCCAGTCCAGAGCTCGCCTGGCTGTTCAGAGCCGGCCACTCGGCCACACTGCTTCTGGGAATGAGTTCCCTGGGTCCCCAGACACATGTAAATAAAATGAAGAAATTTCAAATGTACAGTTGCTGCCTTCAAATTCTTTCTCCCAGCTCAGGAAGGATTAAAAGGACTTCAAAGCAGCCTGGGTTCCAATTAAGCCAGTGTGACCACCCCAGGGATGCTAGAATATTCCTCTGATTAACAAGAGGCGCTCTTTGAAATGTTGGAGCTAAAAAAAGCTCTCAGAGCCTCTCAAACAAAGGCCATAATGTTCTCTCCCAGTTCCCTTGCTCTTTGGAAAAGTTGATCTTTGCAAGTTTTATATGTTCAGGAAGGTGGCTGGATGGTACCCCTAACACAACTCCGGCTGGGTGTATCAGAGCAGGGCCAGACTACACGAAGACGGATCAAGCCCTCAGGCCTCAGCGGGTTCGCAATGTCCACCACGAGCCCAGGCGAGCCCAGTGATGAGGCTCTGACAGGAGCCAGCAGCCCGAGAACAGCAGGCCATCAGAAACCAGCCCAGGCTGTGGAGACAGAGCAGGGTCAGGGGTAGGAACAGCTATAGCCCATATGCCAGGGGACCTAGGAAGATCTCATAGGAGTCAAAATATGAAGCCACTCTGCCAGTCCCATAGGCAGACAGCAAACAAGGAATAGTGCCTGTGTATCTCACCTGGGAAACACATGAGCTTGAAGTTCACATGAGTGGACAAGCAGTCAAGTCTTGTTCCCACCAATGTGCACTGCAGTTCAGAGATGCTAGGTGGCCACTTCCAACCCATCTCCTCTTGGCCATAACTTCATGGTTCAACAGTTAGAAAACCTTTTTGTGACACCTGAGCATCACATCCCCTTCTCACCTAGGCTACCAGCAAGCACTTCTTTTGACAGAGAGGAGATAGACTACTACAGAGTGAAGAAACGTGAATTACAAATCAAGACAGCAGGTTTCCTGGGAACAATCAAAGGAGGCAGAGGAATAAGGGACCACTTGGAGGCAGACATTCAGGATGGTCTTTACAAGGTGCTCCCTGAATTCCTGAGCAACCAGGAGAAAAGTGTCAGAGCTCTAGAAAAACCACAGGCATGTTAGACCTTGGCTGTAGTCTGAGGTGGGACCCCAGCTGGCTGTGTGGCCCTGGCCAGCATACTTGACCTCTCTGAATTTCTGTGTATCTGTCTTAAATGAAACAAGGGAGAGCAGGGGGATGAGGAGCTCTCCCCCAATACAGGATTCTGTTTCCATGACATGAATGATGTGAGGTCAATGAGAGAGGCAGCATTCCTGAGACAGAAGCGTAGGAGGAAACTTCCAGGAAAGTCAGACAGAGCTGGCCCAGAGTGCAGGGCACGTGGCTCCAGAGGCCACAGTAAAGACTGGAGCTTTATTCTAACTATAACGAGCCCCTGGACAGCAGAGAACAGAAAGACAGGGTTAGACCTACAGATTTAATTTAAAATGTTTGTGCTGTGCTCTTTATAGAAACAGTTCAAAAAGAAGTAGGAAAAATTTAACATATAGACTGGGTAAATGAGTCACAGGGAGGCTGGCCGGTGGCCTTCACAAATGTGCTGTGCAAGTGTGTTCAAGAAAGTACATTGAGATACAGGATACAGGTGTGCTAAACCTGTGACTGGGGCACAGTCCATGCATAGCTCAAGGGCCTGGGTTGTGGGGTGGGGGACGCACAACCAACATGAATTACTCAGTAAGTGAAAAATGCTTCTTCCTCTTCTCTCTTCCTTTCTGTCTGCCTACTCGCCTTCATTCCTGCCTGCATTCCTTCCTCTTAAAAATAAACGAAAACTTTAAAGAAGTACAGGATGTAAAAGAGAGGGCTGCAAATCCATAGGCATGGCATCCTTTTTTAAAGTCTTCTTAACAACAGAGAAAGCCTAGAAAGAAAAGAGGAATTTCTTAACAGTGGCCGCCTTAACATGGTGAAATGTTAAGGAAATGACTTCCTCTTTATTTACCTGTATTTTACTACTTTATAAAGAACACTACCTGTGAGATAAAATTCAAAACAAAGTTCTATAGCCACCTGGCTCTACTTTGTTATCCACAAAAAAAAATTTTTTTTTACAACATAAGTTGTCATTTACAAGACAAAAGCCTCTTCTTGGCCTGTCCAGTCAAGCAAAACGCACAAAGGCTCAAAGACAGTCACACAAGCAAAAGACGCCTGACCCAGTGGTCATGCAAGCGCACAGCAAAGACCGAGCCTGTGAACACGCTTCAGGGTGTCACAGTCACAAGGCCAGTGGGCACACCCTAGCCTGGTCTGTCCTCACGGGATCCAGCAGTCACGAGAAACAGCTCACTCCAACCACAGGGAGAGACCACAGGAAGGAGAGCAGTGCCAGCCGCCTGGGTGTCCCTGAAGGCCTCACACAGTGAGCAAGGCCAGCAGACCCCATCTCCAGCAGGCACCTGACTGTAGGCCCAGGTTAGACCCAGGCGACCGAGAGAGGCAGCAAGCAAAGTGCAGCTGGTGTGAGAAGCAGATGGGTCCACAGAGGGAAGGGGAGGCCATGAGAGGAGGGACACCAGGTGGGAGGCTTCTGGGCAGCTTTTGTGGGCATCCTGGACACTGCCCTGAAGAACATGCAGATGAGGCCGGACAGAGACAAGGCCGGTGAGGCGCCGCCGGAGCTGAGGGATCCAGGACACCCAAGAGCCAGGAGGCGGCAGCACGGGTGGAGATGGGCAGCTGGGCGGTGGCAGTTACGCCCCAAGCTGCTCCAGGCCGCGGCCACGGAGCCCGGGCAGCATGGTATTTCAGGGGTCAGACCCAGCTCTCAGCTGGAAGACAGATGACCCGCCGACAAAGGCAGAGTTTGCCTCCCTGGGCCCAATTTTCCTTGCTGCCACACTTTGGGGACCCCCTTCAAGAACAACACAGGAAAGAGGGAGAAGAGTTGGTGGACCCTGATGCTCGGGTGAAGAGATGCACGCAAGCGAGGGCAGCTAGTGAACTTCATGCAGCACGCACCCTTGACCCTCCTGGGCCGGGGATGCCACCCTACCGTGCAAGTCACAAAACTGACAAGTGACTGATGAAGGAGTCAGCCTTGCGCCACACAGCTAGAGAGCAGCAGCAGAGTCCAAACCAGGCTCTAACCAGGAAGCCAGACAGACCAGCCCACCCTGAGCTGAACCAAAGTGCTGTGCAAAAGCACATGTGAGCGTGCGAGCGTGTACACATACCAGATACTACATGTAAGCCTGGAGTGCGTGACTTCGAGAAGGGAAAAGTGTGGTCTGCTTTTTGCCCAGTTGTTGGCCACTCTCCATCCTCTGACCAAGAAGCCACCTGCTGGTCAGGCTTCTGGAAGTTAAGGGGCCCTCAACAAAGACCAGCCGTGAAGGCAGGGGGGGCAGCGCTGCAGCGCTGCTACTCTGACCGGCACTGGACCTCCTGACACTGAGCACCAGGAAGTGCGAAGCCAAGGACTCCTCACGAGTCAAACCAAATAAAAGTCCTGCCCCTGCCCAGCAGGGCTCCTTCAAGTGCACGAGGCATGCCACCCACAGGCAACGGCAGCAGCGGGCCTGGTTCTCTCCCAAGGACACGCCAGTGCTCCTCCTGACCCCCAATCAAGTGTGCCGACAACTCTCCCAAATGCTGTGGGCCGCTCTTCCTCTGCCTCCCCAGCCGCAGACGCTCGTGCTTTCAAAACCTGTCATTCCCGTTGCATTTGACTCCAGTGACAGAGAAGAGAAGACGTGCGTGTGCAATCCCCCATCTTCACCCCATCAGCACTCATCTGATTCGCTCCCCAACCCCGACCAGTTGGGAAGGACACCAGGTAACACGCTGTGCCCCTCGCCACTGGGCCCTGTGCCTGCGGCATGTTTAGAACGTGACCAAGCTGAGGAGCCGAGAGCTGCACCAGTCAGTCGGCCTTCAATCCTGGCGCTCCCACAGTCACCCAGAAAGCTTGTGAAGCATGTGAAATAAGCTCAAAGAAAGGGAAAAAAGTAGAAATAAAGGTAAAAAATAGATGAAACAGAAAAATACACGAACCAACAAAGTCAAAATTAATTATTTAACAAATCTAAAATTGATAGCTTTTCTGGAAACAATGACTTAAGATATAAGAGAGGCACACCCTGGTGGCTCAGGTGTGACATCGCTGGCGAGGGCAGGGACCATGTAAGCCCAAGGACGCGGTTTCAGGTTTGAGACCTGAATAAACTGCTTCCCCTTCTTCCTTCCTTTTTCCTTCCTTTCAAAAATGCTTCTTCCTCCTCTTCCTTCCTTCCTCTCTTTAAATAAAAAAAAAAAAAAAGGAGTGGGAGAATGTACAAATAATATCAGGGAGGAAAAAAAGTACTTTCACTACAGATCCTACATGATTTACAAAGTTAAACAAGATGTGGAAGTTGGGTAAGAAAGTAAACTTTATTTTTTGTGTTGTACCTTCCTACAGTGTCTGAAAACTTACCTAGTTACATTTATTACATCTGTTTAAATGTGAAGGAAAACTCCCTGCATGTTAGGGTTATGGATCTTTATTTGCGTCTGTATTCTAAGAAATCTAATATCGTCTTTAAATTTTTTACATTAAGAAAATAGAATCTATAAAAAAACCTACAACCAAAATCTTACCAATAAAGTCCTGAACATTTTCCCCAAGATGATCAAAACCAAGTTGCTTGTTATCATGATTGCTAGTCAACACTGTATTAGAAGTACTTGCCAGTTAATAAAGAGAAAAATGAAGATTAAAAGAAGGGAAACTGTCTTTATTTGCAAACCTCACTTTGACTTACGCAGAAAATCCTAAGAAATCGGGGGAATATTCACATTAAAATACATTTAGCAGATACAAGATATGAAATCAATATACAAAAAATACATTGTTTCTTACATAATAACTAGCAGCAAATATTGGAAATTGAACATTTTAAAGCTTTAATTCAAAAAACAGCATAAAATATAATATTTAGGGTCACATTTATTAAAAGGTAGCAAGGTCTCTTTATAAAAACAGATGCTGAAGTAACTGCTTGTCTGGTGAGTTGTGAAGCATAAGCTGTCAAACCAGAAAACCTGCCAGAATTCTCTGGGTTGAATCTTTATACTTAAATGTCATTGATGAGTATCTTGGAAACTGTAGGCCCCCATGGAAATCCCTGGAGATTTACCAAAGCCTGTCCTTTCCATAAAACACTCAGCCTAAGAGAACAGTAATCAAACCTCATGTTTCAAAGTTCTGCCAAGTGTTTCTGTATCAAAGTCCGACAGGCCCTCTGCCTGAAGACATCAGGGAACAACGAGGGTGTTAGCCGCTGGGAGCTCAGCTTTATTTAAAGTGCTGACAGCCACAGCCTTGCTTCGTTCATGTGGATCCAGCATCTCTAGGTTGGTGGTTCCCTCTGTGCTGCATGTCAGACAGATGTGCTCGAGCGGGGAGGAGGAGGTAATAAAATAAAGACAGCTAGGCGCCTCTTCAGACATACGAGTCTCTCCACTGCTCTTCTTTGATACACTCCTGGAATATTTTGTCTCAAGATGATTATCTATCTCAAGATTGTTTTCACTGTAAAAATTACATTCATTCATTTTGATGATTCTAATGTTAACATTCACTGGCTTCTTTGGAAATACTTAATTATCCTTACAGATATTTTATCAAAATTTTAATTGCCTTTTTATCTTTGCTTTGGGTGCCAAACAACACAATTTCCTTGTCAGTTCTATTATTTTTATTTATAATAACCTCAGCAGATGCTTCACATTTGAAAATGATTAGTAACAAATAGCAGAGGCATGAAACCTCCACTGTCTACCTCATGCCTGCCTGCATGTGTGAACCATGGGTCAGAGATGGGCCTCCAACCGAAGAGCGTAGCTTCCACGGCGCAGGGACCAGAGCTGCAGCAGGCCTCCGACTCCTGGACCTGGTGTACAGGCAGCTGAGTCGGGGCTTCCTCCTTCTCTTCTGTCAAGAAGCAGATGGTTTCAGATTTCTGCTAACCCAAGATCTCGCCCAATAAGAACTAAATATACAGTTAATGAACTAAAGATATTGTACGGAGGTTATTTGTGGATGCTGGTTTTAATTCTATTCTCTGACTACTTAAGGAAGTTATTGCTCTTTCCTCGTAAGCCATCTAACCTATAATTTCAGTGATTTAGTTTTGATAAAAATGAAACATTTTCAAATAATATTGATCCTGACAAACCACAATTCAGAAACTCTTGAGTTCCCTCACTTTCCATGGTTTATTTACACAATAAGTTCAACAAGAATCTCTCGGCTGTTTAAGAAGACACAACCAGACAAACATGCAGCAAGGTCCTCCCTGGCGTGTCCCATCGAGAGCACTGCTCAGTCAGTAAGGCCTGGGAAACAACCTGAAGGGTCATGGGCAGGCTGTATTGACACAGGCAATGGCACAAATGCCCAGACAAAAGCCTGCATACTGGGCAGACAGGACCAGCCTCACAGATGGTAAGGGCACTTCTAGGTAGGCCAAGAAACAAATTTCCACAGAAATAAATTTTGTAAGTGATCGCACTACATTGCTCCGGGACTCTGCAAAGCCGAAGGGAAACCCTCCACGGCATACTAGCTCTCTCAGTGCACCTACATAAACAATCCAGCCAACCCCACAGAAATCAGCCTCACTTGCTGATCTAAATCATCTTTCTTAAGGTTGTTAAAATCAGAGGGAGATAAAGTGGAAAACCTATAAAGGCAAAAAAAGATGATTTGATGTTCTATCTTATCCTTAAAGTTACTTTAACTTTCATCATCTTTAAGCTATTCTACAAGTTAGTAAATAGAGGAAAACTGGTCATAATGCAAATGACTCATGTTCACAGAAATACAAACCCAGGCCTGTGCAAGGAAGTTGCCATTCGCCCTAACTTGACAGCCTCCCCATTGACATCTACGTGCAAATGATGTACAAAAGTCTCTTTTCTGTTGAGCCTGGGATTCTGAATTCTCCTTGAACCAGTTCTAGTAACTTGCTAGTTACTTCACTATCTGATGAGTCAAACAAAATACTTGACACCTCTAGATGAACAGAAAAAAAAAAACCCTACAAGGTCAGGCACCCTGGTGGAGTTGCGGTTTTGTCCGCCACCTCTCTGGCCAGCAGAGTCCACACACAGCCCAAGGACCTGGGTTTGCATCCCACAGCTGGCAGAGGAACCAAGATACACAACTAAATAAATGGTTCTTCCTCCTCTCTCTTCCTGGAAAAAAAAAAAAAAAAAAAAACCTACAGACGACTATATTTGAAACTACAAAAAACTGCTGGAAAAATTAAATACATGGACAGAAATACCATAAACTAGACAAGTCAATATTAAGATGCCAATTTACTCTAAATTGATCTATAAATCTAATATGAACTCAAAAAACACAATCACAGCATGCTGCTGATGCAGCTGCTGATGACCTACTTCTGAAATATACAAAGAAACTGAGCAGCTTACAAAGCTCAACAGTCTTCACAAGGACAACAAATGTTCAAAACTTAAGCGTAGCTACAGCCGAAAAAACAGTATAGTACTGACATAAATGCAATGGGGACACAGTCCAGAAATAGACCACCGCATAGACACTAAAACTGACAACAGTGACAAAGCTATTCAAAGGAAAAGGAGTAATAGTCAAAAATAACACTAGAGTTTAGTACAACTCGGAGTTTAAAAAAACAAACAAACAAACTGACTCCAGTCTCTGACCACATACAAGAGCTATCATAAGCCTGTATGTCAAAGGTTAAAATAGAAAACATATGAAAATCAATGTGCAGCTATGAAACGGGAGAAGATTCCTTAAAGCGCAAAAGCCACTAAGCATAAAAGAAAACTGATTAATTGGATTTCACCAAAATCAAAGACACCATTAAGACATCAGAAACTTAATGGCTATGGTTAAATTATTACAGGCAATTTTTAAATGTGGAAGGTCTGATGAGGTTTTAGAAGAATAATGCAACTGACAAGGCAATCTGTTTCTGTGACATCCAAAACAAAGATACAAAGGCAATTTAAAAATTAGACAACATATCTCTGGAGAACCACTGTTACTAGATTGTTCACAGTTACTGTAAAGAAACACAACTGATTTTTTAAACACTCATCTTGTATCCTGCAACAGTCAAACATGCTTACTCACTACAATAACCACACATGCATGATTATTATAGGTTTTCTTAAACCCTATCAACTGTAACAAAAATGTCTTTCTTCTTCTCCAACCTGGATGTCTTCTATTTTGATTTGCATTATTGTCAGAGTAGAATCTCCAGGACCATTTTAACAGATGTGGCAAAAGCACTGATCCTCTCATCGTCTGTTCCTTCTCTTCTTGCTCCTCTTACTCCATAATCTCAATGCCTAGTCTTCAAGTTGGCTGACTCTGTCTTCTGACTGCTCAAATCTGCTATTGAGCTTATCCAGAGCATTCACATTCCTTTGCTGTACTTCAACTTCTATTTGGCTCCTTTGCATAATTTTTATTAATATTCTCTATTTATTGATATCTCTATTCTCTATTGATTTTTCCCCTGTATATGAGTTCCATTTTCTTGTTTCTCTGCATGTCTTGTAATTTTTGTTGAAAACTACACAGTCAAATAACATCAAGTGACAACTCAGGAAACAGGAATCTTCCTCCCAGGTTTGTTGCTACTGCTAGTTGTAGTTGATGATCTTCTGTCATATTTGTGTCTGCTATAGCAGTCGCTGGAGTCTACTCAGTTTAGCCAAAGGAAACACAGACTAAATCACACCCACTAAAATGGCCACAATCACAGAGACATAATAACAAAGCTTGATGAGAATGTAGGGACACTGGAATCCTCACACATGGCCAGTGAAAATGGAAAGTGGTGCATTCATTGTTGAAGACAGTCTGGCAATTCCTCAAATAATGGCCATATGTTCCAGCAACTCCACTCTACGATATACCCAAGAGAACTGAAACATAGTCCAGACAAAACCCTACAAACAAATGCTCATAGCAGCATTATTCTTAACAGTTAAAAAGTGTAAACAATGAAAAAGTGTAAACAGATAACAGATAAAGTAAGTGGTGTCTCCATCCAAGAGAATCATATTAACCATAAAAAAGGAATACAGGACAGAGACATGTTACAACATGGATGAAGGGTGAAAGAGTATGCCAAGGGAAAGAAGTCAGATACAAAGGCCTCATGTGACATGGCTGCATTTATATGAAATGCCCAGAACAGGGACATCACAGAGAGGAAGTAGATGAGCAGTTGCAGAGGCTGGGAAAAGGAGAATAGGGGAATGTCTGCCAATAGATCCAGTGTTTCTTTGGAGGAGTCATGGGAATGTTCTGGACTCAGGTAGTGACTACACAGCTGCACAATCTTGGGAATATTGAAGGACCATAGACCCATACCCTTTAAAATAGTCTATTTTATGAAATGTGAATATTTCAGGAATTTAACATTTTAAGTACATGAAAACCCAAGCCACAGACTTGGTGAAAATGTTAGCAAGACTGATACTTGATAAAAGACTTTGTATACAAACATAAAAAGCTCTCATAAAAACCAGGAACCAGACGCTTCCGAATGGAGTAACGGTTTGGTCTGCTACCTGTGAAGTAGTGCAGTACACGTACATCCCAACAGCCGGGGTTCAAGTCCCAGATCCAGGTGGAACAATGAAAGTGAACAACTAAATAAAAATAAAAGAAAATGTTTTTTCCTCATTTCTCTTCCTGGCTATCTGCCTACTCATCTTAATTCCGGCCTACACCTTTTCTTAAAAAAAAAAAAAAAAAAATACCAGCAACAAAAAGGAAGCAGTGCAACACACTCTGGCAGTCGCCCTGGCAGTGTGGCAGCTGGCTCTGCAGAGTGCAGCTGTGCACAGTTCACATGAATTCCAAGGACACAGGTTCACATCCCTGGACAGGGGTGGGGGACAACGAGTATGAACAACTAAATAAAAGAAATGGAGCTTTTTTCTCCTCTCTTCCTACCTGCCTCCTTCCTTGGGGGAGGAGGGGAGAAACAATGCAACAAAACTCTCAAGACTTAGAACAGACACTTGTCAAAGGAAAAAACACAAAGGCAGTAGGCACACGAAAAGCACTCAGCAGCATCACTAAGGAAGTGTGCATTAAGGCAGATACCATTTCACAAGACTGGAATCTTTTTTTTTTTTTTTTTTAAGAGCCACATCAAACACTGGAGAGGATATGGTGCTCATACATGCAGGGAGAAGTAGAAAATCATGCAGTCACATTGGTAAACAATTTTGGCAATTGCACCCCTAACAACTGACCCAAGAGAAATAAAAACACAGGTACACACAAGATTTGGACACAAATGTCCATAACAGCTGTACTCATAATAGCCATCAACCGGAAACAACTCACTTCCACAACAAAGGCATATTCATACAATGGGCTACAGCCCCACGATAAAGAATGAATTAGTGATAAAGTTCAAAGATGGCTGACTCTCAAGTATGATGCTGGGCAAAGGCAAGTTCTGGAGGAGGGCGAAGTCTGAGTGGTGGGACCACGTTTAAAGAGGGCTCATGCTGGGGAGGTCTGCTCTGCCATGGCCTTCCCTCAGCCCAGGCAGGAGACAGAAAGAAAAGAGGAAACAGTACAATGCTTTATTTACAAATCAAGAGCAGATAAAATTAACCTGTGGGAACAGAAAGCAGAATGGTGGTGTCTCTTGGGATAGGATGGGTTAGAAGAAACAGGAGGAACATTCTGAGAAGATGGAAGAAGCTCCAACATTTGTGAAGGTGATGAACAGTTGGCACATTTTCAGAATTTCCAGGTCTGTTCATTTCACATTCACCATAATTATTAGAATAAAACTTTTTAAAAGTTAAATAAAAAGACCGCACAGAATGCCACTGTTAAAGAAAGTGACCTCAATCAGCAACACAAAGGCAGTCTTTGAATCATTTCTGAAGTCAGTTTCTTTAGACAGGAAGCCTGGACTGGACTTCGTGCCCTTACCAAGATAAAGGCAAGAAAGTGTCCCATACCTTCCCTTATAGGGGTCTCATACTACCTAAGTCCTGGACATACCCACAGAGTCCCCACCCACCCTCGTAGGGGCCCTGCTGCACAGTTCAGTGGCCTATGGGCCAGCGGGGTGGCATTTTGGGAGCTTCAGACCCCAGTGGGAGGGATGGTTGAGTGCCTGGAAGCTGCCAGGGCAGTGAGAAATATCTGAGAACAGAAAGCACTGTCATCTCCACCAGTCTGTCCTGCAACGCACTGTGATGTATGACTATAGTGACGCACCTTTCCTTTCAAGTGCAAAGGCAAAAATTAAAAACACTGCTGACATCCAGGAACTGGAAACAAGTGAAGTGAACATTAATAGGGAAATGGTTAAATAAACATGTATTGCTGTGATAGAATAAGAGATTCCTAGTAAAAGTCATATAAGTTAATCCAGGGGACAATAAATTCTAAAACACAAATGATATAATGTCACTTGTTATGCCTGTAATTAACTCAGAGGACTTACACCAAACTGTTAAAAGAGCAATTAATTCTTGGAATGAGTGGTATTCAAAAAAGCACAGAAAAGGAACTTTCACTTAAAATCTCTTCAGTCTGAACATTTCTACGGTGAGTATGTTTCCACAGTACACATGTACAGTATTTTTATTTTAAAGGAAACATGCACACAGGGATGGAGGCGAGCAGTCAGGCAGGCAGGAAGAGCGAGGCAAAAGAAGCACTTTATTTTTATTTAGTTGTTCACACCGGTTGTTCCACACGGACCCAGGAAACAAATCCAGGTCCTTGGGATGTACATGGACTGTGCTCTGACTCACTTAACCTTGCCAACGTACAGTATTTTTGAAAAGCATGTCACAGAACTACATGACCAAATGCATCTGAAGCCCCTTCATGGGGCCACAAGGGGGCACTGCGGCCCATGGTCAGCAGAAGCTCTCTCACAAGGTCTTGTAAGATAGGATGTGTTTTCTTAAGACTAAGCCACTTTTTTTCCTTTTTTTAAAACTGCCAAAATTCACTGAAGACACAAGAGCAATGCTGGGTGAAACCGCTGGTGAGCTACCCACACATCCTTTTGCTCTTCAGGGTCACATTCTAGGAGGCAACGTCCTTGACAAGCTAGCACAGCTGTGTTGAGTTGTCAGCCCAAGCAGCCATTTCTTACGAAACCATTTTACTTAGAAAACTAAAGGACAAATGACATTCTCCGAGTGGTGTGTTCATTCAATTTTTTTACAAAATAAAATAAGCTTCTCACTTCATCTGAGTAAGCATTGAGATGATGAGCACAAGCTCATCCAAACACTAGTCAGAAGCTAAAAATCTATCTGCCACCAGAAAATAACACTTGAAGACTATTCAACAACCGGTGGTGATGTAAAAGGTCATGTGAATTTTTTATAATGTAATAAAATATAACATTCAGAAAAATCTGTGTAACTCGGGGAACTAATATTTTTCCAAATGACCAATGCATGATGCTACATCACAATGCCTATGTAAGAAGTTCATTCAAAGAGCAAGACAGATCAATGAATTTTAATGCACAGTTTGAAAAGATCTTGATGGGATTTCAGATTCCAATTAACCTTGAAGACACTACCACTTGTAGAAGACAATATTGTTAAGATGCCAAAACAAGCTAGATATTCGATGCAATCCCTACCAAAATCCCAGGGATATCTTTTGCAGCATCCTAAAATTCATGTGAAATCTCCCCAGACATGGAATAGCGAGAAAATTCTTGAAAAGAAAGATGAGAGTTGGAGGGCTCGCATGTTCTGTCCAAATCCACAGTAATGAAAACACCATGGAACTGGCATTGAGACGGCTGGCATATAACACAGAGTCCACAAATAAATCCTAGTATATATGGTCAAGATTTTCAACCAGGAAACGAAGACCACTCAGTGGGGAAAGGACAGTCTTTTCAACAAAGATGCTGGATTTTCACGTAAAAAGAGGAAACTATACATACCATTACCTATGACCATACTCCCCCCAAAAAACAAACAAACAAAAAAACTCAAAATGCATCAAAGAACTAAGTGAAAGAGTTAAGACTATCAAACTCTTAGAAAAGACAGGTGAAAAGCTTGCTAACAATGGATTTGGTAATAATTTATTGGCTTTGATACCAAAAGCATAGGCAAAAAATTATTACGAAAAGAGGTGTGCCCCAATGTCCTAGAGATTTTAGCACTCCAGCTGTAGTCCACATACATCCCAAAGTCACTGGTTCAACACCCAGGGCAGCGGGGAAACAAGATGAACAATTAGATAAAAATAAATAAAAAGCTCTTCTTCCTCTCTCTTCCTTTCTTCTTGCCTGCCTGCCTACTTGCCTGCCTGCCTACTTGCCTACAATCCTGCCTCCCACTTTACTTTTAAAAAAAATTTACAAAAAGTTGGACTTGATTAAAATTAAAAACTTTTGTGCAGTGCACCCTGGTGGCTCAGGTGTTAAGCCTGTGCCTGGGGCACAGTTCACATACAGTCAAGGGCCTGGGTTCAAGACCTGGGGCCTGGGGTTGGGGGACAGGGAACAACTTAATAAATAAAACGCTTCTTCCTCCTCTCTCTTCCTACCTCTTGCTGCTGCCTGACACCATTCTTGCCTGCCTGTCTTCTTCTTTAAAATACAAAATAAAAATAAATAGAACTTTTATACAAAGAAAACATCAAGAAAGTGAAAAGCCAAATGAAGAATGGGAGAAAAGGCCTGCAAATCACATCTCTGATAAGGATCTGATCCTCAGAATAAATTATCCTCACTACTCAACATAAAATTTTTTTTAAATGGCAAAGGACTCGAACTGATATTTCTCAAAAAAATCTCAAGAAACAGTTAATAAGCTCATGAAAAAGATGAGCACCATCACTATTAGATAAATGAGAATCAAAACCACAATGAGATATCAACTCACATAATTAGCATCTAGATTCAAAAAAAAATTAAAAACAACAAAAAATAAAAATGATGGGGAGAAAATAAAAAAATTGAAACCCTTGTACATTGTCAGTAAAATGTTTAAATGGTAGAGGCATTAAAAAGACAGTTTGGCAAGTCATCAAAAAATTAAAGGTAGAATTGCAGTGTGATCCAGCAATTCCATTTCTGGGTCTAAATCCAAAATTAAAAACAGGATCTTGATGAGACAGTTGCATACCCGTATTCAAAACAGCACTATTCACAACAACCAAAAGTGGAAGCTATCCAAGTGTCCACTGTCAGATGAATAAACCTTGTCTATGCAAACATGAGTTTACTCAGATTCAGACACCTGCTACACACAACAGGGCTTACAGCCTGAGATATGCTCAGTAAATGAAAAGAACTAATGTTGAATGACTTGAAATATAAAACATAAGAGACTATTATGAACAGCTTTATGCCAACAAAGTGGACAATCACGAGGACGCAGGCAGACTTTTAGAAAAATACAGTCTACTAAGACTGAACCTGGAAGAGCTGGAAAACCTGAACAGAACAATCACAAGTAAAGAAATTGAGAAGGTAATCAAAAGTCTTCATAAAAATAAAAGTCCAGGACCAGATGGCTTTTCTAATGAGTTTTATCAAACCTTCAGGGAATTAATCCCTAGTCTTCTCAAACTCTTCCAAAATAATGAAGAACAGGGAACTCTCCCAAATATTTTGTATGAGGTCAACATCACACTGATACCAAAGCTGACAGAGATGTCACCAAAAAAGAAAACTACAGACCATTATCTCTAATGAACACAGATGCAAAAATTCTAAACAAAATATTAGCAAATCGAATCCAACAATGCATTAAAAGATCATCCATCAGGACCAAATGGGATTTATCCCAGGGATACAAGGATGGTTCAACATACATAAATCTCTGAATGTAATACACTATATTAAGAGCAAGGAGAAAAACCACATGATCATGTCAATTGACGCAGAGAAAGCTTTTGACAAGATTCAGCACTATGTATGATAATAATTAAAAAAAAAGCCTGCATAAAATGGGGACAGAAGGTACATAATAAAGGCCACATATAACAAACCCACAGCCAACATCATAGTCAATGGTGAAAAATTAAAAGCATTTCCACTAAGTTCAGAAACAAGGCAAGGCTGTCCACTCTCACCACAACTATTTAAATCATAATGGGGGGGGGGGTCTTAGCCAGACCAATTAGGCAAGAAAAAGAAATAAAAAGAATCCGAATTGGAAAGGAGAAAGTAAAACTATAATTATTTACAGGTGACATGACTATACAAATTGAAAACTCTAAAAACTGTCAAAAAAACTAATAAAACTAATCAACGAATACAGTAAAGTAGCAAGCTACGAAACCAATGAACAAAAAAGCAATGCATTCTTAGACATAAACAAGCTAGAAGAAAATGAAATCAAGAAAACCCTATCATTTAAAATAAAAAAGAATCAAATATCTTGGAATATACTTCACAAAGGAGGCAAAAGACCTGTACAATGAAAACTACAAGTCATCTTAAAAGAAATAAAGGAGGCTACAAAGAGAGGGAAAGACATCTGCTGCTCACGATTGGGAAGAATCAACATTGTTAAAATTGTCATCTTACCTAAAGTAATATGCTGATTTAGTGAAATCCCCATTAAACTCCCATGAGTATATTTCCAGGAAATAGAACAAAAAAAAAAAAAAAATCTTAAAATTTGTATGGAACAACAAAAGACCCCAATAGCCAAAACAATTCTGAGAGAAAACAAATCTGGAAGGATTACACTCCCAGACACTGAACCATATTACAAAGCCACAGTGGTCAGAACAGTATGGTACTAGAATAACAGGCACAGATCAGTCAAACAGAACTGAATAACCAGAAACTGACCCACTCACATATAGTCAGTCTATGATAAAGGAGCCAAACGCATACGATGAAGAAAGGAAAAGTCTCTTCAATAAACGGTGTTGGGAAAACTGCACAGCCATAGCTGGATGGAGCTAGGTCACTCTCCTACACTATTCACAAAAATTAACTCAAAATGGACTAGACTTGGACATTAAGATCAAAAACCATAAAATTCTTGGCTGATAACACAGGAAAGACATTCCATGACAACATCCTTAGAGAACATTTGGGGATTCAACTCTAGCATCAACAGAAAAACAGAAATAGATAATCAGGACTACATCAAACTAAAAAGCTTCGTTACAGTGAAAGAAGACATCACCAAAACCAAAAGGCAACTGACTAACTTGGAGAAGATATTTGCATTTCATTTTTCTGTATTTCTAAAATATACAAAGAATTCATAAAACTCAGTAACAGAAAGACAGGTAATCCAATCAAAAATGGGAGGAGGAATTGGAGAGACATTTTTCCGAAGAGGATACACAGATGGCCAACAGGCACATGAAAAGATGTTCCTGTTCTCTGGCTATCAGGGAAATGCAAATAAAAACAAAAATGAGATACCACCTTACACCTGAGAGACTGACTATTATCCAAAAGTCTGGAAACAAAAAATGTTGGTGAGGATGAGGAGAGAAGGGAACACTTACACTGTTGGTGGGAGCACAAATTGGTGCAACCCCTATAGAAAACAGTATGGAGATTGCTCAAAAAAGTTGAAGATATAAATCCCATATGATCCTGCCACCCCTCTTCCAGATGTTTAAATAAATGATACAAAAACACTGATTCACAGAGATTTATGCACCCCGGTGTTTACTGCAGCCCTATTCACAACAGCTAAGAACTGGAAATTAATTGCCCAAAGTCAAATGAATAGATAAAGAAGATGTGGTGCATATATACAATGGAATACTACACAGCCCTTAGAAGAGATGAAATCTTGTCATTTGAATCAACATGGATGGAACTAGAGGGGATTATGCTAAAAGAAATAAGCCAAAAGAAAAAGATACCAGATGACTTCACTCATACATAGATTGAGAATAGACAAAACAAAGGAGGAGACAAAACAAAACTAACCCTTGGAGACTTGCAATAAAACTGAGATTACCAACAGGGAAGAACAGGATGGGAGCGGGTGGCTGGGGGGTATTAAGTGGTGACAGAGCCCACTGGACAATGATGAAGAACATTTGATGATTTGGTGGAGGGCAGGGTATGTTGACATGTATATGAGGAATAGGAAAACTGCATATAAGGGGAATCTACATATATGAGTTTATTTTAATGTGTACAATGAAAGATACTGTAATAAAAAGAAAAAAGTGACTCAACTATTAGACCACATACAAAACAAAACAAAAAAATCAAACAATTCGTAAGTTGGATTTATATTAACACCTTTCAGGCAAGCCCTGGTAGCCTAGTGGTTTAGTACAGTGGGCACAATCCACATACATCTCAAGGTCCCCAGTGCAAGATGTGGCGCCCAGAAGAAACCACCAAGATAAACAACTAAATAAAATTAAGTTATTCTTCGTCCTCTTTCTTCCTGCCTGCCTGCCTGCCTGCCTACTCACTCGCATTCCTGCCTATGACTTTACTTACAAAAAAAAAAACTTGATTTTTCAAAAGACACCATTACAGAAAAAAAGGCAAGGCACACACTTCTGGCCTATCCTCTAACAAATTCTTACAAGAACACACTGAACGCTTATATAAGAGTTCTGTATAAGCATTATAAGAACTCATAACTCAACGAGACTGCTGAAAAGACAGAAAAGGCTTTGAAAAGACACTTCACAAAGTGAGTTTCAAATCTGTTCACACACGGGGAGACACTCAGCACCACAGGCACTGGGAAGTGATGTGGCCCACTTGAGACCTCAGCCACGATGACACAGAGCAAGGTGGGCAGCAGGACACAGTCGCCACAGCAGAGTTCCGCGCTTCCTGCCTGGGAAAGGGACACGTTTCCCAGGTGTAAACCCAGAGACCTGACGCCATGCACACAGATTGTGGAGCTTTGTGTATAAGAGACAAACACCAGGTAAAGTTATGGTGGATCCAGTCAACGCAAAAAAAACCAAAGCTACTGCTCTGGGCAGGGACAAGGACGGGATCTTTGGAAAACACACTCAGGGAAAGAAGTCGGACGTAAAAATACACTGCAGCACTGCAGGGGGCACTGCAGTGATTCGGGCACATGGTTGGCCAGGCACACCCAGGTGAGGCCCCAGGTGAGGCAGCAGGGCCCTGGGATACCACCCAGTGTGACTTTGGGGTGGTTAAATGACTACTGTGTGTGTCAAACCTCAGACTGTGCACATTTTAAGGCTTTTTACTGTATGTAACTTACACAAACTAGTTTAAAAAAATAACAACTGTGTAAACATGTCTGCATAAGCATGTTTTCGGTACGGGTACTCAGAGGTATCTGCCGTGAGGGTAGCAGTGACAACTCCAAGAAGGCACATGGGTGGGACCCCTCCATCTTCAGCACCCTGTCCAGGAGAGGGCTGTGCCTATGTACCACATGGAGCAAGTTGCTCTTAGGGTAACAGAGCACAAAAACTAGATCACAAGCCAGAGTAGGACTTATTTCTCAAACCTGAGAGCTTCACACATTAAATACTAGAACTCAGAATTTTAGGTTAAAAAAATTTCTTTAATTTGGCAAGGTCTGGTGGCTTAACAGTTAAGTCTGCTGACACAGTCCACATGCATCCCAAGGACACTGGTTCGTGTCCCAGGGCTGGGGGAACAATCAAGATGTACAGCTAAAATAAAAATAACATGCCTCTTCCTCCTGTCTTTTCCTACCTACCTACCTGACTTCATTCCTGCTGCACCTTTCCTTTAAAAACAACCAAATAAAATGAAGTACTTCCTCCTCTCTCTTCCTGCCTGCCTCTGCTCACCTTCATTCCTACCTGCACCTTTCCTTGAAAAAAAAAAAAAAGTGCGATGGACCCCGGTAGAACAGCAAATAAGTCAACTGCCTCTGAAGTATGCAATCCACAGACCCCTGCATTCAAGTTCCAGATCTGGGGGGAAAACAACCAGTGTAAACAACTAAATAAAAATAAAATAAATATGGCTCTTCCTCTTAAAAAAAAAAAAGTACATAATTAGTTTCTATTGCATGCCCTGGAGGAGTAGCAGTTAGGTCTACCACATCCGGTCATGCACAGTCCACATATATCCCAGGGACCTGTGTTTGCATCCCAGGTCCGGAGGGGAACAACTAAGATGTAAAACTAAAATAAAAATAAAATGCCTCTTTCTCCTCTCTTTTCCTACCTACCTACCTGATTTCATTCCTGCCTGCACCTTTCCTTTAAAAAAAAATTAGTTTCTGTATGTGTTAATTTTTCTGTACATTGCAACAGTTCTTTTTTGTTCAGCCAAACAATTGCTCTGTTCTGAACCTTGTACACCAAATAAACGTACTGTGGCAGCAGCTCCGACATAACTCTCCTCCTGGAATTCACCTTCTGCAAGTTTCTCCAATGTGGACTGGACTCTGACTTGCTTAAACCAAAAGAAAGCGGCAAAAGTGACAAGATGGTCGTGCTTAGGTCACAAAGACTGGCCTCCAACTCACTGGCTTTCTCTCTTAGCCTCACTTGCACATTCTGAAGTCAGCTTCCATGTTGTGAGACACCTGGAGAGGCACAGTGGCAAGGAACACAGGGAGTCCTGTGTCCCTCAATCCACTAGAGCCAGCAGGCAGAGCCTCCTCCATGAGATCCAAAGTCAGAGAGCCCAACTAGGCCATGCCCACTCATGATCCAGTAAAACCTGAGACAGTAAAGGCTGTGCTTCAAGTCAGAGTTCTGGAGAGTTTGCTCCACAGCAAAAGGTAACTACCATTACACAGCACCTCCAAGAACCAGGGAGGCAGATGCTGCAGGACAGGCTACAGACTAGGACCTCAGCTGGGCCGAGGGAAAACTCCCTCAGATGCAGACTGCCACGTGCCTCCCTGCGAGCCGATCTCTCCAAGCAGCCACCTCCCAGGAAGCTTATAAAAGGCCAGCAGTTGGGACTCTTACTGGGGGTTTTTGGGCTGCACTGCAGACTCTTCATGAGCACTGCGACCCCACCCCTCACCAGACAGAGCACAAAGCCCCTGCCCCACTGGCTCCAATCATCATGCACAGATGAGCTTTCTCACAAGGTATCTAAAGCAAAATGGAAGGGAAGCGCTTGGGCCCCACAGGACAGAGACAGTTGGGCCCCCTTCCCAACTGTGAAATAGGAGAGAAATGTCACATGTCATGCGCGCCCCAGGCATTTCACTGCAACTCAGATACAGCAGTAAGACTGAAGAGATTTGCAGGAGTGAAGCCTCCTGTGTTCAGCAGGTCCCAACAAATGTGCTAGAAAGCAGGCCAAGTTCATGTGCATGGCGACTTAAAACTTCAGACATTTCACACAGAAATCCATATCCCAGCTTCTCTTAAAGACCTGGAACCTGAGAGCCCAATCAGAAATCTTGCAGACCAACCTCAGTCAAGGGCCACAGGACCAGACTGCCCTTTAGATAGCACAACACAACAGGGCACACCTGGGTCCCACCCTGCAACCCCGCCTTTCACTAGGAAGGGACCTGTCTGGCCCGGCTGGGAGAACGAGACTGCAAGTGCTGAAGGGAGGAGAGAGCAAGGTTTGACTGCTCCTGCAGCGGGACACACAGACACTGTGAATCCACACACGCAGGAAGCCATCCTTTCTTGAAGTGGTGCCGCTCTTCAAGTCCCTGTGCTGTTTCCACGGCGTTATGAGGAATGTACGCTTGCTGTCTGTACTGACACTCACGTGACCCAGAGCTGGGATGGAGCAAGCTGACAGACTGCACATCTACGTTCAGGGTCAGTGGGCAGCACAGGGTGTAATCACGCCCCCTCAGAGGTGAATGCTTTGAATACAGTGAGACAGTTCAGAAACGTGCATGCACCCTCAGAAAAGCCATCGATGTCCAGAATGGCAGAGCAGCAAAGAGCAAACTGCGATGAGAGCCAGCTCAACTCCCGCAACTGATTCTCCAAGGAGCAGATGTAAAGAGCCTCCCAAGGAAGGTGGGCCGTTCCCCACACCTGCTCCTACCAACGTCATGCCCCAAGGAGACACTGGAGAGGGTGTCATTAATAAATTTATTTCAACTTTCTTCTCAATGGTGCTGAAAAGTTTATGCAAATCCACTTGTAATTAGGTTTAAAAATTCCATTTCATGGAATAATCAGACTTCAAAAAACTCAATTTTAGTTTTAATCAGATTTTAACAAGGATATTAAGTCCATTTCATTTAGAAAAGGGAAAAACTGTGAATTTAACATAAAATGTATTCAAGCTTAGCCCTGGGAGATAATTAAATAAAATTAATTTGGCAAGGGTTGTCGGTAAATGGAAGCACTCCAAACTGTGGTTCATATTTTTGACAGAAACGGCGCAAGTCCCGCTTTACAGATCGAAGCTCACCACAGATAGGCAGGATCACGTGTGATCACGGTCAGGCACTGGGGGCCCCTTGTCGCCCTCAGTCATAAAGCCAGATGAGCTAGGAGGAGCTGCTGGGGAGAACTGTACACCCTCTCCAGGGAGAGCCCTGAAGACCCCCGAGAAGAAGCTGGGGTCCACGCTTACTCTCCCATCAGCACCACACTGCCTAGTTCAACCATCGTCCAGTTACCAGGGGATGAGACCAGTGTCCGAGTCCCACGCTGCGGGCCTGCCCCCACGGAGCATGCCTTCCCTCTCAGGAGCACCCAGGAGAGCGCAGGAGAGCCCCCAGCTCAAGTCCCCGTAGTTCATCCTCATACGCACCCCAACTTCACAGGGCTTCACATGGTGTCAGCAGTGGCCATGCTTGTCCCTTTCTCCCAGGCATCTCCAGCCTCTGCCATGCGATAACCACTCAACACTTGTCTGCTGGTACAGACATGGTCACGGCACACGTCCTGGGCACTCTCAGCTTCCAGAAAGAAGGCAGACAGAAACAAGCGTTCCCTGAGCCCTGGGAGCAGCTCTGTGAGGGTCCTACCCCTCAGAACACTTAATCACATGGTGTGTCTCCGCAGACAGCCCCAGGACCCTCACTGACACCTCCTTTGGACTCCGCCCAGTAGGCTCTGAACACATCCCTTGACAGGTTCACTTCCAATAACTGCCCTCGACGAGATCGGTTCCAGGGATCAGAAAAGAGGAAAGAAATCACCACGATCCTGTGTGAGTAGCAAGCCACACAGAAAACAAGTTGTAAGGAAGCGAGAGCAGAGCCCCCAGTTGCTGTAACCCCACTGGCAGCCCTCGCCCCTACAGCCCATCAGCCCACAGACCTCCTGAAAATGAAGTTGTGCTGAACTCGGCCACACCCTTGGTTCCCACACTATCCAGGAGCTTTCCCACAGGATACAATGGTCCAGGCCCCGGTTGAAAGGTAGACACACCCCTGTCTTCTGGGCGCAAGGTGGAGCTATATAGGCTAGGCTGCGGTGCGTAGCCCTAATCCTGTTCTACCTGAGCCCGAGTAAAGCATGCTGACCTCTGCCCCAACCCACTCCATCACGGGCACCACTGCATAGTTATGAAAACGCAAAAAGAAAACCTAAACCCATTAAACAGAAGCAGCAAGAGGAAGCGCATTTCCTGTTCTGGAAAGCCCTCCTAGGCAAGAAAGAGGCAAAGATAACTAGGCGGCGCCCCCTCCTGGGATTCCCAGGACACTGCAGCTAAACTCCAGTGCACAATCCAAGTCCCCAGACGTGAAGAAATCCTGAAATAGCTGCCAGTATCTTCCCAACTCAGTCGGTAAAACAAATCCAGTTTTTCTAGAGGAGTCCATTAAAAACAAGGTTTGGTTTAAAGGAGCCACTCCAAAAACACCGCTACAGCCTGTCCCTCCTGAAGATGCGACACCTGCATTTCGGGGCTGCAGTGTCAGGGAGACAGACGCCAGGGCTAGCTGTATGCACCGCACAGCACGGGACAGCAGAGCTGCAAACAGTGGGCATGAGAGTGAGTGTAAGCCTGCCCACGCAGGCGCATGAACAGTGCCTGTCAGGTCAAGAGCAGACACTCAGTAGATGAAGCCAAAGGATGAGGCAGAAGCCAGCCCTCCCTGCTGTGGGAATGCGTGGCTCCCCAAAACTGGTGTAGTTTGCACGTAATAAAAAAATAATTGCTATCTTCTAACTCAGATGCTTCTGAGAACAAGATAGTATTGTGTTGTAGCCTCAGAAGTTAAATCTTCCCAAGTAATTACTGCTCTTCGTCTACCTCCGAGCCTCCCCACTGGAGAGCATACCCAGAGCCTGCCAGCAGCGCTCAGCCCCAGGGGTAGGGAGGCCAGCCCTCGGCGAGCTGCCAGCCCCTTATGCCAAAGTTCAGTGGGGAGCCATCGGGTAGAAAAGAGCTGCTATCAGTCGACGGGCCACATGCCCGCACTACGTGCCAGGCAGGCTAAGTGGACGGGCAGCTCCCCAGCAGAAACCCGTCAGTGCCAGCAGCAAGCTGGTCAGCTCAGACATGGGCTCAGCTGCAGGGCACCGTGTAGCCAAGCCAGATGGATGGAGGTCATTGAGGGCAGTGCCCACCACGCACCAGGGCCAGCCAGGCAAGCCAGCAAGGTCAGCACACACTCAGTGGATGACCTTGGTCAGTGAGCTTCAGTCTCTGGTCCCACCTCTTCAAGGGCCTGGCCTACTAAGCTTGCATGGAGGAGAAGCCCTGAACATGAGGACTCTGAGTTCTGACAGCAGGGAAGCCACACACAGCAGGCTGTCCCCAGGCCTTACCTGTCCTGGACATCCTCCTTACTGAACCCGTGGCCCAACAGCTGCATGCTAAGTGTTGAGAGCAGTGTGAACCCAAGAACTACCCAATTCCAGGCAACTGCTGGAAACAGAGATCCCTTTCCCTCTCAGCAAGGCCCCTGAAATGGCCAAGCATGGGACACTGAGCCCTGGCCCCATACCATCGGTGTGAGGCTTCAAGAGCCTACTCGGCCCACGAGGGCGAGGGCCAATTGCCAGGGCCCGCTGCACCAGCAAAGACCACTGTCTCAAAGCCACCATGCATTCTGTCCACAGGCTCCCAAGGGTGAGAGACACTGGGGACCCTCAATAGGGACAAGTGTCTTTGGAGTCCTGACAGCCATCAACACAGCCCAACATGACAGAGGAGCACCACAACCAGGAAAGGCTCTTCAGTCCTTCTTTGGGCACCAGATTAGGAAAACAGGCTGCCGATAAAGCAGATGGAACTACTGATCACTAAAGCAGGCTTCCTGAATGCTAATGAACGCGCCATGACAGCAAGTGGCTGGAAAAAGTGTATTTCCTCAGGAGTGGAGTTGACTGTACTAAGTGAAGATGGGGAATAAGACGGTGTATCCCATCCGCCCACCTGAGCATCTCTGTTCAAAGTTCAGCACAATGACTCCCTGCTGGGAGGGACCTTACTGTGAGCACAAGGCTTTGGGAGTTCTGGAGCCCTCAGCGTGGACAAGGGCAGTCTGTGCACAGCCCCCAACTCTGCAGAATCACACGACAAAGTGCTCAGGGTACTGTTCCGTGCCTGGTCTGGAAGCATGTCCGAGCCTTGTTAAGCAGAAGGGGCCACAGACAGCGCACTGCTCCACCTGATGTCAGGGGCGCACACAGATGCATACACAGATGCGCACACAGAGGCGTGCACACATGTGCACACAGATGCGTGCACAGATGCGTGACTTGCTCACAGAAGGAGGCACCTGCCGGTGTGAAGAGGACCAGCGAGGGAGGAGGCCAGGAGACTCCCCACCTCTGCCTTTCCAATCCGTGCCACCAACACACGCCCAGTCACCAAATTTCTCCATCCTATGGGTCTGCAACAAGGTCATGTGACCGTCTCCCGAAGGTCAGGGAAGCACACAACCAGCTCCCACCATGGAGGTCTGTGCTGCCACCAGGAGCAGATAAGCCCTCACATCCGGGGAAGCTCAAGACAGAACCTTCCAAAAGAAAATGAAATGGATTCAGTAAGCAAGTGCATGTGAAACATCACCAGTCTCGGGTGGATTTCATCTGATTACTCTTCTCACCAAGTGTGGTGCCTGCTACAAAAACATGCAGGGAGACCCCAAGCAGCCTGGGCTCTCTGTGGCAGTCAAATCTGTGGAGCGCTGCTTCCCAGAACCTGCCACACAGAACCCAGGAATGAGAAACTGCCCACAGGGACCCTGCACCCCTCAAGGACAGGGCTCCTGCTGCCATTCCCACCCGACATCCCCCACCCCTGCCACCTGTCACCAACAGCCCCCACCTCTTCCAGAGCGGAGTGCATCAGAGCACACCTGCCAGCTCCACCCCACTCACCTAGAGAGGCTGGCCCTGCAGAGCTGCTCTGCCCCGCTTCTGGGAGAAGTTCCCAGGCACAGGAACAAGGGGCTCAGATCTGTCATACACCAGCACCTGTGGGACTCCACCCAGCCTGCTTTAGAATTATCAGTGCCAACTCCCTGTCATCCAAATTGTCACAGACTTGGGTACAGAGACCAGAGGTAGCATCCAAACTGACAAACAAGGAAAACCCAATCACTATTTCTGGGCCCACTATTTCAGTGCTCAGAGAATTTCACATTTTGAAAAAAAAAAAAAGTTCAGCTATCTCTGAATGCTGTTTTAACCTACTGTTGCGAGGACTTTTTAGTTCATCAAAATGAACTGTAGTAACTCCAACCCGTGGCCTCTGACCCCTTCTCTCTAAAATGTCCACGTAATTGAAAAAGCGTCCCCAACTCTTCCAGACATCTGACTGCACAGGTGCATCCGCTGAACAAGCCTGATCCCTTTTCTGTATCAGGAACAGAAATGCATAGCACAGAAGACTGGAGCCCCACAGCAGGGAGGGGGGCGAGCTCCCCACCATCTGTCTGGCATCCTCTACCTAGGAGTCAGGGTGAGAGAACAGGAGGAAAACCCACCGGGAATATCTTCTCCTCCCACCTGCCCAATGGGCAACCTGGGCTGGTGTGGGGTGGGCACTGTCAGGCCTTGAGGCGGTCCCCCTCCTCAGGCCCCCCGCTTTCTTCCTAAGCCTGCTGCCTACCTGGTGTGCTACAATTTAGGGTCAAGCATGCTAAGCACATCGCTCTCAGCACCAAGGCCTGGGAAATGATAGCTCGTTGGATCCCCAGCTACACTCCACTCCTGGTGACAAAAAGTATAAGTGGTCTGCACAGGGAAACCAAGGACTCTGAAATGGAGTTCTGTGTCCTTGGCTTTGGACAACAGGACAGAACAACAGAGAAGACAGATCTCCCAAGCCACTGGGAGATGACAGAGGTTCATATCCTCCATGAAACCAAACCCTCACGAAGACAGAGGAGTCACTGCCCCAGGCCCTGCACAGGCTAGGGTCTAGGGTCTCGAGGGGCGCCCCCTCGTGCCTGCTGCCACCGCAGCTCTGGGCCTGCAGCAGCACATGCCCGTATGCTCACAATCTCTGACCCCACCTCCTCCTAGTCCTCAGGATTCCTGCCTGCCAGGCACACTCCCATCATAGCAGGGCCCTCCAGGCACTGCTGGGCTGCGGACGAGAGGCCTAGGGCAACTCTGCTTAAATGGCCCAGATCTATCCCCATGGCGCTGGGAAGAGCAGTGGTCAGAGCCGCCATGTGCACACAGAGGTGATGTGAAGTCTTGCATGGAATAACTGGGGATATCACAGAAGCCACAATGAGGCAAGGGCGCCAGCCCTGTGCCAATAGACCTGCTCTTGATGGCCACCCTACTGCTTCTCACCACAGGTCTGACTCCTACATGGAGAGCTGCCAAAAGGCTACAAGGATGCCTGCTCCCCATACCCACAACTTGTCTCAGAGGTAGAGCCCACATTCCTGGGCTGCCAGCTGTCAGGGGATGTGTGAGGGAGTGGGGTATAGGCAAATAATCCTGGATTCTAGAAAAAATTTTAAGTGAGGGGGACACCTGCTCCTCTCTCAAGAGACCAAGCAGGATAGGAGAAAGAGGATGCCAGTTGACACAAACGACACCACGCTATTCGAAAGGACAACACTGCTCCTGCTGATGCGTGAGCCCACGCAGCCCCAAGCAGACCTGGCCTCGTGGCCACAAAGGAGAGATCCAAGGTTGGGGGTCCTGGTCTAATGTCAACAGAATACTTCCTACTTGTCCCCTGGTGCCTGCCAGAGGCCTGCCCTTCAAAGCCACGGTGGTAGTTGCAAAAACCTCGAGGTAAGTGGTTACTGGAGCGGCGGCGGCTCCTGAGGAGGCCTCCGCTTCCTGCTCCCCAGTTCACCAACAAGGGTGCCTCACAGACCTCCATCCTGCAGCCTCCAGCCCCTCCTCCCTCCCAGTCCTCACTCAGGACCCTCTCCACTCTGCCTGGGGGCTGGGGCAGCGCTGGGCCATGACAAGGAAGGGACCTGGATCTGCCCATACCCTGGGGGCCTGAACTTGTAGTACTTGGGAGCCTCCACCAAGTCTGAATCCATGGGGACACCAGAGGTGCCACCTCATTCTCTGAAAGAACCCAATGGGCACCTAGCACAGCCCAGCTCACCTAAATCATTTTATTAGTTGACTATAGACCCAGAGTGGTCATTTAAAGTACAGAAGCAGGAGAGGCCTAGCTACAAAGCTTGGAGAGAAGCCTGAAAAGAACTTTCAATCCAGCTGAGCACAGAACTACAGACATGCTTACATCTGGCGTCTGCTTAGTCCTGGGCGAGCACTGAGCCACTCAGCCCCTGAGGAGTTGGGTAGTTTCTCCCTGAAAAGCATCTCCCTCTATATTCCCCATGGCCTGCCCTGAGCAAGCAGACTGAGAGGAGTGGGAGCTTCCTGGCCTACCTAAGCCCATCGCGGGGGGTGCCCAAGTTCACTGAGGGACAGTATGCTCAAGCCCACCTGGAGGAGGGGGGCCTTCCCACAAAGACCTGGAAAGAATCAACATCATCTTCCCACCTGAAAGCTGCCTGGCAGGGACACAGCTCTCCTCACACCTGTGCTCCCCCACTCCTGGCTACACAAGTGCCCTGCCACCAGCAGAGGCCAACAGCTCTTTGAACTCACATTTGAGACCTCAGCAAGGAGCAGGGAGTGCTGGGCAGTTGCCCCAGAGCCCCAGACAGGGCTAGACTGGAGCATGACAGGTGCACACTCTAACACACTTGCTTTCTGACCCCCGCAGGGACACAGCAGGAGGAGGAACACAGGGCTTTGTCAGCAGCCAAGTGAGACCCTGCAACTCACTAAATAAAGATGCACATAAAGCCCTCACTCAGTCACCTTTTATTAAATACCTGCTGGATGCTAGACACTGAGGCTCCAAATTCCCTCAGCTAAGCAGTGAAGAAAGCAAACATTCCTCACAAGGCAGACAGGAGTGGGGTCAGCAGCCAGGAGCAAGCTGTAAAGGAAGAACAGCAGATGCAGGGACAGCAGCTCCCAGCACTGGCCTCCAAGGGGATGCAGGAGCTGTCATCACCCAGCCGTGCTGGTCTTGCCTGCACACCTGATGGGAGGAAGCTGGGGCTGCAGAAGCCCAGACAGGAATCCAGAGGGGGAAGGGGCTCCTGAGGACAGCTCAGTGGGGAGCAGGTGGAGAAAAAGTACAGCAGAGGCCACGGGACTGCAGGAGACCAGAGGCAGCCCACACTCACAGGCACCCAGGCGGTAAAACCTTTATCCTCCTTCCTCCTCCCAAACCTCCAAAGAAAACTAAACAAGGCCAATTAAAACAGACTAAGATGCGTGACGGTTCACTCCGCTTCCCAAGTATCAACAGTGTTTCTCAGATCGATCAACCCAGAACCTGGGTAATTAGAAATCACCAACACACTAGCTGGGATGATCAAAGTGTCTGGGTGGTCGATCAGACACTTTACGGAAGGAAATGGCATGTTCCCTCACTGTCTTCCTAATTAGCCTCACCATCAGGAGAAGCCAGTCCTCAAGACTCGTTCTCAGGCCAGCCTACAAATGCTTCTGGCAAGTGGCCAGGTCAGCATTGCGGGTTCTCAGGTTCCACTGCAGACGGTCAGCAGTTACAGGGGAGCAGTTCAGACCCCTCAGCCAGCGTGCTCTGCATCAAGTCTGAGCATCCTCACCGACAGGCATGCTGGCCATACGTGGACCATATCCTCTGTCAAGAATAAGAGGCTCAGTCGCAAAGGGACTCAACACTTCCATGCCTCCAACAGGACCCACTACCTACATCCCCTTTAAAAGCCAAGTCATTCCTGCCCACCCCAGCTTGTCATGAATCTTGGCTAAAATTATCCAAAGTGAAGAGGCATAAATGCAAGATGAAAGAAAGTACATGTCTGGAGGCAATCTGGCACTACCCACCAAGTCCATACACACAGATCTTTGGAGGGAAAAGTCTACTTTAAAAAAAATAAAATAAAAAAGATTCAGGAAGGAATGAAGAATAGGCAGGCAAGCAGGAAAAGAGAGAATAAAGAAGCACTTCTATTTTATTTTTATTTAGTTATTCACACTGGCTGATTTCCCCTGGAACCAGAACTCAAAACCAGGAGTACATGGTCTGCGCTCCTTCAGAGGCAATAGACCCAACCACTACGCCACCAGAGCACACCGGAAAAGTCTACTTCGAGAGTGTCTTCAACCAACACAGGGCTGCTGATTAAAGAGACAAAACCCATGGGAAACACTTAACCATCCCTCGAGGGGACTGCTGAAGTAACGATTCATCACATAGAGAAGACAGCCACTCCTAAGGTAATTCTGTGGAGCAGTGCGCTGGTGCAGAAGCGCCCTCAGAAATCAAGCAGGGAAAGCAAGGCAGCACTGACAGCTCAGCACGTCAGCGGACAGCACTGTGGGAAGACAGCTGGCAGGGTGGCATGCCCTGTTCCCACCTTGGGGACAACCCTCAGTTCCATCCTCTGTGAGCAGAAACCCTGGGCGAAATGAGCACCCCGTGACAGGGGCCAGGGAGGTGCGACATAGGAAACCTGGGGAGGGTCACCTGGTGAGGCGAGAGGGGCACGAATGGACACCACCCTGACTTTGCACGTTCTCCAATCCAGAACCGGGCTTCGCCACATGCTGGTTCCATTCTGTTTTCATCAAGCACGCAGAATTACCTGACCGCCTACAGCCCATACCTGACTGCACCTGGTGGCATTCCCAGTTTCTGCCCAAATCTCAGAGACAAGGCCAGCTGACAGCAGTGGTCTCATCTCTGGGCTGGGCAGCCTGCCCGGGTTTTCTACAAGCTCAGGAGGCAAGTTCCTCCTAAAATGAAGTCTTTAAAAATCCCCACCTACTCATAATTAAGGCCAAGTACTTCTGAGGCCTTTTCCTTCCCTCATGCTTCATCAGGAGACTGACCACTCGCTGCGCAGTCAGCTGGCCTGCAGGGCCTTGCGTATGAGGTGCACACACAGGCAGCACTGCTACCCTGGGCCTCCACCTTTCCAGCACCCCAGGAGGATCCCACAGTCCCAATCATATTCCAACCCAAGACGCTAGGAGACCCATCTGTTCTGGCAGCAGATCAGGCCTGATACAGAACGAAGTCAATGAGTTTGATTTTCACTCAGCAGAAGACACCGATGATGTTCATGCAGACAGCAGCTGTCTATTTCGTCTACTGCTGAGTATTGCTCCAGCATGGAGATGGCACCCTCCTGACCCATTCACCTATGATGGGCGCTTCTGCTGCTTTTAGTCTGGGCACCTGTGAACATTCAGATGAGTCTTTGTATGGTGTTTCATTCTCTGGGTACAGAAAGCTCCATTCTGTCTCCACAGTGGCCACACCACCCCTCGCACCAACGGTCCAGCAGCGGTGTGAATTCCAGCTGCGCCGCCTCTTTGGCACAGCTGATTAATCACTCTAATTTCTGTCGCCTCTGGGGCATGGCATGGTATCTCAGTGGGACCTCAATGTGCACCCTTAATGACTAATGATGACTTCACCATTGGGGTACCTTCTTTTGTAAAGCTATCTGGTCAAACTCTTTGCCCTTCTCATAAATTGGTCATTTTACTGATTTGGAAGAATTCTTACATATTCTAGATACAAGTCCTCAGTCAGACATACATCTTGGTTTTTCTTCCTCTTAATTGTGTCTTTTGAGAGAGAACTTTTAACTTTGATGCAATCTAACATCAATTCTCTTTCACTTATGGTTTTGGGGGTTTCTGTCCCCTACCCCAGCCACAGGTCACAGCCCACTTACAGTTGGTACTTTTGGTGTCCTAGGAACTCTTTGCCAAACACAGTTCTTCAAAAATTCTCCTCTCAGACTGAGGTCATCCCCACTGAGCTCGAGTCTATACACAGTATGATGTGTTTGTATTTTTACTGCAGATGTTGTTATTTCAGCACCATTTGTTGCAAAGACTCTTCCAGTGAATTATCTTGTCACCTCTGATGAAAATCAATTGACTGTATATTCTTGGATGATTCCTGAACTTCATGCTGTTCTACCAACTTATATGTTGATCCTGAACACTGACACTGCATTGTCTTTATTAACGCAGTTTACAGAAGGTCTTGCAAACAACCATTGTAAGCCCTCCAGCATTGCTTAGGTTGTTAAAGCTATTCTAGATCCTTTCATGTCTACAGAAATTTTAGAATCAGCTTGTCAATTTCTACCCAAAAGGCCTGTTAGGACTTTGACCGGGATTACATTAAACATCTGGACCAATTTTAGCATGCAGACATCCTAACAATATTGAGTCTTCCAAACCATGAACACTTATTTGTATTATTATTAGGTTACTTTTATTTCTCTCAGAAACATCTTATATTTCCAATGTACAGCTCCTGTACATATTCTGTTAAATTTACTCCCACATATTCCACGTTTTTGATTCTATTGTAAATGGTATGTCCTTCCGATTGCTCAGTCCTTGTGCACAGAAATCTATCTATTTTTGTACACTGTCTTGTATCCTGAGAACCTATTTAAACTCATTTATTAGTTCAAATGGCTTTGTACTGAGTCTTTGGGATTTTCTATGTACATAAGTACACCATTTCCAAAGAGATACCATTTTTCCTTCCTTTCCCAATCTGCACTCCTTCCATTTTTTACTTGAGCACTGGCAGGCCTACCACCTTCACCACCTCTTGGACCAGCTGGGGGCTGTAGTTTCCTTTCACCTGCTGAAGGAGTCCTGTCTAGTCCTAGTTTGCTGAGAGCTGTTAGTCACCGCGGGTGTTGAATTTTTCAAGTGTTTCTGCACCTGTTGAGGTGACTCTCTAACAGGTGCAATCATATTTATTAATTTCGAAAGATAAGCACCCCTGTGGTCCTGAGAGGCATTCATTCCCACCCCAGTCTGATGGGCCACTGTCCTTAATTCATTACCCAGCCAGTCTCACTTGGTTGATTCAGAACCCTCAAAGGGCAGCTCCTGTCCCTTTCAAAGTCCTGAAGACAGGAGTGCAAATATCAAATCTGTCCAGCCCTGAGTACCCAGGACCCTGCAGTCCTCTGAGAACCTGTGAGAAGCCAGTTTCTGTTCAGAAGGCCCATGCAGAGAACATTTGTTCTAAAAGAACAGAAGCCCACAGATCCCAGGGGTTTAAGGATCTTAAAGAGGTTGGTCAAGAACAGGGTAGATGGGGGACAGCCCACAGAGGCCAGCTGGCCACCCAAATGTAGGCAGAACTCTGAGGCCAGACCCCTCACATCCCTGCTCAACTACAAGCTGGTTAAGACAAGAAAGTTCGTGGAGGAACAGCCACAGCCGGGAAGTGGCAGGCAGTAGCAGAAGTGCAGACGGCCCTGTGTGGCTCCTGGGGATCTTCAGCTCTCGAAGTCTCAGGAGCCAGGATCACTGGGGTAGGGATGGGCAGGGGTGGAGCCACCAACCTGCAGCAGCTCTCAGAACCCACAGAGACACAGGACAGAGACCAGAGCCTGAGGTCACAATGTATCTAAAATGAGAAGCCTCAGTAGCAATGCTTTGCTTGACTCAAGCCAAAATAGACCGGAAGCCCACCACGCCAGATCAAAACATCTGCTCCCACATACTCCTTCAATTAGGGATAGAGCACACACTTTGGGGGCGGTGGGGAGGCGGGGAATGACTCAGCAAGGGGCTCCAGGAGGCAAAGGTGATGCCAACAGCTCCAGCAGCTGGCCCCTGGCTGCTCAGAAAGGCCACCACCAGCACTGCTGGGCAGTTTATAAAACGCACTGTCCAGCATCGTCCATCTGACCTCCTGGCACAGTAAGAGAGCAAGCATTCCCTCCCCAATGATGGGGAAAATAGACCAGAGTGTGAGCATTCAGTACTCTGAAAAGGGTACCCCAGTTAGTGGGAGGCAGCCTCTACTGGCTGCCCATTTCTCTACCACAGACACAAAACTGGCGAGCCCCAAATTCTGCCAGCCCCCAACCACTGGTTCCTCTCTCCGACCCAGCGCCTTGCTGCTGAGGGCTGCAGGCAAACACACAGGCCTCTCACCCAACAGGCAGTAAAGCTGCAGCACAGCCAGGCCAGAGTGGGGCCTAGGATTTGGATTCAAGAGGCAACTTCCCTCTCCGTCTAGGGCACGGATGCCCATCTGGCCACAGACAGCAGGGGCTATGCTCTGTGCACACGTGCTCAGACTCTCCAGTAGGCACCAGCGGGCCTCTGATCTCCCAAGCCAGAGAGCAGTCACAGAGATGTCTCTTCTGACGCATCTTCCTGGGGGCAGGAGGGAAGCTGGAGTTAGTTAATAAGCCTGAGAAGAGCAGTAAGCACGAAACACTGAGGCTCCGCTGTGGCCAGCCCTACAGGAGTCTGGGTCCTGCAGGTGGAGTTCAAGAGGAAACAGCAGCTTGTCTGTCCTCTGATTTAGGAGGCAAGAGGAAAACACAGAGCCATTCTCAAGTGACAGTCAGCCAGTCAATAATGCCAACTACAACAGCGGTGGGCCCCAGGCAGCAGAAGCATGGTAATTACAAGTCAGTTCTCACAGAAGGCCTCGATCTTGGCCCAGCAACCAAGAGCAGCAGGAAAGACAACCCAGAAGTTAGCATTGGAAGTGGCTACCCAGCAGCAACCAGCATCCTTCTCACCTGCTGAAATCCAGGGAGACTGCAGCTGAGCATGCCAACTTGAGTCCTGCATGGAGTTTGCTTCTTACTCCAAAAACTCACTCACCTCAGCTTATTACAGCCTCTGAAAGGGATGCTCCCCCCAAGAACAGCTGCTCCCTCTCCCACACAGAGGTCCTTTAAGAGAGCCCAACAAGGCAGGGCACTCTAATCCCTGCCACCACTGTGTTCAATGTTCTGACTTTGAAAGAGGATATGGTTAAGATTTCCCAGGCAGAGTCACCCAGTTCCTCTTCCTTCCTGTGAAAGGACCTCGAGAAACATGAGCGGCAAAAGGGGCCACCGGGGGGCTGGGAACAGGCCTCCAGAACCAAAGGTGAGCACACACTCAGAGGCTACGGGATGGAGACAGGACATGGAGGCGCTGCCCTACCTGATGCTCAAGCCCGTGGTCTGGTCCAGCCGCTCCCAGTTCTGCAACTTCGCCAGCAGCCTCTGAAGAGACATGGAGACTATTAGAGCACTGTGCCTCCATCAACATCAAGGTCCAGGACCCCAGCCCTGCACACCAAATCAACATATGCACCGCTGCCACCAGTCCCCACCACGTACACATCTGCCTCCAGAACCAATACCTCCATGCCAGACTGACATGGCGCTGATGACATTAAGCTTCTGGCCCTACAAAAGAGCATCCCTTCAGGCTTGGGCCAGAATGCACGCAGGCTCCCGAATGCACTTCCTAATGCTACAGCTCCACTGCAAGTGTTAACCCTCACTCACTTCTAGCCCGGAGTGCCAGAAAGGCCCCCAGCAGGCTCAAAGGAACGTGGGGTGGGTGAAGGACAGGGAGCAGACGCTGGGCACTGGCACCACAGGACCCGTTAACATCCTCCAGGTGTTCCCCAGGACCCAAGCCCTAGTCGATACACCCGAAATGCAGACCAGGACCCATGGGCCCAGGAGTCAGAGGGTGCCAGCCCTGACGAACAGGCTGCCTTCCCCACCAGCCCAGTGCAGCAAACAGGGTCGTCTGGTCTTGTATTTCACAGACCTGCTCCATGCTGACCTGTATCCCACAAACCACACATCATTCCCCTTCCAGAAAGTAAGCAAGCTGAGACAGTCTGGCCTCCTGTCACCTTCATCTGGGGCCAAGCATGTGCCATATTACCAGTGCCCTCTTCAGTCAACTCAGGTAGTTTCAGTGCAGCCCAGGCACAAGACTGAGTAGGAAGAACCGTTACTACAACCGATGGTGCTCAGTGAGCACTGAGTATGTGTCGGGCACTGCTCAAACACGTCACAGAATCCACTTAGTCCTAACATCTGTCACTCCTCACTATACTGGGGAACAGAGATTAAGTAACAGACTCAGGGTCACACAGCCAACACGCATCCACAGCAGGATCTGAAACTAGACAGTGATTCTCGAACCAAAATTTAATCAAAGAAAACACTGCTCAGCCAAAATCATGTTTCCAGGGAAGCTCCCACCTGAGCCAGTGTACTTAAGAGAGTCTCTGCTCTCGCCTGTGACTCCCCAGTGACTCTTCTCCTGGACTAAGCTCACTGCTGCCATGGCCACAGAAGGATCAAGGACCCAGAAGGACCTCCACGGTACAGGCTCTAAAAGGGTAGCTCTGTATCATGCAGAGGGTGGAGATGCAGGCAGGGCTGCCTGGAGGCCGACTGACAGGCCCTGGAGATGTGACCTACACATGCCAGCAGGCTGCAGAGACAAAGGAGAGTGGAGACCTGGAGGAGTAAGCCCATCTATGCCAGGCAAAAAGAACAAAACAACTGTGCACAGGACAGAGAGCTGGGTCAGGAGCCAGAATGCGACGCTCTGGTTTTACACTGTACGGGGCCAGACGGCACATCTCTGACTGGCTTCCTCGTCTACCCAGAGCAGACTGTAGGAGCTTCAATCTGATATCCCATGCCCATCCTGATAAGTTCTGGGAAAAAGCCACCTGAGTCTCAATAGCAGACACAGGCAGAAGAAACTCAGCATGGAATCTGGGCCCATTAGCATCTGAGGGTGAATTACAGGTGCGACTCCCAACTCCCCATCTGTTCTCTGTTGCTACCAGAACACACACGTACTGCTGCACAGCGGGCAGGAGGGCCCTTCTAGAGACTCTGAGCTGCTGGAGGCACCCGTGCCTGGCTCACAGATCTGCCTCCCCACACATGGCTGACTCCTCACAGGCTCGCACTAAGGACCTGTGATCTCCCCACCCAGCTGGATAACCTGGGTTGCCCCTCGCTCCCCTCTGCCATATAAGATGACTGATCCCCATATCTGAGGATTAAGATGCATCACGAAGGTGAGCACACTATTATGCCTGCCACACCAGCACAGCAGCGTCAGATGACTAGGTGATGTAGGACTAATGCATCCAGGTGGCCTAGACAGAACCTGGATTCCCCTGGGGAGCAGCGCATCTTGGGCCTCACCTCCTGCTCCAGCTCCAGCTCCACCAGTTTCTCCTGCAGCTTCTCCTGGCGCCCCAGCCGCCGCTGCAGCCCCTCCAGCTCTTCCCTGAGCAGCCCATTGGTCTCTCGTGTCTCCCTGGAGAACCAGAGACAGTCACTCCAACAGCCCAGCCCAGGCCCACCGGCAGGAGCTTTGCTGACCCACTGCAGCCCCACTGCAGGTGCCTCACCGCAGGCGGACATTCTCCTCTCGCAGCTGCTTCAGTTCCCGGTCCATAATGGGCAGCCGCAGCAGCTCCGACTTCATGTTCTTCACTACTGCAGCATCCTGCTCCTGCAGGGACAGCTTCTGCTCCAAATCCTGCATGAGGCCAGGCACAGAGGACAAAGTTACCCATGCCACAAAGTTCTACGATGAGTCCAACTGTCCCCTCCTCTAGGAAGCCTGCCCTGGCTGCACTGGTCCTGCTCAAGCTCAAGGATACCCCACAAGGCACTGCAGATTGGTGTCATGCCACCGAGCTGCTGGGGGCCAGAACTTGGCACATCTCTGGCAAAGGGCATTTGGCAAAGGTTCCCCAAATAACCAGGTCAGTAAAGCTCCCGGCATCTCCCATGCTGGCGCTGCTTGTGGCTCAGGCAGCAAGTTGGTAAAGACTTTCCCACAGAAAGGACAGACTTTTCTTCGCAACAGCTAGTCCTCTTTGGGAGCCACAGGAGACAACGGGCACCCAGCAAGTGACAAGTCACAGAACAGGCTAAGAGTAAAAACTGAGACCAAATCAATCATTACTGCACACACTAGTGGGCCCATCTCTATGCCAGGTGCTGAGTGTAGCAGCAAGGACGGCACAGAGATGAACGAGGTTTAGATGGAAAGAGCTTAAGAGTCTCACACAGACATGTGGATACTGAGAGTGGGAAAGCTGTGGCCAGAGGATGAGGCAGGAAGATGAGGGTTGCGTAGGAGGGGCAGAGAGCACTGCAGCCAGAGAGGAGCAGTGAGGGAACATGGCCATCCCATGGCAACACAGTCACACAGCTGAGGAGGGCAGCCGAGAAGGCAGGTAGTCAGGATCCACTGGCATGGGAGGTAGATGCTCCTGTAAGGGCAGCAGAGGCTATCATGGGCAACCAGGCAGTGCCCTACAGTGAAGGACTCACTGTGCAAGATCAGAGTGGGTGCAACCTCACAAGCTCACAGTGCACCCTCAGGCTCCATGGTACTTGAGGTTACAGTGTTTACTTTCCCTTTAAGAGTATGTGTGTGGTAAGGCTGGGGAAGAGGGGGTGCATACCAACACCTACTAGAACGTGAGCTTCTTAGAGAAGTGAATCACATCCTGTGTATTCCTAGCATCGAACAGACAGTCCATCAGCATTAAACAGCCACAGTGGGCACAGCCAGCTAACTGATCCCACTGCCACTAAGATGACCCCAGCTCAGAAACACTGAGGGATGGTCAAGACTATGCTGTCATGTGCCAAACAAGGCCAGGGCTGCAACAGAGTAACTCACCTTAATCTTCAACTCCTGGTCTTCCCTCACTTCCTGGCTGGCCTGGAGTTCCTGAATCCTCTGATTAGCTTCCTGCCATTTTCTATCACGAGAAGAGTACATCAGCCAACAATCCCACACACCTTACGGCTCTCCAGGGAGGAGGCACACCCCGCGGACACCCCAACTCCTGTGTGGGCCTCCTGGGTGTGAGACACCCATTCAGCACAGCCTGAGCATCTGTCCACACTCACGTGCGCTGCAGATCCAGCTGCTCCACCAGCTCCTGCTTCTCAGACTCCAGGCGCTTCACCTGCATCTCCTGGTCCATCACACTCCATTGAAGCTCCGAGAGCTGCCCCTTCAGCGTGCCAACCGTCTGAAAGACCACGCACACAGAGCGCCCACTGGCCATCACGAAGGCTGCCAGGGCAGTTGGAATACAGCCTTTTGGCTACAGATGGAACACATGCTCCTCACGCTCCCCAATGGGCTCCTCAGAACACATGGCCAAGCCACTGCACCCTGCTCACCTCACGGGCCTCAGCCAGGCCGTCCTCCTTCTCCCGAAGCTTCTTGCTGGCGGCATCCAGGCTCTGCCTACACAGCCTGCCGCGCTCCAGCTGCTCCTTCATCCTCTCCTCTGCCGCAGCCTCCCGCTCCTGCAGCTGCCGTATGCGCGTCAGCAGCTCTTGGTTGCGCTCAACCTCACGCTGCCAGATGAAGGACTTAGTGGAGTGAGTGCGAGCAGCAGACCCTCAATGATCCTCCTTCAGGGCAGGACAAGGGCTGAGCAGGCCGAGTGCTCTGGCCTTGGGAGGTCAGCCCTTGGGAAGGGAAGGAGCATGACCCCTCTACTGCCAGCCCCCAGCTGAGCAAAAGGTGGCAGAACTCGAACCACCTCAGACTCAGACCTGACCCTGGGAGGGGCCTGAGCCTCTTCAGCAGCTGCTGACTACACTCGGGCGCCCATTCAGAAGTCACATCTCCTATGAGCAGACACCTGAGCAGGACACAGCCTATAGACAGAACAACTAACCCTGTGCCAATCTGCCAAGGGCCATGATCTGCCACAAACCCTGAGTGTCACCCTGCAGTGCCCTGGGAGGGGACACGTGGCTTATGGAGGGAAGGAAAGAGAACAGACTCCTCAGTCTGATAGTCTCTAGGGGTCTAAAGAGTTGATTCTCAGTCACTGAAGTTGTCCTCAGCCCAAGAAGCAAAGGGATCACAAAGTCAGAGCCAGAGTCCCAGGACAAAGGTGGCACATCCTGGTTACATGAGTCTGACACCACTAACCCGCTGAGTCTCATCAGGAGCCAACTCAGAAGCTCCCTCCAACAGTTCCACACCCAAGTCTGTTGTGAGAGCCAAGTCAGCTACATTCAGGCCTGGCTTGCTCAGAGCAAGTTCTGTACCAGGACCCTCGGGCCAGGTGGTGAGGAGGGGCTGACAGAGCAGATGGGGGCAGCCTCTTGGAGGAAGCTGATCTGAACTCAAGGGGATGAGAGGCTTCAAGCACAGCCAGGAGGCCCTGCTGCATCAGGGATGTCTCCCCATCTCAGGAAGGACGATGCAATGACCCATCACATAAACGTTTTGTGATACCTAACAGGTGCCAGCAGCTGTGATGGTCCCTGGAGACCAGGACGGGTTCGGGGCTGGCCCTGACTAGGACACTGGAGACACGGGTGGAGTGAGGACCAGCCCAGACTGGGACACATGGCCCAGAGAGGCTCCAACAGCTCCACACCCAGGCCTGTTGCAAGAGCCAGGGCAGTGCCACCAACACCTATTCCTGCATCCTGAAAGCCCCCACTGCCACCTTCACAATAAGCAGTTGCAGTAGCTGCACATTCCCAGGCACCTCCTACCCCTTCCCACCTACGACTCCCAGGACAATCCTTCCTAAAAGGATCCAGATCATGGAAAGCCCAGCCTCCCAAAGAAAGGTCAGGAGTGGCACCGAGAACAAGGTCAAGGCCAGGCAGCACCACCCTGAGCACAGGCTGTGTCTCTGGGCTTACTGAGTCTACACAACACCCCACAGCTAAGAACCTGCATACCAGGTTCAAACACTTCCAATTAGCATCACACCCTCAGAGACATCAGCTATTTTTACAGGAGCTAGGAAAGCGTGTGAATATGCCACATACGGCAAGAATGGGGCCAGACATTCATCCTCAGGGAAAGCGCAGAGGCCAGAGACTTTCCGGTCTAATGCTCTGCTTGACTCTTGGCAGCATTTCCGCAACTCATCAGCACTTATTGAGAAACCCTGGCCAAGTGCTGTTAATCAAAGCAAAGGGAGTAAAGGGAAAATTTGGCATGCTCTGGGAGCAGGGCTTGCACTTGCCCAACCTGACCTGTGTAAGCCAGGGGCACTAGGAGAGGACCCAAGACTGGAGCTCTGCTCCAGTTCTATGACCATTTCGGCAAGACCCATCCTGGACCCAAGACCCTTATGCAACCACTGACTTCCTGAGCCCATCACTGCCATACTACCTAATACTTCTGCTTGACTCAGGGGTAAGGGAAACGAGGAGGCCAGCACAGATGAATGCCTGCTGGTACTACCCCTCACTGGGCAGATGTGGCGAGGACATGGAGCATGCAGATCTTTGGCCCTAGCCCCCCACAGGCAGGGTGCCTGGGCCCCCAGCAGGCAGGCCCATGCTGGCTGGGGTCTGATGGTGCTATGCAGAGTCCGGTCACTCCAGGGGCTGGCGCCTGACCCACCTCATAGCTCCGGGCACTGGTGTTGGCCGCCCGCTCGAGCTCCACGCGGGCCCTCTTATGACTGAGCTCCATCTGCATCTTCTCCCGCTCCACCTGCACCAGGTGAGACTTGGCGCGTATCTGCTCTGCTCGCTCCTCCAGCTGATAAGGCCACACCAAAGAGAGAGAATCCTCAATCACTGAACCCACAGGTGAATGGCTCACTGAACACTCCCTCACTGAGCAGCTCCTGACAAGCCCAGAGCTCCACCTGAGGGGCAATGGGGGGAAGCAAACAACGCTGGAGCCCAGGTTGGGAATCAAGTGCAGGGAGGCAGCAAAGAAAAGATAAAGGAGAAGAGAGGGTGTATCTTAAGATGACGATGTGTGGGCTTATTTTAGAAAGCAGCGTATGCTCATTCCCTGATGCTGGGTAATAAACTACCACACTTAGCTGCTGAAAACAGCCACGTGTCAGCTGCCAGTTTTGTGAGTAGGCCAGGCATGCAGAGCTGCATTCTCTGACCAGGGTTTCACAGCAAGTTCTCATCTGGAGTTCAGAAGAGGGCTGAGGACCCACTTTTCTGTCCCCAGGGCTGCTGACAGTTCAAAAGTTACCCACGATCCCACCAGATAATCCTCTTCCCCTTCAAAGCCAACAGGAGAGACAATCAAACTCTTCCACAATGCATCCCCCTCTTGCTCTGACTCTGAATTCTTATCTCTGACCCAGACTTTAGGGTTCCCTATCTTAAGACCCTCTGGTTTGAGACCTTAATTGGACCTGTGATTTACATCTGTAAAATCCCCTGGCCACAACACCTAGTAAGTGTTTAATTAAGTGGTATAAAAGTGCAGTTCCTCAGGGCCGTGAATCTGGGGAGTAATCTCAAATTCAGAGGACAGGTAAATAAAGGGGAGTCAGTCTTGAGAGACCACAGAAAACACACCCAACAGCTTCACAAAATCACTGACTTTAAAGGGTCTCTGCTTCTCGGGGTTGGAGCCTGGCCACTTGGAGAACGGCCTGCAGTCACAGCACAGCTGTTCCTGGGCACTTCACAGAAACTTTGCAGACTCTTGGGCTGTAGCCCAGATACACCGAATCAGAACCTTCCTTTGAAACACATTCTCAAGGGTCATATGACACTGAAAAAGCATTGGGCCACCTGGCAGTCTAGAGACATGACTACTGACCAGCGCCTAGTGGCAGAGAATCATGAAGTCCAAAGTGCCAGGGTAAGACTCCCCTCCAGAGAAAAGGTGTCTTGTCAACCCCTCCCTACACTCTCTGGGAGCTCACATCTCCCCCCCGCACATTATCTGGACACTCACAGTCATACTTTATTAACTCCTCTGATATTTTATTCATTTCCATTCCCACCTGCTGATAATTGTGGGGTTCCTAACTGTACCTTCCATCAAACTCACTACTTTTCCATTCTCATTTCTATGTCAGCAGCTAGATCCCCACTTTTGTAAGGACAGGACCCCTCCTCCATGGGGAGCCATAACACAGGAAATTATCTTATACTGGGCAGCCGCATCTTATGCCGACTATACTGGAAAATAATTGAAACATTATTTTTATATTTAAACCAACCAACACTAATGTGTATCAGAACCAAGACTGATGTGTATCAGAGACTTCAAAATATGATCTGGGGCCTTTTTGAAAAATAACAGGAGGATGGGGGTGGGAAGGAAGTGGTAGGCTAGACCTACAGACCTCTGCATCCAGACTCCCAGATCTGTGCCTTCTCAGAGTCTCACACGCACTGGGAGCAGCATGGTAGACGAGAGAAAAAGCCAGAAACAAAGTCCTGCAGGCCAGGCAGGCCAGGCAGGGCCCAGGCTGATCTTGCAGCCGCATGTGTCCCTGTCACAATGGGGACTGACCCCATGCCCTTTGGAGTCTGAAGTCCTTTAGGAGACCCGATTTACAACTGTGGCTGGACCCTGCACTGCGAAGAAACTGGACTGAGATAAGACTATAAAAATCACCTCATTGGCATGTCCTGGTAGCCTACTGCTTTACATGAGGCACAATCCATATAAATCGTGGGGCAATCCACATACATCCCAAGGTATCCAGATCAAGACCTAGGCCAGGAATCAACCAATGATGAACTGAATTAAATGAATGGAGTGCTTCTTTGTCCTTTCTTCCTGTCTGCCTGTCACCTTCATTCCTGCCTGTATCTTGCCTTTAAAAATAAAAAAAAATTACCTCATGGCAAACTGAAGCCAGCATCTGCAAATAAGCCCTACCCAGTCTCAGGTCAGTGCATCCAATCATTCGCACTGCGCTGCAGCAGAATGACCAGTACCTGCATTTACAAGTCTTCCCGTCTTACACCTTCAAGAGAGAGCACAGATGTCTGGGATAGCCAGTGGCCACGCTCCCAGCAGTTTGAGGTTTTATCGTCAATTAACTGAATGAACCACGTCAGTGCCTGGGAGCTTGCTAGTCAGCAGTGCTGAGCACCAGACCACTCTAAGGTGCGGATAAAGGAGGCTTTTAAGCCAGCGCAGGTCAGTGTCAGACCACTGCCTCCAGTCATCTCCCAAAATGAATGTCCACCCAGATTGCTGGGAGACTGCCAGTGGACCTCTTGGCAGAGATAACAATGACGTGCTGAACTCTGTGAAACTTGAAACAAAGCTGCTCCCGCTAAAGGTAGGTCTCCTCACCTAGAGAGCCCTCCCCCAACACGTGGCACTCACCTGCATGCTCTGCTGGTACTGCATCTGCAGAGAACCCGCAGCTGAGGTGGAAACATCCAATCCAGATGTGCCCTCCACTCGCTGAGAAATGAAGTTGTTCAAAGACCTCAGGGTAGAAAGGACAGTAGTGTTTTCACCTAGGTCTTCCATGGCCACTTCGCTCTGGAGGAAAACAAGGAGGGGTCACAGTAAGCCTTTCCTTGTACCACCAACTCTGCCAGCTGCCCAGTGAGGGCAACCGCACTCCCTTAGCACTATCTCAGAGCTCCTCAATACTCCAGTATCTGCAACCACATTCTTGGAAGCAAAACTGTCAATTTACCAGAGAAGAAACGGAGGATAAAAACACAACTCATCACCACATTGCTGTCACAGTGCTGACCTGCACACCAGCAAGACAGACAGACTCCAGAAATGAAGCACTCAGTTCAGGAGCAGCAGCAAGGCTAGCTCTAATGGTGCCAGATCAATTACATTAATAAGCGGCTACTGTTTTCAACCAGGTACCAAGGAGAAAAGATTTGACATTTACTGAGGCTGTGCCTCCATCTTCTCATCTGTCAACTAAAGATCATGAAACCTGCTTTGCAAAGTGATTGTGAGGATAAATGTCCATAAGTATCTCCAAGCAGCTATGGTGCAATTGCTGCCAGAGTATTACTTTGTTTGTAATGTTATAAACACCTCAATCTCCACAACAGACTGGTAAATTAGGCCTTTTCACATGTATTTTAGAGATGATGAAAGTAAGGCTTCAAAAGGTTACAGAATTGACTTTGATCCTGGGTCTGCCTGGCTCCAAATGAGTATGCCCCCCATGCCAAAGTATGAAAGGGCTGAGGATGAAAGCCAGTAAAGAATCTGTACCCCCAAACCCATGCTCATTAAGGTTGGAAGGTGGGCGGGTCCCAGCACAGTTCAGTCATGTGTTCCCATATGTACATGGTTCCCCACTGACTTCCACTAAGTATCAGATTGAAAACATAGCCCCACAACAGTGAGCAACCTTAGTGACCCTGAATTTCCACGCAGCAGGCACCACATTCTGAGCAAGCAGAGCCTTATCTTCCATGGGCCAGTCTTTAGCTGCCACTCCCCAATGGAAAATGGACTGGAAGACAGCACAGCAGAAGGAGCCTCCCGGTACAGGCCCACATGGTGGAGACAGCAGAGCTCCGCTCCAGAAGGCATAGCCTTCCATTTGCCAACGATCTACCAGGGCCATACTCTCCACCCCATGATGGAATTTAGCCAGTGTATCCTCCTCTCAAGACTCCATCTCTGTAATATACTAGAAAGAACAAACATCTTCAGCTGCCTGGAACTAAGCACAATAAGGCATAGTGCAAACTTCATCCTCTTATAGCTAAGGCTGGAATCTTCCAACAACCGAACCACTAAGTCTAAACCGCATTCAGCAGAATCCCCACCCTGGGCACCCCAAGCACACTGCCCCTCAACCTGGCAAAACAATGGCTAGAAACCCAGAAACACTGCAGGGCGCCATGGGACTACAGTGCATGCTCTTCCTGCTCCCTTCACATCCCCAGTTGACGTTGAATGCAGGGAAGTTCCCGGAAGCTCAGGGAAGCAGCGCTGCGACTTGCCCCGGCGGGAAAGTGCAAGTGGTGGCACCTGCCCACTCTGCTCGATGGAAGGGGCAGGTCAGCACCGGTCTGCGGAGAACCGGCTTGAGGACCCCCTCCTCGGAAAGGAGGTATAGAGAGGGCCCCTGCGTGGGATCCGAGGGGAGCTGGCTAGGGCCCCCGCCCAGCCTCAGATGACAGCAAAGGGCGCAGGGGGCGAGCAGAGACCCCACTCCCCTGAGCGAGTAGCCGGCCAGTGGGCAGGGGGACAGAGACGGGGAGGGGCGGCACCGGGCGGGGGGACCTTGAGGAGAGCACGATCTCCTGCACCCCCAAGCCCCGCCCCCGCCCCCCGAACTCGACCTCCAGACCCCCGGCCTTAGCCGCCCCTAGTCCGCAGCCCGGGCCCCACCCCCAGGTCCCCCGTGCTCAGCCCCGGCCCCGGACTCCCAAATCGAGGCCCGGGCCCCCGCCTCCTGAACCCTGACAACGGCCCCAGCCCCGGGCCCCAGCTTGGTTCTGACCCCGGCGGGGCGGCACCGCGCTCACCGCGCCTCCTCAGCCGGCCGCTCAGATCTCCCTCCTCGGAGCCCGCGCCCGCGTATCGCGAGACGTGCAGCTAAGCTCTCGCGAGACCTGGGCGGGCCGAAAGGCGAGCGCCGCACGCGCTTCCGGGCAGCAGCTTGTGGCGCCGGGGTGTGTGAGCTACACGCGCGCTGGGCGTCCCTGGGCGCAAGCTTCTCGCGCCGGGGGTGTTCGCCAAAGTCGCGCCTCCAGGACTCGCTCGGATGAAGGTACTTTACCCCGGACCCATCGGGAGAAGCAAAGCCCCAGGCTTCCGGCCGCCTTCCCGGCGCTCCCACGCTCGGCGGCGGCGGCCCCCTCGCTCGTCATTGCAAGAGTGCGGCCGCGGAGGGGACCGCGGTGGAGACGGCGCAGACGCTGAACTCGCATGGCCCGCTGCTGATCGGGGCAGCTGGACTGAGCCTCAGGACCGCCTCGGAGGTTCCTCCACCCACCTCCCAACCCGTCCTGGAATTTAATGGTCACAGTAAATAAACTCTTCTGGGAGGACGAGGTTACCTCCAGGAAACGGCTCTGAAGAAAACAGCACATCTTTGAAAAAACAAACCGAAACGCATGAAAATCACTTAGAATAAAGCCCTATTTTATTTTATAAAGCTGCACTGAGTTCCTGGGAGAGTAAAATAAATGAACACACCACTTTGCAGTTTGCTTTGGCAAATTTTATGGCCTTGGGGGCCCAGAAAATTACAGCGATATTTACAGCAAAACCAAGCGCCCCCTGTGCATAAATTCGCATCAGTTGTCTTCCCTAATTGCTCTGGGAACTAACTCCCTGCCTGAAGAATGGCTGTTATTTCCATATTTTCACCAGAGAGATGGAAATTAACCCCCAGGCTAAAATCAGCTTTTTCATACAAACTTGATAGCCAAAATAACAAGTGGAAACGTGTGTTGTGTTCCTGGAGCAACAGTGGAAAGCTGTCTCAAACAGGCCAGCTAACACATAGGCACATGTGTGCATATCCTCTGCCTTGGCTTGTCTCTGTCCTTCCCTGTCTTCCATCCTGTCTTTCTCAAAGTCCTCCTCACAAATTACGTTACAGAGGCCATTTTGTATCACAGATCATGGCTGCTGAATAAAGATGTTATATCTTACTGAACCAGGAGTCCTGCCTGCTGCATCCCTAGACCCAACTAAGTTTTCCCAACCACTGTTCAAGCAGCAGCTCAAGTTACATTTGCAGAGAATAAGGTCCAGAAAATGGCAGGTGCACTCTGGCGGTATAGTGGTTTGGCCTGCCGCTATCGGCCAAGTGCCCAGGGACAAGGGGAACAACCAAGATTAACAACTTAAGTAAAATTGCTTCCCTCTCTCTTCCTGCCTACCTGCCTTCATTCCTGCCTGCACCCTTCCTTTATTATTAAAAGAAAAACGGCAGAAGAAACTCAGTCCCTTGCAGCACGCTCCACTGGTCGATACTGCGTGGCCAGGAGGTACACCTCTGACGACTCCTTCCTGCTGGCCACAGGCTTTACGGTCCTTGTTTGTTGGAACTCCTCTGTAAGCCTCTTCTGAAACCGATGGCTCTGACTTCCAGCCCAGGTTTTACAAAGCAGTGTTCCCCCAGGGCACAGGATGTCAGGAGCCTGGGCCAGAAGGCACAGGCACAGGGTCATGAGTCTATGGTGATCCAGGTCCCGGATCCCTGTGGCATTGGGTGCCATATCACTCAGAATCACATCTGCTCCCCCTTCAGGAAGCAATTCTCGGATTCTCTGGAAAGTTCTGGGGTCGGTCACATCTGCAGGGCACAGAAAAGTTGCTCCTTCCAACGGGGAAATGTGAAGAAGATCTACCCCAAGTACAAAGCCAACAGGGACACTGGGGTCTGAGGAAGAGACAGTGAAGGTGTTCGTTATTCCACGATGAATCTGCCCACAGACACGTGACAATACAAAAGGCAAGACCCAGAGAAGAGCTACTTTACAAGTATGTGGACAGGAGGCATTTTCCCAGTTCACACATCTTGTGAAACACAGGTGTGGTGGTCTTCGCCCTACAGATGAGGAAACAGGCCCAGAGGAAAAGTGACTGTCCTAGAATCACGTCTGAGCATAGGCAGGGAGGGTCACACCCAGGACTAGATTCCAACTCTTTTACTTCCTGAGGCTCTGCTCTCACTACAGGGGGTTCCTTTCTCTGAGTGGTCTTTTGACAAACAGAAAAAGATACTCTAATATATAAAGTACCTCAATTAAATCAGCACATCCATTCTGCTGCCTAATCCAGTTTCATCCCAAGTAGAAACTATTAGAAACAAGCTGAGAAGTAGGGAAATGGACAAACGCAAAATAATGTACAAAACTGGTCCTTGCCCATATTTGGATGAGCCCAGTGTGAAATACAAAGGTCCGTTCCACCAAAAATAAGACTTGCTGCCCCCACAACCACAGCTCCCCACCCCTCCCCACTTTCATCAAGGCTTCAAGTTCCTGCAGAGTTTCTGCAGGGAAGCACCAGGGTTGAGTTACGGGTTCAGGCACAGATTTGCCAGGAATGGCTGCTGAGTAAAATGCTATGGGGTCGAGAAGGAGTGTGCTTTATTTCCACCTAAAGATTGTAATTCCAGGTATTTTATAGAGCATGTTATTCAAAGGTGAAAACTAATTTTCACCCCTGGAAAGTGAGACACTTCACATCTCATTTTGTGACTTGAGCTCTCCTTTAACACCCTGTGTGTTGCCACCTGATGGAATAGCCAGGGCAAACCGATGACTTGGTTGCATTTTACAACTTCTGTGAGGAAAAGAAAACAAGTCAGGTTCTCAGACTCTGCTCCTGCCACTTCTCCCACCAGTTAGACTTGGCCATGTTCCTGCTGCTCCTATAGAACCACAAGGTACCAAGAACCACCACCATCACTGCAAGCACAGGTGGCAGTCTGTGAACAGGCTGAGAGATGGGGAAAGGAACTGAAGTGTCTAACACAAATTCATTTGGTCAATAAATATGTACTGGGCTAAAAAAAAAAATTAAGCTGTTTAGACCTACTGGAGTCATCCCAACCACAGTAAGCAGACTGATGAATAAACCCAGGGAGCAGCATCCCCCAGTCTTCCAGGTCACTGAGAAACTCCAGGCCTGAATTTTCTCATCAGGAAAATAGGTACATATGGCCCCACTCTAAGGTGTCTGGGAGTGCTCCGTGAACTGTTCTGTACTGTTTAAATGACGGTGTACACGGTACTCTCAGGCTGCAGCAGGAAAAACAGTGACAAGGACATTCACCAGTGTTTTGCACCCAGTGAGGACCTGGAGGCCCAAAATGAGACTGTAAACTTGACCTAAAGCACAGCAGTTTACAGAACACCAGGCGGCTGCTCAACCAAGTTTTATGGGTAGTAGGTTTGTTAATCAGAGAAGGCTTTTTTAACATTGAAAATTCTGACAACTTTAAATATAGATAAAATGAGTCCCTTGAATTGAGCCAGAGCAGAAATCCCAGAGCTGCAGCCATGAGGGCTCCCCCAAGGAGCCCCAGAGTGACCTCCTGAGAATCCTAGGGCTTCAAGGACCAGATCCTGGAAACCTCTGAGGATAATTCAATGGGACTGCCAGGGAAAGATGTCCATATCATTAAGTTTTTTTTTTAAAAAAAAGAAAAAAAGCTTATCAAGGCTCCAAATGAACAAGACTATACTATGATACAATTTCTGAAGAATATATATATATATATATATATATATATGTTGTGATGTATACAAAAAATTCTGGAAGGAGTACACCAACACGATTCAAAATGGTTTTCATTTCCATTCTACTTTCCACCCTGTCTTTCATTTGGAAAATGTCAGTCCCGTCTTTTATCATTATTACTACCAAAAAAACTCAGAAATAGGGGCTCAGCTGCCACTCTATGTCCTCCAGCAGAAGCCATGCTATGTCTGTCAATTCTTGGTGGTCAGAGGCCACAGAGCAGTGTGAGGCCCCACCTGTGCCTGCAGCATTGACACTCCGCACAGCCACCTGGCTCCAGGCCCCAGGAGCTGCCCCGCAGTCCAACACCCGCAGGCCAGGCCGCAGGATCTGGTGCCTCTCATTCATTTCCAGAAGCTTGAAGGCGCTTCGGCAGCGATAATTCTTGACCTTGGCAGCCTTTACGAACGGGTCCTTCAAGTGCCGGTTTAGCCACAGGTGCTCGGCGCCCGTTCGACCCTTATAGAGACACCCAGCAGTGTGGAATCTTCGATGCCGGAAGGAAGCACACACGAGTTTCAAAGACCTGGTGAGAGAAAGGGTGCAAGCAGGTCACAGGATCTGCAGGACCCTTAGTTCAACCCAGGTGTTCTAGAGAGGAAACTCAGAGCCAAGTCGACAAGGCTACATTCTCAGGTGTTATGGGTGAAGTTGTGTCCCCACAAATCCTCATGTTAAAGTCCTATTATCTGAGTATAAGGCTAAAATGAGGTCACATTGGTGGACCCTACTCTAACATTGACAGGTGTCCTTATGAGAAGAATTTAGAACACAGACACAAATGTGAGGACATGAACAGAAGCAGCATCTACACATCAAGGAGAACTCAGGAAAAAACCAATCCTGCCAACACCTTGATTTCAGACTTCTAGACTCCAGGATGGCGAGAGGTGAGATTCTGGTGTGGAGGTGAGCTGGTCTGTGGCACTGTTACGGCAGCCCCACTGACAGAAGGGGCTTTGCCAAGGAGCTTTTTTCTCCCCCTGAAGTTTGTTCAGAAGGAGAGCTCAAACAGCAACTAAACTTTTCCCAGTGCTGATTAACAGTACTGATAAAGTAATATTCCTTCTTGTCTCACAAAAATTTTCACTGAGCTGGGGGACAGGAAACCCCACAGGGCTGGGCCTTAGTACTCGGTTCCAGGATTTCAATGACCAGCACAGGGCCTGACCCATTACTTTCTTAATAAAATTGAATTCGACCTGTGTGAATACTTAGACAGTCTCCATGCCTCTTTGGAAAAGTTAGGTGAACAGTTATGCCCACAATATGCAGGCATACCAGAAGCTATCCACCCCGTCCCTCATTTAACTCTTAAAACAAGCCCACAAAGTAATCACTGCATTTTTCTAGAGGAAAACGCTATCTTTATCACCATGGCTCCAGGTCAAAGCTACTTCAGCACCAAAGCACTTGACAAGATTTAGCGCCAGTGCGCCCAGAGCTGCCCTCAAAAGGCCTCAGGGGCCTCACAGGACAAGAGGAGAGAGATTCTTAGTGCCTGGCGCATTCTTGCGCTGGGGGAGCACGGACAAAGGGGCTGCACACCGAGCGCACCTGAGCTGGGCGGTGGGTCTCACCAGCCCCAGCCCCGCCCTCTACTGAGCCACAAGGGCCGCTTTCCTCAGAGCGCTGTGCCAGTCTGCCGGCCTGGCCGCCGGCCTGCCCACCTCCGTCTGGAACCACTCCGCCCTCCCACCTGCCCAACTCTGTCCGCAATTCCCTCCGCCGCCCCACACCGCCCCCTCTTTCAAGAACTTCCACGGGTCCCCCCAAAACACACACCTGTCCTCATTCTGAAACGCCCACCGCCCTCCCCACCTGCCCTCTTCTTTCTGGAGCCGCGTCTGCCCTCCCCATCAGCCCTCTTTCTGGAGCTCCCACCGCCCCCACCACCGGTCTTCTCTCTGGAGCCCACCACAGCTCTCCCCCACCCCGCTTCTAGGCCACCGTGTCCCCTCTGACTGCCGGGAAGCAGGTAACCCATGGCCGCCGCTCGCTCACCCAGCCATGTCCGTCGGCTCTCGCCGCCGGAAGTACCTGGGCTAGCTTCCGGCCCTAGGCCACGCCTCCGGAAGTGGAGAGCAGATTCGGAAGGTGCGCGCGGAACCTGGTGAGTGGGACCGGGAGAACCGGCCGAAGGTACCGGGGCCCGACGAATGGGGCTCAAGGGTCGAGGTGGTGCTGAGGTGGTGCTGGGGCCAGGGAGGAGCGGCCATGAAACCAGCCACCATCAGGACCCAATCTTATGTCCCCAGCAGGATCCCTGGTCCTGAATCCTGCATCTCATCCATGTGGTCCCTGGTAGGAGACTAGTGTCCAGTAACCAGGCTGACATAGGGATGAGGGACAGGTACTTGGTCCTGGTCCTCCAGCATTTCTCCAGGCATGCCCTCGGGCGCAGACCCTGAAGCAGCAGTAGGGGAAGGAAGGCGTGGCTCTACTTGCAGGTCTAGTAAGAGAGGACGTGGGCCCTGAGGCCATGGGGTTCTGAGGGCCAGACCTCTTGCCATCCCCAGAAAAGCATCTGTCAGCGGCAGACTTGCACCTGTGGCTGAGCTGAGATATGGCTGCCTGGCCCCTCACCCCACAGTACACACTACCTCCTCACCCAGCCATCTGACTTGCCCTCTTCTTCCTCACAGAATCCAGGGCACCATGTGCTCCTCAAGGCTCTACACCCTGGTTCTGGTGCTGCAGCCACCACGCATTCTCTTGGGAATGAAGAAACGGGGGTTCGGGGCCGGCCGGTGGAATGGCTTCGGAGGCAAGGTTCAAGAAGGGGAGACCATCGAGGATGGGGCGAAGAGGTGAGGCAGGGAGGCCTGACTCAGAACAGCTCCCACTGGGGAGAAGGATTCAAGCTGTATGTTCAGACCCCTGGTGTCACCACGCAGAGCTGCACAACTGGGACTATGAACCTGAGCCTCTTGTCTGCTAAATGGGCTACTAAGAGAGCCCACCTCCTGGGGTACCTGTGGAAAACAGAGAAGCAGTGCAGAGTGCATGCTGGCCCGCTGCCATTCCAGTGCCTCATTCACTTGTTTTGACAAGTACGAGGCAGGGAGACTGCTCTGCTCTTGGGAGGATTCACCTGGGGAGGAGCCCATCCTGGGAAGAATCCACATCCAGCCCTGGTTGCCGAGCTGGGTGCAAAAGAGACAGCGTGGGAAGTGGACAGAAGCTGGTGGTCGCCAGGGGTATTTTCCCACCCAAGGACATCTGTCCTGCCGAGATCATTTGTTCTTCAGGCCCAGCCCTGTCCCCAAGTGCCCCAACCCATAGTCTGGCTGCCATGTTCAGGGCGATAAGTGTAGAAAGAAGGGTCTAGTTGATTTCCAGTGGGCGGGGCATGCAGGATAAAGAGGGAGACAGGTAGACAGGTCACAGAGGACCTGTGGTTGAGTGAGAGGCAGCTCTCACCAAAGCAGGGCTATGGAGAACTGGCCCTTGATCATGCTGTATGCCCACATTGTCCCTTCAAATCCTCCTTGCTCTGAAATGACCGTGGCCACCCCCACTTGCTTTTGATGTGAGTGTGACATGTTTTCTCATCCATTTGCTTTTCACCTCTTAGAATCTTTATAATTTCTAAATCTTCTACTTTGCACTTGTAATCTTCGCACGCACAGAGGGTTCTCAGAGCCCTCCGAGTCTTGTCTGCACCTGCTGACAGCCCGTATTGTCCTAGCATGCTCTAACCTTGCAATTCAGTCCCCGTTGCTGCCAGGGGACCACTGTCTACCTGGTTGTCGAGCTCTTCTCTTTGCTGCCCTTGTTCTTTGTCCCACACTGTTCATCTCCACTCTTTTCATGGTTTTAATGGAGCATTTTATGATTCCATCTTCTCTCTTAGGATGCCACCTGTGTGCTTTCTTACCACTTTAGCGCTCACTGTTGAGTTTGCAAGATCCATTTACAGCTGACCTGAGTCCCCTTTCAAACAGCCTTGTGCGACTTGTCGCACATGCCCTACAACAGCAAAGCAGTCCTCGTTCTGCCCCTCCTGGCACCGCCTCGCTCATTTCACTTACAGAGAAGCACCGCATAGACGTACCACAAACACCCGTATGTAATCGAATACACGTGTCTGTTGTTATTTTGCATAAACTTAGCTCAATCGAATAAGAAAAATACAAGTTTTTATTTTATCTTCATTCTTCCTTCAGCATTCTTCCTTGTTCATGTGGATGCAAGTTCCTGAATGGTATCATTTTCCTTCTCTAGAGAACATCCTTTCACACTTTTTGCAAGGCAGGGCTGCTGCCAACGAGGTCTTTTAATTCTTGTTTGTCTGAGAGTTCTGGGTCCTTGCATGTACGTCAACTGTGCTGGCCTCCTCCACTTGTCAAGGATGATCTCACAGGGCCCAGAATTCTGGATTGGTGGTGTTCTCTCTCCACACACTTGTTCACTCTCTTGTCAGTGGTTCTGAGAAGCTGAATGTTGTTCTTACCTTCATCTCTCTCTAGGACTTTTTCCTCTGGCTTCTTCCTTTATCTCTATATTCTGTAGTCTGCAAATAATCTGCCCAGATGTAGAATTCCTGGCATTTATCCTGCTTGGTGTTCCCAGCATGTGCAGACCTGCGCCCTGGGGTCTGACCTGCCCATGGGGAAATTTGGTCATTATTGTTTCAAGTATGTCTTCCATTCCTTTCTCTCATCTTCACAGTTGTGGATATTTTGTTCTGTTTTTCTCAGTCTTCTCTCTTTACTTTTCAGTTGCTGGGGGTTCTCTGACATCCTCTCTCAGCCGTATTTCCTGCTGTGAGCCCATCAAGGGTGTTCTTCCTCCCGGTCATCTTCCCCTCCAGCTCTGTTCTCACTTGCTCTCTGCTTACCCGAGAGGTCTTTGCATCTCACACAGAGTGGTTTTAAGTACCGTCTAACAGCTCCAACATCGCTGCCTATCTGATACTCCTGCCTGTCCATCTCTTCAAGTTGTACCTTTTGCCCGACTGGAATCTCTTGTTGATCGTGACCGTGAAGTACCAGATCAAAGGACCACTGTGAACCGGACTCTGGGAGGTGTGGGAGGTGGGCCCTCAGCCCTGAGTACTGAGTCAGTGTCTCAGGGCCCCTGGGGACTATGAGCTTGGCTGTGATTCTCACATTTTCTCCCTCGGGTGGGACAGGGTGGTTAGTGGGGGCTGGTGCTATGGAAGCCCTCCCTGTTGGCTGACTCTGAAGGCCCTGCTAGGAGGAGTGGAGCCTTTCCCCAACTCCCCCACCTTCCCTCTGGCTCCACTGTGGACTGTGCGGACTGGCCAGCTCCTGGGGTGAATCCCACACCGTGTGGGTCTGCGACTGGGATGAGTTTTAACTCTCAGCACAGCTGCTCTGCGTCCCTCGAACCATCTCTCCTGTACTGCTGTCTGCCTCCAGTCCTGAGAGCAGCGGTCTGCATTCCCCTAGGAGCCAAGCGGAGTGGAGATTCCATCTGCTCAGTGCTTTACTCATTAGGGGACTAGTGACTTCTATGTATGGAACCGGAAAAACAGAAGTCTACATTTGAGACACACATGGCATCTTTTTACTATGAATTTACGTGGATAAACAAGTATTCTTTTCATGTCATCTCATACAAAACGTTTCCTTTTCTGGTCTGCTTTACAGCCTTTTCCAGACCTCTTTGGCTCTCCCCCAAGCTTAAAATATAATCTGCTGGTTTCTCTGAAGTTTTGGAATCACTAGGTCTTTAATCCACCTGAGTGAGTTTGTCTCTGAGGTAGGAAGCAGGTGAAGGTCCATTTTCCACCTGGATTGGCAGCTGGCATAGCATTTTCCCACAGCAGTGCTACCTTCTCATTATTAGGTGACATACATGTCCTAGGCACTTCATGGCGGGCTGGGCGGATGCCCTAGCCTCATGCCTTGTCCTCGCCTCACTGCAAACCAGAGAGCATCACACACCCTGTGACTTTGTTGTTCAGAAGCATCCATGGCTTCATTATAATGTTCCCCGTCAGCCGTCAAGGCTCATGACTGCATAGAGGCCTCATCGTGGGGCTGCGGGCCCACGTGTAGGCCGCCAGGGGGTAGGGGGGTGCGTCCGCAGCCCCACCTATTTGCTATGTAGCACCCACACAGGCGCACTCCCCGCACAGGACCTCCTGGCAGCCTCAGGCAGGCCTGATGCCCAGGGCCACACTCCACCCACCCCGTCAGACCAGTCAGCTGGCTTTGAGGCTTCCATCTTCTACAGGAGAGGGCTGGAGGGCACATCCTAACAGGTGAGGGGCGGGCTGAGCAGGGCCCCGGGACCCAGCGGCAAAGTGGACCTTGCTCTCCTTGGAGATAATTTCCCTGGCCCTGAGCACTAGAGCTTGGTCCCTGCACATCTGCATGGAGCTGCCCTTGAACACAGTCCTTGTGCCATGGCACTGCCTACAGACTCCCAAAGTGATCCCAGTTAAGAGTGGTGTCAACATGCCTCACATCCAGGGGAACCCTCTGAGCATCAAGGTTCAGGGGATCCAGGGTCCTGATGAGTCAGCTTTGGGCTTTAGATGAGGGGTGCCCATCTTTAAGGCCAGCATCCCCCGAACAGTGAGAGACAGGGTGTTCTGAGAGCCCCGGCGGGGAGTGCAGACGGGATGGCAACACACAGCCCACACCCCCAGCAGCACCCCTGCTGTTGAGCTGCAAGCCTCCCATCCACCATGAGCTCCTGGGAAACACATCCGGATTCAGACACTTCAGCAAAACATCAGTCATTTCCGCTCACCGCCGCCTGCGCCTCAGCTGTCACCCGGGGATTACTCAGGGAGATTCACCAAAATTAGTCAAAATAGCCAATCAGTGCATGAAGTGTTTTAAAAACAAGACCTACCAACCTCCCACCAGGGAGCAGGGAGCAGTGCATGTTAGATTTAATTGGGGAACACTTGCACCCCCCCAGGTGAAAACATTCTTTAGGTCAAGTCTGATTTTAATTAGCCATCTCATTGGGTAAATGCCAGTTTTCAAAACATTCATGGCAGCAGACAAAGGGGCCCAGCGGGAAGGCCTCAGTTCCCTCCCCGGGAAGGGACAGCGGGCATATGACCAGCAGGCAGGAGCTGGGCACAGCACCTAGTGAGACTGCAGGTCACAGCTCATCCTTGTTAATTCAACGGTAACAAGAACATCTTCGTGGCTACAAGCAAACACAGGCGATCAGGAAGTGCAGCTCAGAAGATGGGCAGGTCTGTGGCTGCAGCAGTCCCCAGATGCAGTAGCTGCAGAGAGGCGCCACGGCAGTGATGGACGTGGGGCAGGCATCTGAAGGCCCAAGCTCGGCTGCAGTTTCTAGTATAGCAAACCACTGTCGAAACCTGGTTCCTGTGGGGGTTGGACTGTCACCACCATTGTGTGTTAAGTACAGGGACAGATGATGTGGGCCAAATTTGCAAAGGAAAAGGACCAAAGGAAGGGACGAATGTACTAGAGGGTGACGCATGAGGTGTCCATCAGGTCGTCACAGTCCTGAGTCAGGTAAGAGTGAGGCCAAGTGTCCCATCTTTGTGCAGAAAGGCCAGGGGCCCTGGGAGTGGCATTCATGCAGCATAGCAGTACCACAGGGAGCAGGAGCTGAGGAAAGGGGCTCCCAGCTCTATCAGCCACATCCTGGGAGACCCCAAGCAGCTGAGCCCAGCTGGCAGGGATACCACCTGGTTCTGGAGGGCACTGAACACCAGCTAGGCCTGTGCACCCCAAACCAGCAGCTCAGCACAGGACTAACCCCTAGCAGCTCTGAACGTCAGTTTGATCCAAGGGACCAAGTTAGGCCTGCAGGTGATGCTGGCGACCAGCTGTAGCCTTGATCTGACATTCACCTCCCATCGGGCCCACAGGGAGCTGTGGGAGGAAAGCGGCCTAAGCGCAGACGTGCTGCACAAGGTGGGTCACATCGTGTTCGAGTTCACGGGTAACCCGGAGCTGATGGACGTGCATGTCTTCTGCACAGACCGTGTCCAGGGGACGCCCACAGAGAGCGATGGTGAGTCTCAGCCTGTTCCTTCTCAAGAACACAGCTAAGCAGGCACTGGGTAGCCAGGGGGGCATGAGTGGCAGCCCCCACCTCTGCCCGGCTGAGGTGGGAACAGTGGACGGCAATCAGGGGCGCGGCTCTCTAAAGCGGGAAGCAGCAGCAGGTCATCCATGGCATCCGCAGGCTGTCTGCTGGTGCCTTTCTCACCATCACCCTGCAAACCAAGCTTCCCCCAGGAGCCACTGTCGGGGTCCCCCAGTGCATGGCAACCCCCACAGGAGGCTTACCTGGGGGCACGGGTTCTTCCTCCCCCTCCAGAGATGCGCCCTCAGTGGTTCCCCCTGGACCAGATCCCCTTTGGTGACATGTGGCCGGATGACAGCTACTGGTTCCCCCTCCTGCTCCAGAAGAGGAAGTTCCAGGGCTACTTCAAGTTCCAGGGTCACGACACCATCCTGGACCATACGCTGTGCGAGGTGGCAGCCTTCTAAAGGGACATGCCAGGGGCCATCATGTCTGGAACCTAACAGGTGAAGGGAAATAAAGGTCTCACCTGTCCAACATCCTCCTGGGTCCTTATGGCCAGTCCAGCCCATCCTTGGGAAACCACAGGCATGTTGGACTGGGGCTAGCATCACAGGACAGATGGGATGCGGGTCTGGGGGCAGAGGGAGTTTTCCTTACTGTCCCTGGGGTGGCATCCATGTGCTCAAAGCTGGGCTCACACTAGGATCAGGGTGGGAAGAGTTCACTCCCACTGAAGGATGTTTCCCCTTTGACATTAGCGGAAACTGAGTCTAACGTGCCACCTTCACTCACCCCGAGAGGAGGGGCCTCTCCCCTAAATTCTAGCCACCAGGAAAGGGAGAAGTCAGCACCCACTTAGACAAAGAACTCACAGCTCACCCAATGTTTACAAATGTTTAATCATTGTTGTTCGCGTAAGTTTACTGAGGAAGCTGAGCCATTCCAGTCAGTGTCGTGGGTGGGCCCAGCTCCCGCAGCCTTTAAAGTGCCTCACGCATAATGGCCGTGTGTTCCCCAGGCAGGCATCATGGGCCCGCCCTCTGCACTTCCTGGAGCCCAGAGCACGTATGGAAGTCACTGAACACACCAGGCAGTCAGTTCCCGGCCACCACAGCAGCCTGCCTCACTCCATCTCCTGGAGCAGGGATTTCTCCAACTGGCTGTCAGCAGTGTGTCCCAAGGGGATGTCCTCCACAGGGCCACCCACCAGGAAGGAAGGCCCAAGCAGCAGGGAGAGCAGAGGCATGGTGGACACCACAAACTGTCCCACCACCCCGAGGCCTCAGAGCAGTCTCCCCAGACCAGCCACCAACCCAGGGATCCACCAGCTGCCCAGGGAGCGTCACAGCCAAGAGAGGCTATGTGTGAAAGGGATGGAGTGTGCCGTCTCAGCCCAGTGCAGAAGACATGACCTTCCAGCTCAGCCTCTGTAGCACTTGGCGGGGACTGGAAGCCCCTCTAGGTGGGCCTGATTGGGCATCTCCCCGGGTCTGCACTGTTCTCTGGCCACTCAGCCTCAACACGCATGGGGGGGTCTTTGGGGGGCCATCGGCCACTCTGCAGTGCCACTAGGGGACAGGAAGGAGAGGCCATGCCCTCTGGCCTCAGGGCTCATGCGGCCCAATGCAAGGACCTGCCTTTCCACAGGGAGTAGAAAGGCTGAAGCAGCTCCACTCAGGCCTTGGGATGCTGCCTATGGCCTATGGCACAGCCAGGAAGGCACACATCCCCGGGCAGGGGCGGGGGCACCTGGCCCCACAGCAGCGCCCCCACATGGGCAGTCACAGCTGTCTGGTGGACCAAAGGACGCCTGGCCCTGGACTGCGACGCGCTGGTCCAGCAAGGAAGCCGCAGGGTGGGGCACCAAAACCCTCCACCTCTAATTCTGGCCCGCATCCACGTGAAGACATGGTAGAACGGTCAGGTCCAACAACGGACAAAGCCCCCCGGAGTCTGTGCACACCCTGAGAGCAGTATCAGGTTCTGCAGTCCAGCGAGACCTCGTGACACCGCTCGCTGGTGAGACAGTGAGCTCCTGGAAGGTCAGGGGCTGGGGGGCAGATCTGGTGACAGCCTTCTGACAGGGGTGCCAACACCCAAGTCCAAGGTAGACACAAACCCCACAAGCTCAGGTGGTTTGTGTGGGCCAGTGGGGACATGGGGACTCTTGGCCTAGGGGTCAGACCAGGGCCCCTGGGCTCAGTGGGGCTCCTCCTGAGGGAAGTCTGCCCTGGCCACACATGCACCGACCCTCCAGGGCCAATGCTACCTCAGCTGTCTTGACCTCTTAACGCCCAGAACCTCATCCAACGGTGGGTACAGGGCAGTGCTGCCGTACACGGGGGCCCCCACTGCCCCGCTGATGCAGCCCCTCCAGAAGGTCTAGCCTACAGGATGCCTGCACTGGCCACTGTGCATACACAGGAGCCACCCACCCTCGGGGCAGCATCCAGGAACTCCAAGCTCACACTAGCCCAGAGGGCGGGGTTCTACCCTGCTCCCCACAGGATGGGGGTGAGGCCACCTGGACCCTAGCTGCCCGACCTGCACATCAACTCTCCACTTGGGGAGCATCAGTCCAGACGTCAGGGACACTCAGGGCAGGGCAGCCACCAGCTGAGGGAAGTACACGGGACACGCCATTTGGAAAGAAGTTTTAGTGAAGGCGCTGGGAGCTCCCCATCCTCAGCACTAGTGAGCAGACAGGCCATCCTGGGGAGACCTCGGTGGAGTCAGAGTGCCATGTGGTCCCACAAAGAGGCAGCTTAGCTTAGGCTTCAGGTCGTTCCACACCTTGCTCATCTGGGGAGGACAGAGACACAAGTGAGCAGGCAAACGCCGACCGGACTAACCCCACTGTCACCACCAAGTGCCCTGGACCCCGCAGCCCCCAGACACCAGGAGAGACACACTGGCCTTCCTACTCCCTGCCCTGTGGCTCGTTCCTGCCAGGAGCAGACCCGAAACCAGGGAGTGATGGCCAGTTCCTCTTCCCTGCATGCAAGCAACAATCCTGCTCAGCCCACAAACAGTAGCGCGTGCTGTGGTCACCGGCTCGCTCGCCAGCTGCCATCCCAGTGCCTGCCTGCCTGCTCAGGGGTCAAACAAGATGACGCCACCATGAATACAAAGACGAAACTCTGTGGGGCTGGGACAAGGGAGCCAGACTCTGGTGTCCACAGGAGGATGGGACCACGGACAGGTCGTGAGGTACCAAGGAAAGCAGGTCCCATCCCAGGCTCATGTGTCCCTAGAACCCCTCGCCCCCATCCAGGCTCATTGTGTCCCTAGGACTCCCACTTAAAGCAGATTCCTGGTCCCAGCCCAGGTAGCATCTATACCCTCATTTTTTTTTTTAAATGGTGGTTAACTTGGATTTACAAAATAAAGTAAATTCAGATGTACAGGTTCACCTTCCTCAATGTGGCAAAACCACACCCACCACCCGGTGACCAACAGCCCACACCAAACAAACATCCCGTGTTTCTGGCACAAGCAGTTCTAGACGAGGGTCGAATGGGCCCATGACCTAGTCGCATGGCTACCTTCTGACTAGAACAGAGGCTCCATCTCCTGCCATCACCTGCACTCCCGTGAAAGGCCAACTAATGATGGGAACAGGAGGAGAGGGTGCTGCATATGACTTGCCCGTGCTGCCTGACCTCCCTGACCTGCCAGCCTCTGCAGTCCCGTGTGCCCCATGCAGCCCCAGGCCTGCCACACTGCACCCCCGGACCAATCCTTGAAGACTAGAGGACCATGACAGTGCCATTTTCAGGCATGGAAACTGGGCCACAAAGGTGACAAGTCCCACACGGCCCTGGAGCTGTCAGTCACATGAGTCTGAGACAGGATGTGGTCATCTGAACCAGCATCCCTGGCCCACCACGTCACAAAGCCGGAGGGGATCACCAAGTGCTAAAAGCCCCTTTAACAGAACAGAAATCTGGGGGCCCACAGTGTCTCCAGCCCCAGCTGGATTTCAGGCAGGCCTGGGAGGACACCTGGGTGAGAAGGGTGAGCCACCCAAGATTTAAGTTAGAGAGGCAACCCAGGCCCCGACTTGCCATGCCTTGGACAACCTCAGCACTTCTCAGAGAGGGGCCACCTAGGGAGGGGCTTACCAGGCCTTCAGGAAAGCTCGTCTCAGCACCCTACCTCCCCACCCAATCCAGCATCTGCTCTCTGCTCTTGGGTCGCCAGCTTCAGCTGGCTCAGGATGCCTCCAGAGGGAGGGGTTGCTCCTTCGTGTCAGCTCAGCTCCTACCTGCCCCGTGGGTCCCAAGGACTACTCCACTGTTGCCCTGGCTCCAGGAGGCCAACCCACCCCCAGTCTGCTGTGACCTCCAGGACACAGACAGGGTGGCCGCAGACCTACCTCCTTGTGCCCTTGGACCTGAGAGTTGACGAAGGCGCGGAGGATGTGGGCGGTGAGGGGCAGGTAGGCGTGGACCAGCTGAGCCTCCTGGTGCAGGCAATACAAGGAGAAGTAGTTCCGAAGCTCCAGCGTCTGCATTGCACTCTCCTGCTGCAGAGACAGAGCCTGGCACCGGGCCCGGGGCGCCGCAGGAGCGCACCCCCTGCTGCAGCCGCCCACGTCCAGGCCCAGTCCTGGAGCTCAACCTCCCCACCCAGTGTCCCGAGGGGCAAGCGCTAGGGCAAAGAGACTTGATTCAGGTTGAGGGCAGCCCTCCCATGCCAGCACCCCTGCCCGTGCTCTGCTCTGTGGCACAAATGTTCCAGAAGCAAGCCCAGGGGGCCAAGCAAGGGTCAGTGGCTACGTGGAAGGGCTCCAGCCCCTGCCCCAGGAATACCTCCATGATGCGGGACTCCAGCTGCTCCACAGATGCAGGCTCACGGCTCTGTGCAGCGCTGGCAAGCTGCCTCCTCGTCAAGCTGTGTCTGTGCAGAGCCCGCTGGTGCCGGTGCAACACACCCTTCTCGTGCCGCTCACACAGGTCCTGCGGGAAGCTGTGCTCATCCAGGGCCCGGTCCAGCCCTTGGGCTGCTCAGGATCATAGTGCCGATGGTACCCGGGCCCACCCCGACTCAAACCGAGCAGCCAGTTCCCTGCAGCCAGCACCAGACTGGCTCTACCACAGCCCAGCACTGGCCATGCTGAAGCTCAGACTTCAGGGCTCCCGCCTCAAAAGCAAGTATCCCTCCCAGGAGGCAGACCTCTTCAGAAGGAGGTTCGTGGACACATTCCAGGGGTCCCAAAATAACCTTGAGCAGAAATCTGAATCACAGGCTGGACTATTAAGGCCACCTGGCTACCACCCTGTTCAACAGAGGAACTCATTCTAGAACATTCCCCACAGCACTGGGTCAGCTCTCCTCGAGCTCAGCACAAAGGGTTACTCTGGCATCAAGGGCTCCATTCCATCACTGACAGACACCTCCACAGCCTGCCTCCCTCTATTCTCCACTCCGCTAGGGTTACACGCTCCAAAAGCCCAAGAGCCCATGGCGCCATCCTGACCAAGAAGCGGCCATGCTCACCTTGTAAGACTGGAGTAGATCCAAAAAGAGGTTCAGTTTCTCCACCACATCACTCTCCTCCTGTCTGCCCTAGAAGACAAAGGGGGTTAATCCACCCAGCACAGCACTAGCCCATCCACCTGGGGCCTGGGGGTCCTCCAAGAATCCCAGTCACAGAAGAGAGCCGCCCCCCCCACCCCCCACGGCAGCACAGGGAGTTCCCAGGACCTCCTGCCTTCCTAAACCAACGTCTCCTGACAACTCCCTCCCTCTCTTCCTCTCTCTCCCTCCCTCTCCCTCCTCCCTCTCTCCTTCCCTGTGTGTGTGAGGTGACATCTCATCATGGTTGTGACCTGCATTACCCTGACAGCATCTTTTCATGTCCTGTCAGCAGCTGTATGTCTTCTTTGGAGAAATGAAATGTCTATTCAGATCTGCATATTTTTATTGGGTTGCTTGATTTCCTATTATTGACTTTTGTGATTTGTTCCTACTATGTTTTAGGTATTAACCCTGTCAGATGTACGGTGTGCAAATATCTTCTCCCAGTTAGTAGGATGTCTTTTCCTTTGCATGATCATTTATTTCGCTATGTAGAAGCTCTTTCGTCTGATGGAGTCCCATTTGTTTTTGTTTCCCCCTTGTCACTGGAGTGCCCAGAAGCCCCTGTAAGGTCAATATCATGGGACATATTTCTATGTTTTCTCCTATACATGTTCTGGTTTCTGGTCTTACATCCAAGTCTCTAATCCATTTTGAATTAATTTTCATGTATGGTGTTAGAAAGTGATCTAGTTTTAGTCTCTTCCATGTGTCTGTCCAGATTTCCCAACATCATTTGTTGAAAAAAATGTTCCTTTCTCCATCATTTATTCTTAACTCTTTTGTCGTAAATTAACTAAACGGATACATACATGTGAGTCTGTTTCTGGTGATTCAGTCCTATTCCACTGACCTGTGTGTCTCTGTTATTATTCCAGTGCCACACTGTTTTGATCAGTATCACTCTAGCTTAGCTCCGTGTCTGGGAACGTGGTACCTCCAGTTGTGTTTTGTTTTTTTCTCATGATTGTGCTTTGTCTGTTTGAGGTCTTTTGTGATTCCATACAAATTGTTCAAAGGTTTTGTTCAATTTCCTTGAAAAAGGCCAATCTGTACATTGCTTTAGGTCAGATGGCTATTTTAATAGTGTTAATTCTTCCCATGAACATGGAATAGCTTTCCATCTCTTTGTATCATCTTCTACTTCTTTTCAGTGTCCTACAGCTTTCATTGTACAGGTCTTTTACCAATTTTGTTAAGTTTATTCCAAGGTATTTAATTTTTTGCTTCTATTGTAAATGAGATCATATTCTTAATTTCTTTCTATCTCACTGTTAGTAAATAAAAATGAGGCAGATTTCTGTATATTAAATTTTGTAGCCAGCCACTAGTACTCACTGACTGTACTAGTATTTTGGTGGAGTCTTTAGGGTTTTGTACGTATAATATCATGTCATCTGCCGATATGCAATTTCAGAGCTGCATTTGGGACCTATCAAGAGATCCCCAGTGCCTGCCACACCTGAGCTGGCTGTTCTCCCTCCTCCCTGGAAACATGGCATCCAGGTCTGAGGCAGAGAAGACTGGAAGTCATCTGACTGGGGATGTGCATCTGCTCTGCAGAATCTGAGGGCAGCCATGCCCCAGGCTGCCTGTGAAGAAGCCAGTGGGCCAGGTCTGGGTTCCTGCACCCAGAGCAGCTTCATGTTTGTGTTTTTAGACCAAGCTCTGAAAGTTCATGGTTAAATAAAGTTCCAGTCATCTCGTCCCATTCCTGGCTTTTCATCCCTGGGGAGACAAGCCCAGGGACCAAAGTGGACTAACCTGAGCTCGGACCCGTGCAGAACCCTCCAAGCACACACGGAGCCCTGAGGCTGCCCGTCCCTCCCGCCCGCAGTCTGGGTCCTCCCCACCATGGAGCCATGTGCACCTCTCAGCCCTGGAGGTGAACTGGGCCCCACACCAATGCCAAGAGGCCACTACTGCCTTATACTTGCTTTCTAAAGGGAACACACAGGCAGCAGGAAAAGCCCAGCACTTTCTATACTAGCAACAAGAATAAATCCCCTTTCCAGCAATAGAGACTGAGGTACCTGAGTGCATGGGGCTCCCTGACTTGCTCCTAGATGGGGGCTGCTGGGCTCAATCAACAGCAATGCCACCACACTGCATCATTTTAATTTACCCAAACCAAGCAGCAGCCAAACAGGCAATTCCCCAAGAAATAGGCAGCAAATTTGCACACTCAAAATTACGTAACCAGTTTATAGCCTGAAAGCACCCAGGCAAATCTTTAAATGTGATGGCAAACACAGGATCTTCAAGTTAAACCCATCACCCCATGATCCTTTGCAGGTTTCCAAAGTACACAGCCCGTACGGTGAGAACTGGGCGCCAGGGCAGAGGGGAAGGGCGCCGCCCGGGGCCGGGAGCTGTCACTGTTCTGAGTGCTCAGGGCCAAATACCAGCTGACTAGGACAGCAAAGAGGAAATGATCTGGTCCACCCAGAAGCAGCCTGCGAGTCCAAGAGTAGGTTTTCAAGGACAGATTATATCTTCTAATCTCAGCAAAGTCAACACCAGGAGGCTGGAACCCAGTTTGTTTTCTGTCTTGTCAACCCTGGTAAGAATGTAAATGGCTCCGGGGGAGGCACCTGGATCAGGTGAGGTGGGGACATGGGTTTCTGGGCTGAGAACAGTGTCCGCTCACTCATGACTCAGACTCTGAAGTCAAAGGAGGACACTGTGTGCCAAGGCTAGGAATGTTCTTCAGAAAAGGCCCAGAGAGCAGTCACTCACCTGTTGAGCAGCCTTGTCAGCAAGGAGGGCAAACTCGACAGACAGGCCTTTGAGGGCCTGCTTGAGGGACGTCCAGGTGCTGCTGTTGAGAGCGGCCCAGGAGGGGAGCGGGGTCGTGTCAGACCCTAGGGCACTAGGGGAAATGAGCACGTAGGAGATACTCAGGGTCTGTGGTGAACCCACAGGCCACCTGACACCGCTCTCTGTCTAAACCCAGGGGCCTAGAGTCTCCTAATGTGGACCCTTATCCTTCCAATGTGGCCTGACCCAGGGGACACCGGTAGCCTATTAGTGGCAAAACCTGAGCCCCATCCCTAGCCCCATTCTTCTTAATAAACCCAGGTGCTATGTGGGCACGTGTGGCACATGCAACTTTGCATGTGTGCCCGCACGCATCTGAGGGTGTGTTCATATGTGCACGTGTATGCATGTAAGTGTGCGCCTGTCCGTGAGTATGCACCTATGCACGTGTCCGAGTGTGCATGAATGTGTGCATGTGTGTGTGGCTCTGGCGACTGCAGGGGGGCAGAGGCCGAAGGTCCAGGAAGAAAGACCGAGCGTGGAAGCTTGAACAGCAGGGCAGAGCCCTTTCCTGAGTCACAGGGTCTCCACGTGAGAAACTGGGAGCATCAGTCTTGTGTTGGAACCTACACTTCTTGTTCTAAACTCACCACCTCTTTCCTTCTAGGTTCGACCCCACTTCCCAGCCCTCTGCTCCTCTGGAGGAAAGCAGGGCAGGAGGAGCGTGATAAGGGAAAGTACTTTGTGCTGCCAGCCTGCCCCGCTCGCCCCTGCAGCCCCCACTGGTCACCTGCCTTAACTCTCTCCCGAACATGAGGAGGTCTGCAGCGTTGTCCACAGCCCGCAAGGCGATGCGTTCGGCCCGATCCCGGAGCTTGTAGAAGCTGTTGTAGATATTCCGGATCAGCTCCCGGCTGATGGCGAACTGAGCCTGCACGTCAGCTGGGAGGAAGTCCTGGGGGTGGGGGGCGAGAAGCTGTGCTATGGAGAAGCAGCTTCCAGAAAGGACACTCCCCCGCGGACCCATACGTGAGTCCGGGGCCCCCCAGGCCTCCCTCCTCATCCAGAACCAGAACCACCATCACTTATACACCAGGATACAGAAGAAGAGGTCTGAGATTACAACACTGTGATCACACTGGAGATCTTGTCCAAAAATACTCCAATGATTACCTTCAAGCTCGCATGAAAAATGTAAAGTCCCAAGACTCCCCTGGAGAGAAGGCCTCTGCACTCTCATTTATTCTCAAAGGTAACTTTTACCAGCTTTAATGTCAACTAATACTAACACAACGTTTGTTATCAACCAAGTAACGCTTAGAAAACAGAAATTTAAGGAGTAAAATGTAGATAAACAGTCTGTATTTTTTTACAGAAGGAAAAAAGTCACCAAATAGGCTACCTTTTTCCTTTTTAGAAGAAGATGGACCAGGTGAATTAATGTTAACAACAATGTAACCGTCAATCCCCTGAAGTCCAAGGAGAGGGGGACCAGGTACATGTCCTGGAAATGCCTTGGGAGTCAGATGGCTGATCACACCCAGGCTGTGTTACTTAAAGGCTGGACCCCGACAGGTTCCCCTTCAGGCTATAGCCTGCCTGCTGTGAACTGGGCACAACGCCCATCACATCTCAGAGCAGCAGAGATGGGGTCAGGGGAGAAAGCCATGCACTGGCTCTCAGTCTAACATCTGCGGCAGCATAAAAAGTATCAGTTGTTGGCAGGACTGTTGCTCTGGTTAAGAGGGGATTAATAATCAAAATCAGGAAAATACCTTGGCCTGAGTAGCCAGCTTGCAATTCATGAATTCATCCCCAGTGCTCAGAGCTGACTCCCTTAACTTGTTCTGCACATCCTGCAAAGGGAGAAAGCAGAAAGCTGATGCCTCCCAGGCACAGATGAAAGCCAAGGTGTCTTCCTGTGAAGCAGCACAGGACCAGGGTTCCGAGTCCTGGGGAACTGGTGAGCAGAGATAGGGTGCCTCAGAGTCCCAAGTCCTGTGCTCCAAAGGAGGCCCCTTGGCAGAGCCTCCCCCTCCCCAAGCCTCCAGGGAACAGGCTGTTTATGGCAGAGGAGTTTCAGAGATGCTAAAGATCATCAGCCCAATTCCCTCATTTTAACCAAACAGTGTCCTGGGAGGCTCTGGGACACCTCTGTATGGGGCAGGGCCAACATAGCTAACTCCCCAGAAGGGAGGTCGCAGGTCCTGCACCTCTCTTTCCTGTCCTGAACCAGGCAGTGACAACTCCCAGAAAGGGGCACCTGCCAAGGCCATGTCCTCTCCAGCACCCAGACAGGGGCCTGGCCTCTGCTCCCAGGCTGAAGGAAACCAGCTCTGTCCCCAATAGATTAATGTCCATCATCATTGGGTCCTGCAGCTCTGTTAGAAGACGCGCCCCCTGGGTTTGCAATGGCACCTACTCAGATGTGGCCTTTCCTAAGCAAACACATCAGGGTTCCTGGCACCTCCCTCAGCCCCAGGAACACACCACTGAGTCTGAGCCTTACTGGCCACTAGTCTGCCAGGAACTCACCTCCAGGGGCACACCCACCTGCAGGGTCAGAGCCCCCATGCGGCATAAAACGTTCCCACCTGTGCCTGGGAAGGACCCAGCAACCCTTGGGCGAGCAGACCAGGGGACAGGCAGGCTCAGAGCGTGCAGGCAGGCTGCAGGAACCTGGACACCAGGAACTTACAGAGCCATCAAAGGACAGGAACAGCTTGAGGATGGTGTCCTCACAGAAGCGGGGGTGCCGGGCCACCAGGTTGATGAAGCGCTTCAGCGCCCTCCTCCGGGCCTCAATGAACTCCCTGTCAGCTGAGGACAGCACACGGTCACCCGAAGGATGCACAGGGCACAGACCACAGACCCAAAGTGGCCTCCCCCAAGCACACTCCAGAAAGCACAAGGAAAGTTCAGATCTCTATCCTCATCAAGAAAACTGGGCCCACATGGGTCCCCACTTTGATCACCGACACTGGAGATATCGTCGAGGCCCCTCCAGTATTTCAGGACACGTGGCTACTACCCGGAGCCAGCTGGGCCCAGATTCCCTGCCCAGGGCACTGACCCCTCCTCCAAGTGGTTAACTGCTTTCATTCAGGTTAAGTATTTCCACAGCGGGGGAGTGGGTAACGTGCATACGACGCATTCAGACCATTTCAACCTCACACAGTTCAAGAGACACAATTTCTGATTCCTGCTGCATCCTTCCCACTCCACAGGATGGGAGTTTGTTCAACAGGCTCATGTGGGCGAAGGGAAATCATGGCTTGAGCGCCGTATCTTGGGTGACCAGGTTGCTACTTCTGGGTCTGGGAACACTGGCACCGTTAACTCCATGGAATATTTTTGAGCATTCCTGTCTCTGCAAGGTCGCTGAAGTGCCTAGGTTCACATGTTTGCAAGAGCAGGCAAACTGCGGGCTTCAGGGGATCCGGCATCGAGGTCACTGCCTTGGGGAAGGGGTGTGCTCATCCCTGCCTACTGCCACCCTCCAGTCCCATGGGGGCTCTGGGTTCCCAGGGGAGGACCTTGTGCCACAGCTACTGCCCCCTAGTGAGGGTGCCCAGGGGTGCCTGCAGCCCACTCACCTCCCAGCATCCTCTTGGGTGGCAGGGCCGGCACCATGCGATACGGGAACCTCTGCAGCAGCGCATCACGGAAGACCACGAAGTCGTTGTAGCGCCTGTGCACAGATGACCTGAAGCGCTGCCAGACAAAGGAGAGCCATCAAGGTGACATGGGCCCCACCACGTGCTCCGCCCCACTGCCGGCCAAGGACGGTGCCAGACCCGTTCCACCAGGAAGCCCTTAGAGACGGGAGCACCGTCAGCCGGTGGAGCCTGGCTTGTGTGTGACTATCCTGAGTCCTCAGCAGGTGGGGTCTTTTAGGACTGAGACCTGTGGGGCAGGGCGAGGGCATTCCTTCATTTTAGGGGTGTCCTCGCACGTACCTTCAAAGAGCGCGGGCATAGCTCCAGGAAAGCAGAGCAAACCCAGACACGAGGGCTGACATGGCCCACATAAGCCCCTAGAGCAGCACACCACGTCACTAACTCGGGAAATCACTATGTCACAGGTGAGCCAACCTGTGACATCCTGAACAAGGCAAAGCACGGAGACAGTGAAGACAAGGCTGGGGGCTGGGGGACCGGTGAACACTGGGGGTTCTCGGGGCCATGAACCAACTGCGTGACACTAATGTGGACACATGCCTGTGCTTACACGAGAGCCCCTCACACGGCCTGTGGGTGATGACACGTCAGCACAGGTCCATCTGTGGTGACAGCGTCCTCTCTGGCGGCGGCAGGGGTGGTGAAAGAGGGTACACGGGACATCTATTCCTCCCACTCAATATTGCAGCGAATCTGCAACTAAGCCCCAAAGCACAAGTGTATGAAGCAGTTAAATCTGCTACATGAAGCAAACAGAAGGAGACAAGTACAACCATCTCGTTTGGGATGCGGGGCCTGCAGCTCATCCAAACTCACAGCAGTGCTTACTCCGGCAGGAAGCCGAGCCCGGACTAAAGAGGCACGCATCCTGGGTTCCGGAGGTGGCTGGGAAGTGACCACCTCCTGGAAACAGGCATCATCGGGTAAACAAGCTTCAGGGGCGGGCAGCTCCGTTCAGTGGCGATGGGGGCTCTCACCCCTTCTCAGGACAAGCCAGGACCAGCATGCCAGGCAGCACCTGTCCTGACATGGCCCTATGCCTCGGCTTCCAGCCTTGGCCGTCTGTAACACTGACGAGCAACAGGACAACCCGCAGTCCCTGGCTCTGTTGCTGTAGCCTTCAAGCCACTGAGTTCACGGTTCTAGGGCCCTTGCTTCCGCTGCCGTTCAGGACCACCCTCCGCACCTGGGACAAGACCTGGACTTTCCCAGCAAGAGCCGGTCTACCTGCTCTGTCCCGCAAAGCCCCACAAGACCAAGAATCAAACCTCCAGGAGGATGTATTACAACGGAGCAGAGGTGTGAAGGACGAGGACGAAGCCACAGAGAAGTTGTGGGCGTGGCGCCGGGGGGCCAGAACCATGCTGATGGCTTGGAGGGCAGCGGCTCCACTTAGAGGCCAACCCGCCCGCAAGCAGATATGATGTTTGGGACCCCATCCCTGGGCCCAGTCCACCCTTGGGGATCCCCAGCGACCACCAGGTCCCCCACAGCCCAAGCAGCAGCATCCGGGCGTGGATGTGATCGGCACAGCCAGGATGCCACCCAACGTCTGCTGGGGGCCAGCTCTGCGCCACTGCCAATCACCCCTCATCAGACCCCACACCCCACCGCCTGCCCCAGCCCCGGCCCATCACCCTTACCTGACTGGAAACCTCATACTCCACGTGCTTCAGGAAGAGCCCCCTCTTCTCGGGGACGAGCTCCACCTGCACACTGTCCCTGGCCAGCAGCTCTGGCAGACTGCAGGAGAGCAGCAGTGGGTTCCCAGGCGGCGTCTGCATCCCCACAGGGGCTGCGTCCCTCTGTGAGCAGAACTGGGGTACGTCTGGAGGGGGAGGGGAAGGGGAAGGGCTCAGCCAGGGAGCTCAGGCAGCCGCCCCTCTGCTAGCCCTGCACAGGGGCCAGGCCACGTGCCACGCGCCAGTCATAGCTTAGTCAAGCCACACTCCATTCCTGCTCAGGGCACTGCACGTCCCCTGTCCTGACAGTCACATGCCGGGGCCTCCTGCTCCGGAACCACAAATACACTGGCATGTCTAGCCCAGTCAAAACCAACTGTCAATTTGGAGAAGGAAAAAGGAGAAATACAAGTTATGTGCCTTTTCTCTAGAAACAACAGAAAGCAGCCACCTGCACTCTGTGTGCCCCATGTCTGCAGCTGACATGAACGCTCACTGGACCACCCCATGCGGCCAGGACTGGGAGTCTGTCACCTGGAGGGAGACACAGTCCAAAGGTCAGCTTCCGTGGAGACCAGCAGGCAGCGGCACCCTTCACAGAGCAGGACACACTCAGAGCCTACACACAGGCTTTCAGTTCTGAGCGCCTTCTAGAAGTCAGTCCTCTTCACAGTTAAACAAAGCTGTGGCACGCCCTGCAGGCGAGACCCTAAGCTGACCGCCTGGTGCAGACTAGCAAAGCCCTGGACCCAAGGTTCATGCTCTGGGGCTGGGGAACCAAAAGAACAAAAGAATAAAAATGCTTCTTCCTTTCTCTTCCTTCCTGCTTGCCTCCTTCCTCTTTAAAAAACAATTCCCACAGGGAAAGAAGTCTTACAGCCGTCAGCACTGCTCTGAACAAGCACAGTGAAGTACAGGTGTCCTCCCTTCAGTCCAGACCTCTCAGCACAGGGGTGTGTCAGTTTTGTGATACACTTTTCAAAGTGACTCCTCCCTGCAGGACTCTCCTTTTCATACTGAAACAAAGTGACAGCAAGATTATCTCCAACTGGGGAATTACTCAGCCTCTGAGGATTTAAAATGTAGCTGCCTTTGACCTGAAGAGAAACTAAGCATCCCCACCATCCCAGAACGCCACAGAGAAAGGCCCATTCAGTTCCTCCAGCGCTGAGATCTGAGGGGCACATCTCCGTCACTCCTACCAGGGAGTCCCGAGTGCCCACAGGTGGTGAGCCCTGGCCTTCAAAGGGTGGCCTGCATGTTCCTACAGCAGATGGACACAGAGCAGACGTGCAGAGCACACAGAAGTGTGCCATTTCAGTGTGTGTGTGTGTGTGTGTGTGTGTGTGTGTGAGCATGCAGATGAGTGTGGTGTGCACAAGTGTGCAATGTGAGCACGATATACGTGTTTATACAGATCTGTGTAATTTGACTGACATGCAGGTGCAGATAGATATGTGCATGAGAGTACACGAGTTGGTGTGTATGAGTGTGTGATATGCACTCATGCACAGATTGTGTATGTGTGTATATGAGTGTTGGGCTGTGTGTATCTGTGCATATATGTGTATAAGTGTGTGGACATGAGTGTGTATGAGTAAGTTGGGTTTTTACTGTGAATGGGTGGTGTATGTGTGTCTATGTGCATGAGTGCATGTAAAAGTGAGTGTGTACCTGAGCGTGCTGGATTGTGAGTGCATGTGGGTAGTGAGTATGTGTATGTGCATGAATGTGTATACGAGGTGCCTCTGTGTGTGTGTGTGTGTGTGTGTGTGCGCGCGCGTGTGTGTATCAGGAGTTCCCAACATCTGAATGTCTCAAAAAGTGTGGCGACCACAGTTCCAGAGGGTGATGTGTCCAGGTCACATGGGACCAGCCATCTGTGTGTAAAACACAGCCTGAACCCCGTGTTGCAGGAGATTCAGGGTGCACTATGGGGCCTACAGAGATGGTCAGAGGGGTCACCGAGCTCCTCAACTATCTATCCAGGCATCAAATGATCCTGAGTGTTGCCTCAGCTGTCCCAACCTCTAGGGAGGCAGACACCCTGCTGTGACAGCGCCAGGAGCCCCTGAGGACCAAAGCAGGGGAGTGACACTAAGACTCGCCCTGAAGGGAAGCTCCGTGAGGGTGGTGGGCCGGGCGGCTGCAAGTGAAGGCTGAACATTCACTAGAACGAACAGCAGAACATCTCTGTGGGGAAGAGACATCTAATATAACTAGAGCATAAGCTATGCAGGGCGCATCCCAGGGGCTCATGCAGAGTCTGCAGCCGAGGCACAAACTTCATACATCCCAAGTCACAGGTTCACCACGAGCCGTAAACAACCAAGAAGTACCACTAAATAAATGAATAAAGTGCTTCTTCCTCCTTGCTCTCTGTCGTCTGCCTGCTTGCCTTCATTCCTGCATGCTTCCTGCCTCAAAAGAAAAACACTATGTAGAAAAACAGGAAATAATAAAGCTAAAAAGGTATTGGGGAGAATATTTTTATCAGAGAAAATATTTGCAAGTCAAACATCTGATAAGGGACTTGCATCTAGAATATATAAATAAATCTTACAACTCAGTAAAAAGGAGAGAAAGACAGGCAACCCAACTTAAAAATGGAAAAGGATTTAAATGGACATTTCTCCAATAAAGAGACACTAAGAAGCCCAAGGTCATTAATGTTACAGAAATGTGAATCCGAGCCAGGGAAGATACTGCTCGGATTTAAGAACAGGCCTGCAGCACCCCAGAATGTTATAAAGTTACTGTGGCACCCGGGTGGCTCAGGGGTTGAGCATGTGCCTGGGGTGCAGTCCACATATAGCCCAGACACCTGGATTCACAGCCTGGGACCAGGGTGAAGAATTAAAATGAATATCTAAATGAATAAAATGCTTCTCTCTTCTTCTGGCCTGCTGCCTTCCTATTTACAAAAGAAGAACAAATGTTACTCTCTGGCCTAGCGATCCCATGGGTGCATACCCAGGAGCAAGGGAAAGCCCGCCCACAGAAAGTCAGCACTGACTGCAGCAGCTCTGAGGGCAGTCATGCGTCAGTGCCGAGTAACTGTCAACCCGGGTCCATGCACGTGGCAGGCGCAGCACCGTTCACCTGTGACGGTGTGGGGGCAGGCACAGACAGCACGGGACGCCTGAAGCGTCAGTGACAGCCGAAGACCACACGGATGACTCTAGCATGGTGTTTAGGAGAAGCTGTCCGACAAAACAGGAGGTGAGAGCCTGCAGGCCAGAGAGAGGGGTGGTAAGGAAATGAGAGCACTGTCGGTAGGAGCACAGACTTGTGTTTCATTCAGAACTCTCCTGGCCAATTTAAAAGACCGCTGTATGAAGCAATCGTCATAAATCTGTTCTGATGGCCATACAATTTACACAAATGTCTTTGCAGGACGGGAACAGCTCAGAGGAGTGGGGTTCAAGGACCAGCGTTCTATAAACTACATTCACCTGGAATGGGTCCAAGCCAGAGCGTGGTGCCACTCACTGTCCGGAGACATGAGCAGATCCACGGGTGGGTGCCTGGGGCTGGGACCACCCGCATAAAAGGTGGCAGAGCAAAACCAGCAATGGAGAATGTTCTGTGGACACCCCTGCCTCCCTCCCCGATGTTGTGATCCAACCCACAGGCGTCTGAGAAACTTGGAGCGCATCCCTGCGACCATGCTGTTGGGCAACCCTCAGATGAGACATGCATGCAGTGGGACAGGCTCCTCCTCCTCGGCCCCCACGTTACCCTGACTGGGCTGCCTCTGGCTCCGGAGTGACTATAGGTGTCACAGAAACCGGTGGACAGAAGGGGCTGTGTCACCTGCGCCAGCACCAGTCAGTTCCAGCACTACAGTCCCCATTAAGTGATCCACAAATCCAAGGTGACAAAGCTTCGAGGCACACACAAACCCTACCCTGCCCAGCACGTGGGATTCTTTAGGCAGCAGCCGGGCCCTGGGCACCCAGTGCTGTTGGCAGCAGTCCCTTGGCCCTCCCAAAAGCGTCTGAAGCCCAGGAAAGCTAGCAGATTTGCCCACTTGGCCATGCTGTCACCAGACCTACTGGGTCCATGCAAACTTTAGCAATGCTGGCTAACCTGGCAGTGACCGGCAGGGCCTCAGTATAGGGGGCTGTCTCTGCTATTCCTGAGAGCCCAGGGGAGGGCCGCATCAGCACCTGCTCCACTCCACACTATAAAGTGCTCTCTGAAGATGAGGTCATGTGGTCTCCGCAGGCAGCCAGAAAAGAGGGGTCTTATTTAGTGGAGGGGTAGACTCAAATGTGTCCTCTGATAGACTCCACGCTCACTGTTGCACCACCACCCTTGGTCACTCGTTCACCAGAATGTGGGGATGACAAGGGCCAGCAAGAGGCACAGTCACAGGGCTGTCTTGGGGATGGAGAGCTGGAGGGAGGTGGTCTGATACCAACAGCTCCAGGCGCTGCTCCTGGCCGGGGCAGCAGTGGGAAGGGGTCGGGGTCCTGCCAGACCAAAGGAGCGGCAGCTGTATGTAGATGCTGACAAGCTACCGTGTTCCAAGGACACCTTGGCGGGACCGAGAGGACCTCCCTGCCAGCCTGGGCATTCCTCTGTACGCTCAGGGACCCTTTCTACCTTCAAAACAACCCTAACCGCTCTGTGATTCTGAAACAAACACACTGTTCTCAGGAAATGTAAGCAGAAGTTTCCTCATCCTTATCATGAAATGAGAATTCATCAGAATGTAGCCAGAGTTGACTGGAACATCCCCCAAAAGTTGGGAAGCGCAGCAGTGTGCCTCAGAAATAACGCCGGTCGGCCCTCACACAGAGTTCTGTTAAACTCAAATCCACTGTGTTCAAGAAAGGTGCAGACAGGAACGAAGGCAGGCAATTAGAAGAAGAGAAGAGAGAGAAGCACCTTTAATTCAGTTGTACATCTTGGGTATTTTCCCAGGAACCAGGACACAAACTGGGTACTTGGAAATGCACACGGACTGTACCCATCCGGAGGCAGCAGACCTTACTGCTACTTAACCATGGGTGCGCCCAAGTTCATGCATCTTAAAGCTCATTTTTCTTTCAGTAACTCGTTACTTGTAACATCACAACACTCTGAAATAAAGAAAACCACTACAACCCCACAATCTGTGTAACTCTGGCCTCACTTCCACAAAGCACCCTTCATACGTGCATGGTGATCACAGGATCTAGGGGCAATTTTTAAAGTATCAAGCATGTTTCTGCATGACCACACTGTTTTCAAATTTTCCAAAAAAGTCAAACACTGCTAAATTCCTAATCACTCAAATAACCACTATTAACATTATGTCACGTACCTTTTAAGCGCATTTGCCTTTTTTCCCTTTGTGCAGTGTCTCAAATGCACATGAAGGTATGGAAACTACCAGAACCCAGGCAGCCACACTGAGACCCACCGAAGAAAACAGCGTGCACCCCACCCCTCCTTTCCATGCCTGAGTGGATGGTCCCACGTGCACACAGATCTCTGCACATCTCTAAGTGTCCGTGGGGTCTGTGGAAATGTCACCATCAAGTGTCTACCACAAACATAATTTCCTCTTGCCCTCGGGCGGGTGAACATCTTCATACTGAAAGGGAGCAGGCAGAGAAAAGTGCACCATCAGGACTGTCCAGCACTGGCAGCCCCGGTGGAGCAGCAGTTAAGTCCACCGCCTCCCACCTCCTATAGTCCACGTACATCTCAAGGACACAGGTCCACATCCCAGGGTCAGGCAAAAAACCGAGAGGAACACATAAACAAAATAAATGCTTCCTGCCGAGCACCCGCCCTGTTCCCTTGCCACTCCCTCCCCAAAGCTGGCTATCTCAGCCTGTTTGTGCTAGGTCAGCGGCCCCAAACAGTAGGCTCTGTGTGTCTGCACCTCCCAAGCAGCAAGTGTGCAGCCCACGAGCAGACTCGCTATGCCATGGGGACGCATCATGTCCCTCACTGTTGCCGCGAGCATCAGGTCGTGTCCAGGCTCCCTGTCGCGTGTGTGCTGCGTGAGTACTCGGCACCCACCTCGTGGCAGACGTGGACGCATGCGCATGTCTGTCAGGCTCACACCTCCGAGTGAAGCTGCCGGATCGTGACTCCGCATCTGTTCAGCTTGCTATGCATTTCCAGGGCCCCCCACGGGAGTCCCAGCTCCTCGTGTGCGGCCAGCTCTCAGGCCGCTGCTCTTGGCTGGCCTGTACCTTTCACAAGACTTGCAATTAACTCCCCATTTTATCTCCACTGTTTTCCTTTTCACACGCAATCAGTGTTGCATACTCCTGAGACTTATGAAGACTGTCACCTGCAGTGATTACAGGCTATCTTAGGTGCAGTATGGAACGAAAAATCACTTGGCCTTCCTCCAATTAGCTGTTCTCTGCTCCTATAAGCAGGACAAAATATGTTGCTGCATTTTCATTCCCTTAGAGTGAGTTGCCAAAGAACCCCACCTTTTCTCCCACTGGCATACGGTACCCCCGACAAAGGCTATTACATGTCCCAGCGAACAACCTATGGCTGTCGGAACATGTCCAGTAGGTACCAAAAGCCTCTCTGGAAGCCTCTGGAGTCATTATAAAAAGAGACTAGCTGTGCCCTGGTGGAGCCATGGTTCAGTCCACCGTTTCTAGCCAAGCACAGTTCACATACATCCAAGGTCCTGGGTTCATGTCCCAGGCTGGCGGAACAACCAACGATGAACTAAATAAAATAAATAAATGCTTTGTCGTCCTCTCTCTTCCTACCTGCCTACTCACCTTCTGCCTGTACCTTTCTTTAAAAAAGAAAAAGCATCCCCTGGTGGAGTAGCAGCTGGGTGTGCAGCCTCCAGCTGAGCACAGACCACATACGACACAAGGACCCAGGTTCGCGTCCTGGGGCCAGGGAGAGCAACCAATGTGAACAACTAAGTAAGATAAATTCTTGCTAAACAAAAGCAGTGACTGTGCAGATGGCTGCGCCACTCCACAAACACCGAGCGAGAGGGAAGTGCGTGCTTTCAGTGGTGAAATGTGTATGTGAATTCTAGCTTCATAAAGCTGCTAAGACGTTTCCTGAGTTCTCCAGTCCTAGCCCTGCACTATGCTGAAACAGATGGTCCGCAATCTTGGGAGAAGGGCAAGCAGGACACACCCCCAGAGGCCCACACTTGTTGAAGGGTCCAGCTGGCGGCATTGCCTGCTCCATGCCCAGGAGCCTCCCAAGGTCCCTGGGGCCAAGTTGCAAGTCAGTGGACTGGACACAGCCACCCAGCACTCAGGACAAGTCAAGTCTCTCAGTGGAGAAGTGCTGCCCACCAGCGTCCCTCACTCTCCGTGGCATCCAAAGTGGGGGCCCAAAGACAACTGGTGGACACCCCCATCGAAGCAGAGTTTCCATTAGCAAGGAAACACCTATTCCTGGAAGTTTCCTGGTGCTTCCAGTAACATGTCTTCAATCCAAAAACCCCTGCACACAGGGGTTGTGATGTCATTTCACAGAAGGGAAAACTGGAGGCCTAGTTGCATGGGGTCACAGAGCTACAAGGTAACCTGTGGGACCAGAACTCACCCAGGATACCCGATGACCCCACACCAACTCCTGAGGCCTCGCTGGACACCCAAAACTCGAGAGAGGAGCATGGAGGACATTACCCTGCCAGGGTCCGAGGCACAACAGCCTCAAGGCTAATCCCTGACACCCCTGTGAGTGTGAACAAGCAGTCCACCTCCCACACCCAGTTTTCCCATCTCTAAAATGGACACAATGCCATTAATGCAACTGTTTGGTTCCTAGAGTTTTTAAAGAATACGTGGAAGTATCTGGCACCAACCTAGTGCCCAGCTTTTCCAGGGACCTGTATCCTGACACTGTATTCCCCATCAAATCTCCATGATCCACCAGTTAGTGCCCTGAGCTGAGTTCTACAATGGTAGCATAGCGTTCACCCTCAAGAGCAACCCCCCAAGTGAGGTGACCACAGCAGATGAGGCTCATCGCTATCACACCCCCACACCAATGGGCATTCCTTTCCCAGGGAAAAGCAAGTGACCAGTCCACAAAGGGGAACAGAATCCCTGTTCTGCTTCTGTAAGACATCATAAACTCAAGCAACGGGCCCCAGAGGTCCTGTCCAATGGCCAGCCCTGCCCCATGGGAGCAGGGGCACCACAGGTGTCAAAGGCCCTGCTTTTCAGGAAATCTTTCCAAACCGCCTTTTTTGTTGCTTTTAAAGGAAAGGTGCAGGCAAGAATGAAGGCAAGGCGGCAGGCAGAAGGAGGACGAAGCATTTTATTTTATTTAGTTGTTCATCTTGGTTGTCCCCCTGGTCCCAACTCTCGAATCTGCATCCTTGGGACGTGCATGGCCTGTGTCCAGTGGGTTTATCCACTAGGTCACCAGGGCATGCCTGTAAACCGCTTCTGAAAGAGCCCTTTCATGCTGAATCTAGTCCTCAAAACCCCCAGGGTCTCTCATTTTTTGGAATGCTTCTACATGGAGAGGCCAGGTGACTATTTCCTGAACTAAAAGGAATACTATTTTAGCTAGTTTGGAATCGTTTATAAAGTAGGAGTTCAGAGTTCCATAAAGAATTCTCATTTCTCTTGTTAACTGCATTTGATCTGTTTGGGTTTTGTAATGTTTTGCAAAGTCCTCCTGCTGGTCTGGCTGGTCCAGTCTCAGAGTGACTCAGGTTTTTTAGGACCTCTGGATATTCCACAAGATGGACGGCCAAATGTGTCTCAACCTGGTGAGGCCACCTGGAGACCCATATCCACACCTGAGGCCCACGGACAGGTCCAGGCACCCAGCCATGGGGAAAACCAGGGAGGAGGTCTGAGCCTGCAAACTAGGGCACTGACCCCGGATTGGGGCGGGGGGGGGATGCTTCTTCTGCCTCTTCCTTCCTTCCTCTCTGTAAAAAAAATATGGGGCGCCTTGGTGGAGTAGCAGCTGGGTGTAGTCCATGTACCTTCCAAGGTCCTGAGTTCACATCCCAGGACCGGGAAAACAACCAAGATGAAATGAACAAGTAAATAAAACAAATAAAGTGCTAGTTCCTCCTCTCTTCCTGCCTGACTGCCTCTGCTCGCCTTCATTCCTGCCTATGCCTTCCCTTAAAGAAAAAAAGGCGCGTATGCTGGTGGCGTAGTGGTTAAGTCAATCATCTCTGAAGGATGCAAGCCACATACCTCTGGGATTAAGTCCTGGGTCCCAGGGAGAAAAAACTAGTATGAACGACCAAATGGAAACAAAATAAAAATGCTTCCTCCTCTCTCTTCTTGCCTGCCTGCCTACTTGCCTGCCTACCTACTCGCCTTCAAAACGATAATAACAATAACAATTTTTTTAATCAAGAAGACACCAGTGGACCCTGGCTCTCTGCACAGAGACACAGCAACAACAGAGCAAGTTCACACTCCCTGTGACTGGTGTCCTTCACAAGGCATTCCTCGGCATCCCCATCTCCAAAGCGGGGGCGGCAGGAGGGCTGTGGAGCTCACGTGTTGGCACAGGCACTGAAAGCTCCTGCCCACACTCCCCACACCACCCAAATGTCCAACCAGAGACCCCACCCCCCCACCCCCAAGGGAGAAGTGGCTGCGGGGTCAAGAGTCCATCTCCGAAACATGCCCCGGCACAGTTAAGCTGCAGACTCGGCAGAAACTTCCAAGTGCCTTACTTGGCTGCACCCTGAGAGGGACGGTTAGTACCTGGATAAAGGGCCACACAGCCCGACCTCCCAGACTCGGAAGACGAAAACGCAAAGCTCCCTCTGGGGCAAAGCATGAGCAGCCAGTGACCAGTTCCTGGATGGCCTGTCCACCCAGCCTGGACGGGGGTTTCTCAAGAGTCCAAGGGGAAATTACAGTTCTAAAGGGGATTGACGGAGCCAAGTCAGGGGCGCCGCGACTCTCCCTTCCAGAGGGTGGAGCCCACAGGTGAGGGCCCCAGACAGCCTGCCTAGGTTTCGGGCTCCTTACTGCTAACCCAGGGGTCGTGGGAACAGCTGACCTCAGCAAATTCAGGGCCAAAGAGCTCAAACAATGATGCGGCCACCAGAGGGGCCCTGGAATTAACTGCAGGGCTCTGCCTGGGAGGTGGTGTGACAGAAGGAGCTTGCACATCCCTCTTTGAGCAAGACTCCTTGTACCACCTTCTCGGCCACACGGCGTCGCTGGTAAGTCCGCTGATGTCCTGGGTCTCCCCAACGAGTTGCAGCAGGAAAGCGACAGAAAGGGTGTAAGAAGTCTAGGGACAGCTGAGCCGAGTCCTGTATCAAGACATGCAGATCCACCATCGGGATGAGAAACCAAGGCCGCCAGCCTCCAGGACGCTCCTCCACAGGCATCTCCCACCAGAGGAAACAATTGCCTGAATTTCATGATCTTTTCGCAGCTCTTCACTGATAGCTGTCACCTGTGTAAGCATCCTATGCAACAGTCGACTTCCGCTCGTCGCTGGGCTTGTTATAAACTGGAATCACATAGCATGTATTTTCTTTGGCTTCTTTCAACATCCTCAATGGACAGTAAGGAAACTCAATTCACGTATTTGTAAAAGGTCACTGAACAGGACATCAAAAAGATTATCTAAGGCCATCTCCCTAGCCTGAAAACCCAATCTCTGAGCCTAAAACTCTGCGTTAGCAGGCACAGCTGATAAACTCCAGGTGGGGAGCCTCGGACAGGGGCCGGAAAACATGCAGCAAAAGTATCCTGAGCTCAAGTTTTATGACATCAGCACTTTAGAAGCACAGAGATTATAGTGATGCATTATTACACATTAAGAAGAAAAGTGAAAACTACTTTGAATGATACAGAAAATATTAAGTGGAAAGAACAAGTTATGAAATGGCATAAACACCCAGAGAGTAACTGTGCAAAGAGCATCTGCCACGGAAAGGACACGAAAATGCAGTAGCCGTGTTCCAGTACTGGACTGACGGGCGATTTCCCCACTTCGAAAACAGCTGTCCTTTGCATTACATTCCCTGTATAATGACATTATCCTCCAAGTGCCAAATTACCTACAACAAAAAGTTGTACTGGTCTGATTAGAACTCATTCCTAAGACTTCTAGGAGACCTTACCAACACAAATCGGTTATGAAAGATTCTCGGGAAAGAACGCAGGAGTACTTCCCAAAGGAACTGTTTACCCACTAACTTCCCAGGAATGAGTCAAACACTATGTCGTTTCACTTCAAACTTGTTTAACAGACAATTTCCAAATGGTTAAGAGTGTAAGAGGACACTTCAGAACAGCCCCCCACATGAAGAGCAGAGGCATGCACCCCCACCACAGCACACGGCAGGGATGCAGACTGTCCAGAACACACAGATCAGGGGTCGCCTGCCGTCCTACTCATTTTTCACAGACAACATCACCTTAAGCCTGGTTATGACATCTTCATGAGTTTATAACAAAAACATGCAGTGCATGGAGGGCAAGAGCTGTCTCTTCACAAACCTGCAGGACTGAGCTCCTGCCGCCTGCTCTGAGGTTTTAATCCCAGGCGTGACGAAGTGGCGCGTCTCACCATTGCGGCCTCCCTGCCCGCACGCTGTGGGCAGCATGGTCTCTGCTTTGTGTCATGTATTTCTTAGGAAGGAAAAAATAATACCGAGACAGAATTCCCCTACCCAGGACACATCACTTTCTTGCTAACCACGAATGTGTTCTACAGAATAGTGATTCAGTGAGTTCCTCTTTCTTCAAATGGACACATTTTACCTTGCAAATTGTATATCTGTGTGACAGTTTAAAGACCAATAACTCAAATAACAGAAGCACAACTAGCATGGTTACCAAGTTAAAAAACACATAATCAGAACAAAACTCTATTCAAATATTTGAACCCTCTCTACACCACAGATATTGCTCTAGACACCTGATGTAAAGAAAAACAATAGTTTCTGCCCATCCAGCATTTACAATGGAAATATGTGCAATGGAGGGAGAGGACGGACAGGACGGACAGAACAGTTCTTGCCTGGCTGCAAACAGCACTTGGAGACACAAATAAATCACACTCAAATGCATTCATCTTAAGCAACAGCTCAGTGAATTCTGACAAATGTGCACTCCCAGAGAGGGAGCAGGAAGGGGTGGTGTTCAGAGCAGAGAGGGCATGAAGTTCTACAAGCACACAGGTGGGGGGCCAGCCTTGGAGGAGCTGCTGATGCACAGAGACCTGACCCCACAGAAACCAAGAGGCAGCTGGTGCTTTGGGAAGACAAATGGCTTAGAGCTTCCTAAGTGAATGGACTGTCTGGAATGCCAACCAGTGAGCAGACTCGCATTCTGCCAGTGCTGAGCACTACACATAGCCCCCAGGATCCTAGGAAGTTGGGGCTTCTGTATGCAGAGGTCATTTTTACCTGTGTATAATACAATGCCAAAAAAAATTAGATCACCAAACACATATGATACTCATTCTTTGCCATTCTTTTTCTAAGTCATGACCACTGAGCTTTATAACCTCAGAACAGTCCCTGAAATAAACTCTTACATGGATAGTCAGGGAAGAGAAAGTTCCCTGAATATCACTACCAGATATTTTGATAGTTGTAATTTCAGTATAAAATCCATAAAGGATTTACATCCAAAAGTACAAAAAGGAGGGCTACAAATAAATACACCCCCACCCCACCCCCCAAAAAAAAGGCAATCCCACAAGGAAACAGCTAAAAGATATGAACTCAGGTCAGTGAGGCCATACAAGAAGAAAATAATCCAAGAAACCAAACTCACTAATAATCAAAGAGATGCAGAAGAAAATAATCCAAGAAACCAAACTCACTAATAATCAAAGAGATGCAAATGAAAGTAAAAATGAAACAATTGTTCTAAGTTTGAGGGCAGTTTAAAACATGGTATTCAGTGTCGATGAGATGTTGGGGAAAGGATGTTACAGATATAAATTAGTAAACAGCCACACGGAAATTCCTCTGTATGTGTTTTAAAAAAAAATGTGCACACTCTACACTCAGCAATTCCACTCCTAGAGTTACCTACTTGTGGTCGACAGGATTTAGGCCGCCAAAGATGTCCCCAACCTAACCCTTGGAGCCCGTGGGGTTACTAGAACAGGAACCAAAGGCACAGGGGGAATTCAGGTTGAGAGTCAGCTGCCCTGAGAACAGCTGTAGGTGATCCAGGTCCACCCAGTGTAATCCCAGGGGTCCTTCACAGAGGAAGACGTGGCCGGGCCAGGGAGAGTCTGGCTGAGGACAGCATGGGAAAGAAGCAGCTGGGGTCAGATCCAGCCAAGGAAAGCAGGTCTTCCAGAGGCCTCCAGGAGGGATGCAACCCTGCCACCTAGGTGTTAGCTGCTGAGATACAGCCATCTGCCCTTGGAACTGAGATACAAATTTGTGCTGTTTAAGTCACTAAATGTGTGGTGATTGTCACAGCAGCAGGAGAAACTTCATAAACAGGGATGCATCTGCAAAAGGAGGTCTGTTTTCCAAGTTCACACAGGTATGAAATACAGAAACAGAACTGAGGAGCCCACCTAAACCCATACAACTGTGCCCTCCAGGGGGATTTCAATTGAGACTTTATAATTTTTAAAAAGAAAATGTGTTTCTTCATGTATTCCATAACGAAAGTTAAATTTTCAACATTATTCACAACTTAAGCATCAAAGAATGAGAGCATGATTCATTCTATAAGATTATGCTAGAATATGGAATAGCTTAGAACTTTATAAAAATGCTGGAAATGTCAGTGAGCGTGATCTTTTTTTTCTGATGATCCCTTCAGGCACCACAGAGACCTAGGCCTCCAGGTCCTCACAATCAGGGCTAACAGTCAGCTCTAGCTGTGTGGACGGAGCATGCGAGAAGAGGAAATTCACTGTATTATCTGTAAGCCACAACTTAACAAAGTCAAGATCAACTTTGCTAAAGTGTGAGAGACAAACGTCTTATCCTGCACAGAACACATTCCCAAACGCTGCATTTACAGACTCTTGCCACTCCACCACCACATGCTCCCTTAATGTTGTCCACTTGGGGCAGCGGCACACCTCTGGGTTTTCCTTCTCCCTTGTAAAAAAAGATTGGCTGTATGGCTTCACCAGCCTCTAGGACAATGGAAGGTTTTAAATGGAATGAAATGACACGCTGCCTCTCAAGGGTCCGTGACCCCTCGTCGAGACTCACCAGGCTACAGAAGTAGTTCTGTAACTGAGCAGAGCTATCTGCAGACACGTGAGCACGCGCAGAAAATTCAGCACACCCCGCGTAGGGGCCCCTAACTGTGGGAACTCCTGGAGAAGTCAAACAGAAGGCAGAGTCACAGAGCTGCTTACGTTAAATGGCGTCCACGGTGCGGCTCTAAGTACAAGGAAGAGACCCCTACACCACAGGCGCAAACTCAGCGACTCGGAGTGAGACGCAAGGCTGGGGCAGAAGCGCTCCACCAACCACACTCCCCAGTCCACGTGTGACCCCAGGAGGGGGCCCGCCTAGGGTCCTGGTCTAGAGGGTCAATGTGTGACCTCCAGGACACGCGGGTCTGAACACGGCAAGAGCCATCGCATGCTTCTCCGTAGACACCCGCAACAACGAAAAGTAACCGAGGCGGGGGACGGGGGTCCAGGCGTAGACACGCGGCGCGGCGCCCCGCCCCAGGCGCGGGGACAGAGGTCGGGCTGCGCCGACACCCCCAAGTCGGGCCCGGGTCCCGCGCGCCCCCGGAGCACGCCCCTGCAGGTCCTGGGGGAGACTGACGGGCACAGAAACCCGACACCCAGGAGGCGCAGCGAGGCGCAGGGAAACTCGGGCTTCTAGCAAGCGCACACGCTGCTGCCGGGCGCGCAGGGCGGCAAGCGGGCCGGACTCCAGGCGGGCGGCAGAGCGTTCAGGCTCCAACCCCGACAGCCTCGGTCCGTAGCGCCAGCCCGGGCCGCGGGCGCCGCACCGAGGTCGGAGCGGGCTGGAAGGCGCGGGCTGCGACGCCCACCTACCTGCTGCCCGGGTACCCTCCTCCTCAGCCGGGGTCTCCGCCGCCCCTGCAGCGGTGGGCGGCAGGTCCATCGCGCCCAGTCATGTGAGCGAGCGCCACGTGACGGCGCCGCCCGCCACGCCACGCCCACGCCAGACCTCGCCACGCCCACGCCGGGCTCCGCACGCTCTGGGCCCGGCCTCGCCACCCCTATGACCAAGCCCGCCACGCCCTGGGCCCGGCATCGCCACGCCCACTCCGGCCCCACCACGCCCCTGGCCAGGCCTCGCCACGCCCTTCGCCAGGCCTTACCACGCCCACACCGCTCTCGCCCCGCCTACCGCCTGCCCCCGGGGCCACGCGGCCTCCGGAAAGGCGGGCCACGAGCTTCTGCGGCGTTGCTGCCACTCCCACGCCTGATTCAGCGGGACCTGCGCTCACTCACCACCCACCATTCATCTTCACCTGGACGCCTCAGCAGCTTATCACCACTTCCCATCGTCCACCACCCACCCTCAACGTCCCCACCACTCGCTCCTAACCACGCACCCTCACCCACCCCACGTACTCATCACTCATTCACTCGTCGTTGATTCATCACTCCCCACTCGATTGCACCCCGCCATGTCAGCCAGGCCATGTGCTGGATGCTGAGGATCAGAAGGTGCCGTGGCACCCTACCCTGATGCGGAACATGTGTCCTGAAAGACCCCGGAGGGAGGTGGGAGGGGGCGTTGAGTGGGGGCTGGTGGGGTGTCCCTGAGTTCTGACTGGGGAAGAGGGTTCAGCAGGAGGAGGGAACGTCCTGCAGTCACAGGCTTCAGGCGTCAGGCGTGCAAAGACTGTATTCCCCCTGGAATTAAAAGTGGGTGCAGAAGAGGCAGAGCAGAGATGCTCCTTGGGGGGCTGTTTCCACAGTTGGGGTCTGGGCTCCTAATACTGATGGATACCCACCCTGGGGAGTTGTGTCAGCAATCAGGAAACCTAGAACTCCTCAGATGCTAGGCAGTCTGCCCCAAGAGAGAAAGCAGCTAGTCCCTGCCAGGCTTACGGTCACTGAACCAAGAATACTCTGTCCTGCACAGCAGAGCTGGCACACTAATGATGCCCTCCCAGCACAACCTGGGGAGTGCTGTCCCTTCTGCAGCACAGGACAGCTTCCCCAAGTCACAGGGACCCTGCAGATTGGATGACACCCCGCTCCTGTCTGACACGCCTTCCTTCCTCCTGCCACCCTGGCGCTTCCTTTCAGTGGCAGCTGCTGTCAAGTGACGTGCTCAGCACTTTCCCCCACGCCTGGTGTCCCCACCCCACCGCACGCACACGCACACATACACACACACAGCTAACTTCCTGGTACATCTCTCATCTCTGCTACATTATAAAATTTTATTAAATGTCTAGAAGTTCATTGCACATTGGATGCATTAGACAAGTATAAAAGTGGTCATTATTCAATAACGGCACATTAAATCTATTCTTTTACTTTAACACCCTACACGATCACTCAGCCTGTGCTCACTGACGCTGCACTCATCCCCTAGGGAGCATTCATAGACTGACTGGATCTCCCCACAAGTTCTGGCTTGGACTTGGGTTTTGTTTTGTTTTTTTTTTTTTCAAAGCTCCCAGACAATTCTAACGTGCAGCCCCACTCCAGCTTCTGTGCCCTGAGCATTCACTGGCTACAGGGTCCTGTGCAGCAGAGGGAGTGACAGGGAGGAAAGCAACAGGGACAGCAGGCGAGGTTCCCGCCCCCAAAGTCCCTGGTGCAACTGAGCAGAAGACACAGGAGTGGAGCACAGGAATGCCCAAGGAGGCAGCCTAGGGGTGGAAATGTGGCTGTTGAGGGGAAGGGGAAGGCACAGTGGGGTCAAGATAAGTGATTCTGAGAGCCTGCAGAGGAGGAAACAAGCTGGCACTCTGAAGGACTAGGACATGTGCCCTGAAATAATCTGCTTCTGACTTCTTTCAGTCCCCACAGAGAAACCTGATCCTCATCTAGTTCATGGAATTGCCTGTTTCTAAAGTCTTCATTAAAGGCAACCATCCAATGACTGTTCCTCTGGTTTTGACTCACCTTTATTGCCTTCTGTGTAAGAGAGTGAGAACTGTAGAGACACAATGACAGGACGTGGCTCAAGACAGGCTATTTCAGGCTGCAGCATCAGCCACCCAACTCAGAGGGGGAAACGATGACTGAGAAGCCATGTTCCTCACCATCACTCAGAGGCCCAGAAGGACACGGCAATCACCAGTCAGAATACAGCCACTGGATGGAAGGGAAGCATCTGGGCATCTGTCAACAGTCGTTCAATGTCCTGGCCCACACAACTCATTGGCCAGAGCTAGTGACCTGGCTCCATCATCTGCAGCTACCACAGGGTGACAGTCATGCATCAGAAGAGAGAGGCGCATGGCAAGCTCACTGTGCTAAGCCCATCACTGTGCCTCCCACCGCCCAGGGCACTGAGTACTTTCTACCTGGGAACTCGCCTCCAGCAGAACTCAGGGCCGGGATGGCCACCGGCCCTAGCTCAGCACACAGGTGGCAGAGTTGGTCACTATGGAACTGGGATTCCCACTGGACCAGCCCCACAGCCCAGTGGCAGGGCCCGAACCATCGGGAAATGCCAGCTACCCACAGCCTCTGGGCTCAGGAGGCCTGTGAGAAGGCTGCTGTGCCTGTGCCAGTCCTAAGGGGAGGGCAGGAGAGGGGCTCTAGAAGCAGGGAAAATTGCAGACATTGTATTAATACCACAAAAATGTCTCATGGCTTCGGTTTCCTGTGTGTAAAGTGGATATGAGGTTATCTCGCTGTCTCTCAAAGGTTAAGGTGTAAGTAAGAAACTCCCTATGATGCAAACGAGTGGAAGCAGACGACACTCACCCTCCCTCTGCGAACACACAGAAGTGCAAGTGAAATTCTACCCCTAAATGGTTTCATACGTAAGTGGAGTCAAAAGCAAGAAAGGGGGCAGATGTAGGGGGGAGCCTCAAATGATGGGGCTGAGCAAAAGTTGAAGCTAAAACCCCACAGAGCTTTCAGAGAAACTTAGGTTGTGGCGGTAGAATAGAAGACTTAGGTCCCCGCAAGGATGGGAAATGAACCTGAATTTCCTAAGTAGAATCAGGGTCCACCAAGGGATCCACTCTCACCTTGTTTATTTGTTTGTGTTTTAAAATAAACAGCCTTTTATTCTTTCAAGTCAGAGATTTTTGTGTTACCTCTATAAAAATGATGTAAGTTTGATAGCCCACAGTACGTGCTTATTAAAACTGCTAGTACTACCATAAACTACAGAACTGCCTGCCATATGCCCGTGGAGGGATTTCCAAATGGCCTCCTGCATCTGTGAGGGCCCAGCACCATCCTTGTCTAGATAAATGCATCCATCGACTTTTCCGGTGTGCTCAGCTCTCCATGCTCCTGCTATCAGTGTGCACATCTGTCTGTTGTCTGCCTCTTAAAGCAGACATTTGCCTTCCTCATCTACCTGCTGCTGGAGAAGCCCACACAGATGGCTGGTTCCACCCATTTTTTTTTTTTTAAAGGAAAGGTACAGACAGGAATGAAGGCAAATAGGCAGGCAGGCAGGAAGAGAGAGGAGGAAGAAGCATTTTATTTTATTTTTTGTTTAGTAGTTCACACTGGTTGTTTCTCCCCAGACCCGGGACTCGAACCCAGGGGTATGCAGCTTGGGTTCCTTTGGAGGCGACTGACCTCACCACTGCTCCGCTAGGGCCCGCCTCAACCCATTCTTCAGTGGGTGGGGGGGGGGTGCAGGGGCGGCGCATTCTTGGTGACCCTCTTTCATCATCTTATCTGGAATCAGTTGAGTTTCCGTAGCCTCTTCTCTTTTTCACATCTGCTGAAGCAGAGTTTTTAAAAGCAAAAGCATGAACTCAGCTATTCCTCCGGAGAACTGTTAACAAAGATAATCTCTGTGGGGCCTGACTCTGACTGCCCAACAATAGTCCATTCCAGAGGTTAACCAGCTTGACTCTTGCTCCCACCACGGAGGCGCCGAGGCCCCTGGCCCCACCCAGCTCACCTACTGCATGCACGCTGGCTGTCCACACAGGACCAAAAACAAGAATAAGCCAGAGGCAATCCCACTTCTAGCTACTTACCACAGAGAAACCAGACCATATGTTCCTAAAAAGAGGCTCATTCCTGGAAGCCTCATTCAAATAGCTAAAAACTGGAAACAACACAAATGTCTACTAACAACAGATTGGGTGGACATATTCTGGAATCTGCTCTGGAATCACACAATGGAATACCACACTGCAGTGAAAAAGTACAAAATGCTGGTACTGGAACCTAGAAGGAGGTCATTACTGTAACCAATACTTAAAGTAATGTGAAGCTGGTTTTGGAATTAAGCAATGAGTAGGGACTGAAAGAATTTTGAGAAGCATCATAGAAAAGGCCTAGGTTGCTTTGAATAGACAGACATATGTTAACCACTTTGCTAATGAGACCTTCAAGGAAATGAGAACTGTGCTACTGAACACCTACATCATCTTAGAGGGTGATACCTAAAATATCCTAAACAGGTCGTTGGTAGAAAAAGAGACATTAAGGTGCTGCTGGTGAGGGCTCAGAAGTGGATGAGGAATATGTTGTTGGAAACTGGAGGAAAAGGAGTCCTGTTCAATGGTGGCAGAAAGCTGAGCTGAATTGTGTTGCATGGTTACATGGAAAGGAGCCTGTCCAGACTGCAAGGACAATCCAACTAGGAGATTTTCTGTCGGGAAAGTATGCTTTGGATCGAAAACCAAGACTGCAGCTGATCAAGCATTTTCTAGTGCCTGGAAAGGAACAGAAGTCTCAATAGTGAGTCACACAGAGAGCTCTTTGGAGGAATTGTGTGTGTGCCATCTCAACAGAAGCAGAAATAGAGATGGAATTATCTAAGAAAGTCCTGTAGGGTAGTCCCTTTTCTAATGACATACATGGGAGACCCACAAGGATTTTGAGCCTGTTGTATCAGCAGAAACACTGTCAGCTGGGACAGCGAGATTAAATTAAAGAAAGCTTTCTGACTCTCGAAATTCTACAGGTAGGAAAGAGGATGATAATACAGCTCAGCTGCAAACATACTATTCTTCAAGGAAAAAGAAGACTCAGAGAGGAGCTGCGAGCTCAGAGGACGGAACGATTCCTAGAACTGGAAACCTAATTGAGTTTTCCCCATTGATTTAAAAATTGTTTGGAACTATAACCCCTATCTCCCGTCCATTTTCTCCTTTTGGGGATAGTAATGTCTATAACTATTACCCTTTACCTGTTACAATATGGTGTTTTGATTTCTCAGTATACAGGTTCACATATGGGAAGAAATGTTGCCTCAAGATAAATCGTACATAGACTCTCACTTGTGTGTGAGTTAGATTACTTAGATGATGATATTTGGGACCTTTGAAGCAATGAAATTTAGATGAGTTTTGGACTTTGAGTTGACACTGTCATAGGCTGAGACTCTGGAAGATGTTGGGATGGGATGAGTGTATTTTACACATTGGATGGATATCAATCTTTGGGAGCCAGAGAGTGAACTGTGATGGACAGAATACTGCCCCCTCAAAGCTGTGGTAGACAGATCAATGAGTCCTTAAAGAATAATATTCCTTCGAAGAGGATCTAACTCCCAGAAACCTGTGAATATGTTACATTTCTTAGAAAAGGGGATTTTGCAGATGTGTGTAAGGTTAAAGATCTTGAGATGGAAAAAGTATCCAGAATTATCTGGGTGGACCAATGCAATTACAATTTCAAAACTTGTGGGTTTCTAGAAATCCCAGTAAGAAAATGCCAAGGCAAACCCCAGGGTATGAAAAAATCAGTTTTCACACATACTTAACAAACAGCTCACCATCAGAAAACATAGGAATGTTTAAGTTCAACATTAGGAACACAGCCTTATAAAAAATAGGCAAAAGACTTAAACAGAAACTTAACAAAAGAAGGTATAGAAATCACCAATAAGCACATGAACTTGTGCAAACACCACTATGAGAGAAATGTACATAAAAAACTCAGTGAAATGACACTATCTGCTAACGAGAATCATTCAAACCAAATGTTGACAAGGACACGAACGAACCAGAAAGCTCGCACGCTGTTGGTAGGAACACATAATTGGACAATCAGATTGGGAAAATATTTGATGATGCCTAGTAAAGGTAAGCATACACAGTTATGCACCATTTGATGACAGGATACATTCTAAGAAATGTGTCCTAGGGTGATCTAGTCATGTGAACATGACTGAGTGTAATCACACAAGCAGATGGACTAGCCGGCTGCATACATCAGCTAGATGGCCCCTCCTGGAACCACCATCATATATGCGGTCTGTCATTGATCAAAATATCGTTAAGTGACAGTGCTACATTATGAACCAGTCACTCTACACTTGCATATTGAAAACAGATTTTCACAGAAAGACCTGTACAGGTATGTATGTAGCAACTTAATTTTCAATGGCCAGAAATTGAAAGCAACGCCGGTGTTCATAAAGAGTGAAATGGATAAACAGTCACGGATTCAGACAATGAGCTACTACTGAGCAGCAAAAAGGGACCAACGACTGATGGATGCAACAAGGATGACGCTCAAGATATGCTGAGAGGAAGAAGTCTATCAAAAAGGTTGGCCAGTCCAGTAAAAGAAAAGCTAACTTGTGAAAGGCATCAGGGAGGAGCATGTCTATCATGGAAAAAGGCACAGGGATCTGCTCACCTGATGACTTTTTGCTGATTCTTGCTCATGGTGCCTTTTCCCTGCTGTGCTGTGAATTTTTGATCCTGAGTCACTCATTTTCCTTAGGAGATTTCTGTAGAATATCTTGAGGCCTAGGATAAAGGTCCATGTCTCCAATAACAACAACAACAACAACAACAACAACAAAAATTAAAGAAAAGGTGAAGGCAGGAAGAGAGAAGAGGAAGAAGCACTTTTATTTTGTTGTTCCTCTTGGCTGTTCCCTCAGCCCTGGGATATGAACCAGGATCCTTGGGATATACGAGGACCATGCCAGTCAAAGGTGGCTGTCCAAACTGTTATTCCACCAGGGTGTGCCTACGTTGTTGTTGCTTTTTTAATTTAGTTGTTTGTCTTTGTTGTTTCCCCAGTGCAGGACACGAACCCTGGTCCTTGGGATGTATGTGGACTGTGCTCAGCCAGAGGCAGTTGACCTAGCTGCTACTCCTCCAGGGCATGCCTCCAATAAGAATTTACATTTGTTTCTACTAGGTACCTAGACAAACTATCAGTCTGAGACCACTTTGTTTTTGATGCTTAAGATTTTGGGGTTCCAGTGCATCCTGGTAGCCTAGCATTCTTATACAACCTGAGCACAGTCCACATACCTCCCAAGATCCCAGGTTAAAGACCTGAGGCTGGGAGAAACAACCAATGTGAACGACTGATGAAAATAAATAAAGCGCTTCCTCCTCTCTCTTCCTGCCCGCCTGCCTACTCACATTCATTCCTGCCTGCACTTTTCCTTCAAAAAAAAAAAAGAAGATTTTGGGGATTCCCATATTCGGCTATATGCAGATCTAAGGTGAGAGTTTCTTAGAGGTAAGTGTCCCCTCCCTGTTGATTCTGTATGAAGTCAGCTTTCCTTTGAATTGCTGCTGTGGCAAGGACAACTTTGCTGTGGCAAGCTGACCTTTGCTTCCCTCATTCTCTGAGCCCATTGTTTTAAGGGACAATGACTTTCTATTATACTCCCAGCATCATGCAGAGTCTGGTCTCTGATTCTTCCATGTTTATGAGGCCATTACCTAAAGTTCAAGCTCAGTCGGGGCAGCGAATGCCCTTAGTGCTCCAACATTCTCACCTACCCTTAAGAGCTTACAGACTGGTCATTCTTTATAATCGTCTCTGATATTGGAAGGGTTATTTACTTTTTAAAGAGGGGAGTGGAGGAAGGGAGAGGAGGAAGAAACATCTTTGTTTAGTTATCCATTTTGTTTTTTCCACCCTGGCCTCAGGTCTCAAACCCAGGTCCTTGGGCTTTATGTGGTCCGCACACCAGCATCTCAGTCGCCTGAACCACAAGGATGTGTCAAGGAATGTTTCAATAATAAAAAATGGTTTTAATATTTTATCCATTTTGGTTGGTTGGAATTTCAATTGTGTTTAACGTAAGAGTTGATCCTCAAAAATATACCATTTGGTCACAGTCTTACGTCAGGGAGGCTCACTGAACACAAGCAGTAGCAGAAAACATTACTGACGTTACAGGTGAATGATGAAAGACACCAGGGACACAGAGAAGGACAGAGTCACAGACTGGGACATGAGAGGTTTAAGAATTACAACCAAAATGTCTAAAGAACTCTCACACTTGAATGTGAAAGAGACAAACCACAAGAAGAAACTAAAGCAGTTAGCTCACTGAAAAGAAAATGGATTGGATGTAAGCCCAGAAGATGATGTCCAACAACCCAACAGTGGCGTGCCTCTGAAGGACCCAGGCACCACATCCCCCTGGGTTTGAGTCCCAGGTCTGGTGGGGGCGCAACCAGTGTGAACAACTAAATAAAAATAAAATGGGATACTTCTTTCTCCTCTCTTTTCCTGCCTGCCTACTTGCCTTCATTCCTGCCAGCATCTTTCCTTAAAAACAAAAACAAAAACATCCAACTGTCCACTAACTGGGAGTGGTGGACATTTGTCATTACTTTTTGGCCATTTGGCATCTGAACCTTTGATTACGAATTCCTTTTTCTTTTTAAGAGGAAGAAAGCAGGCAGAAACAAAGGCAGGCAGACAGGCAGGCAGCAGGCAGGTAGAGAGAGGAGGAAGAAGCATTTTATTTAGTGGTTCATCTGGTCCTGGGTCTGAAACCCTTGGGCTGTATGTGGACTGTGCCCCAGGCACAAGTTTAACACCTAAGCCACCAAAGTTCTTCATTGCACAAGTCTTGCCCAGGACACAGCACAAATAGCTGAAGCCCTTGCAGCAGGAGGGGACCAAGGCCCCCATGAGCACATTCCAGCATCCAGTGAGGCCTTGTGGGAGAGAGCATCAGCATTTCCAGTGGGAGGGCTTTGGCCTGTCACTGCAAACCTCATGCTGGCTTCTGCAGATCTCCCCCAGGAGCACTGCATGGACCTGGACCAGCCATCTCCCGAGCCAGAGGACGCAGCACTCAGGGCAGGGGTCTGGGCAAAAATAGTGACTGGTGCTGGCCAACCAAATCAGTGGGCAGGCTCCAACCTGGTACCGCGGGGGCTCCTGCATTCAAATCGGCAGGAACATTGTCCGTGGCAGGGATTCCCTGCAGAATGCAGAGGAGGAGGCTAGCCTGTGGTCCCCTGAGGAACAAGAGACTGTCACCTCTATCGCGACAGGAAAGCGGGCTACTGCATTTTCTGCCTCCGTGTTCTTCCCCTCCCACAGGCCACCCCAGGCTAGAACCAACCCAACTCTTTCAGAGCACTTCCTTTGACTTGAAGGAAGTGTAGAGAGGTGGGTGCCTCTGGACAGTATTGTTACTGTCCAATTAAAATGTTTCATCTCTCCTCCCCCTCAAAAGATGTCCTGTCCGGTTTTACTGAGATATGCTTGATGCCGGCACTGTACATTGAAGCTTTATGATCGAGGGCCCCCCCACTGCAGAGGGTGACCGTTCTACTCATTTCTCCACGCAGGCTGCAGTGGAAGCTGGCATCACAAGTGGGGTGACCTCCATGGTGGTGAAAGTGTTGACGAAGGGGCCTACTGTCCGTGGTGTCGGCCTGAACCCAACAGCAGGCCAGTGCCGTCTGCCCTGCCGGCTCTGTGTGCGCGGCTCAAGTCTGGTTCCCCAGCCCTCCCGGAGATGTTGCTTTTAAGAATTTAATTTTCTGCTTAAATCAGAAATCTACTTACATCAGTGAAATGCAAATTTAAACAACAATGAGCTAGAGACCCTTTCAGGCACATGAGATGAGGAGAAACAAACACCCATACACTGCTGGGGCGGTGCAAATTGGGAAGGACGCTTTGGAGGACGATTCGTTCATGTCTAATAAATTGGAATGCAGATATCTCATGACCCAGAAATTCCTCTTCCAATCATCTCCTCTGAACTGTGGAGACAAATACAGGACTCTTGGTGGTAGCACTATTTATAACACCACAAACAAACAACCTGCTTTGAAGTCGATGTGGAGAGAATAAAGCATCGCAGCATATGCGTAGGGTGTCTGAACTGGGGCAGCATGTCCCAAGACGGAGAGATGTGGAAGCATCATTTTGGGGGGAAGAGGATGTCTACAGAATCCTATTTCTGTCCACTGAAAGACAGCCCACAGCACAAATGAGGACAGGGACACAGGAAGTCCGAACCAGGCTGGGGAAACTGAGTCAGTGTCAATATCCCAGTTGGGATTATGCTGTGGTTTTGCATCATGAGAGGAAACTGAGAAAAATGTGATATTTCTTAAAGCACTGCAGAAGGAACACCTTTGTGGCTCAGGCGGCTGAGATGCTGGTGTGTCGGCCACATAAAGCCAAAGGGCTGGAGTTCAAGACCTGGGCCCGGGGTGAAAAAAAACCAAAGATGAACTAAATAAATGAAGACGCTTTTTCCTCCCTTTCCTTCCATCCTTCCTTTCTTCCTTTTTCTAAAAAAGAAAGCAAAACACTGCATGTGAATCTACAATTAAATCAATAAAAATGTCACAAAAAAGCCCAACAATGTATGTATTACAGATATGGGATTTTTTTTCAGGGGTCGGGTGGTAGAATGGGATTACAAGGGATGAAAAGGTCACTTGGAACTGTTTTTTTTTTTCCTTTGGAAGAAAATCTGAGGCAAAGATAGCCAAATGTTAACACTTTAATATCTGACTGCCTACAGATGGGCATCTCGACCGTACTCGAGTACATTCCTTTGTGTTAAAAAAAAAAAAAACTCCATAAAGAGGAACTGAGAGGGCTTGTGGGTGTGAAGGCAGCACTGCCAGAGGGGTGCCTACATGCCCTGCTCGCTCACTCGGTGCCGTCTGCAGTCAGGGGACAGGCCGGCATCCAGCAGAGCGGCATCGAAGATTTTCCTTTCCAGATTATTTCCTCCTGCCAAGGGAAATGTCATCACAAACTCGTTTTCTAGCTCCTGCCGCCTCTTCCCACAGGACAACAAGGAAGCTTCAGTCTCTAAACTGGGTGCTGACCCACCCCGTGCAGTGAATGCAGCCTCCAGGCACATGCAGGAAGGACACCATGTTCCTGCCTCACCGGCTGTCCCGGGATGAAGAGGGTTGACTCACGTGCTCTCTAACCACAGTCTCAGCTAGGTCCAAGCAGCAAGGCTCCTGCCCTGGGTCCGCCCTTGCTTGGAGTCTGTGTTCTGACCCCATGACATCGGAGGAAACCAGCCCGGAGAAGAGGCACCAGGGTCCCCGGAGTTCAACAAGGACCGCTGAGCACTGGCCAGGCCCTCACATCATCTGGGGAGAGTCAGAGGAACCCAGGCCTGACGGCAGGAGGTGGGTTTGGCCAAGGGAGAGAGGTGGACATTGGGATGACCTGAAGCTGGGAGCCCACCGGCCCCTGAGGCTTAGGGACAGCCCACTCCTATGAGGAGAGAAAGAGCCTTCTCTGAGAGGCCAGCTTTCTGTGCCTCCTACTCCGTCAGGAAGGAACCGGCTGGGAGGAAAGAGCAGCCCGTCACCAGAAAGGTGGGCCGAGGCCGCCCTCTGCAGGTGAGCTGCTGCTTCATCCCGTCCAGACTCCTAGCATCGCCTCCTGGAACGCTCCCCTCTAGCCGGCACAGGCACCCACCAAGCGAGACCCTGGCAAGGTCAGCCTCCTGTTCCAGATCACCCAGGGGGCTGGCAGGAGGACGCCCATCAGAGAGGAGGGCTTTCAGTAAATTTTTACATGCTGTTGTGGTAAAGTGCACACAATATAACATGTAACACCTTAAAAAAAATTTATGGAAAAGCGCAGGAAGATAGGCAGAGAGGAGAGAGAAGCATTCTTAAAGGTACTTCATTGTTCATACTGACGGTTCCTATAAGTGCACGTTCTGGGACACTAAGCGCTAAGCACAGCCACACTGTTGTGCAAACACCGACACCATCGTTCCCAGAACTTTCTCATCATCCCCAGCTGACACTCAGTCCCACTGAACACTCACCCCTGTCCCTGCACCACCTCCCACTTTCTGCCTATGATTTTGATGCCTCCAGGGACCATGAGTGGGATGACACTGCTAGTTCTTCTGTGATGCTTCTTTCACTTCACATAATGTCCTCAAAGATCATCCTGTTGTAGCAGGTGTCGGGACTGCCTTCCTTTTTAATGCCATTGATGTAAGAAATAGAAGAAGACACAAGTAAATGGAAAGATATTCTGTGCTCATGAACTGGAAGAATTGAAATAACTAAAATGCCCATATGATCCCCACTCCCAAGTTATCTACCAAGTCGATGCAGTCCTTATTAATATTTCAAAGGCATTTTTTTCACAGAAAAATAACATATAATCCTAAAACGCATATGAAACCACAGAAGAGCCCAAAATATCAAAAGCGGTCTTGAAAGGGAAGAACAGAGTTGGAGGCATCACGCTTCCTGATTTCAAACTATATTACAAAGTAACAGTAATCAAAACAATGTGGTGTTGGCATAAACACAGACACAGAGATCAACGGAAGAGGAGAGAGCCCAGAAATAAGCCCACATATAAATGGACAATTAATTCATGACAAAGAAGTCAAGAACTACAATGGGGAGAGAAGAGCCTCTTCAATCAATGGTGCTGAGAAACTGGACAGGTTCATTCAAAAAAATAAAACTGGGCCATTCTCTAACACCATACATACACATATCAACTCCAAGTGGATTAAAGCCTTGACTATAAGACCTGAAACCATAAAACAACTAGAAGAAAACATAGGAGGTAAGCTCCTTGATACCAGCCTTGGAGATATTTTTTTTTTGACACCAAAAGCAAAGGGAACACCAGCAAAAGTAAACAAGCTGGAGACTATCACAGTGAAGGAACCATCACAAAATGGAAAGGTTGCCCACTGAATGGAAGAAAGTATTTAAAATACATCTGATACACTTCAATAGCAAAAAAAAAAAAAAATCCAATTAATAAAGGACAGAGAATCTGAACAGACATTTTTCCAAAGAAGACATGGCCAACGAATACATCAAACAGGTGTTTAACATCAAGAATCACCAGGGAAATGCAAATCAAAACCTCAAGACGCCATCACCTCCCCCCAGTGAGAATGGCTTTCATCCAAGAGACAAGAAATAGCAAGCGCCAACAAGGGCATGGAGACGGGTGCACAGCATTGTAGGGAAAGTAACTGGGGCAGCCACTATGGGAAACAGTGTGGAGGTCCCTCAAAAACTTACAAATAGACTTATTGCATGATCACACCATTCTCCTTCTGGTTATGTATCCAAAAGAAGCAAACACACACACTCAAAAAGACATCTGCACCCCCATGCTCACTGCAGCGTCATTTACAACACACACGATCTGGAAACAACCAAAATGTCCACTGACGGATGAATTGATAAAGAAAAGGAGAAATGTATATGGATGTATAAGCTATAGAACATTATGTGTGTACATATCATTCAGTCTTAGACAAGGAAATCTTGCCATTTTCAACAATATGGCGGACCTTGAAGGCATTATGCTAAGTAAATTAAGTCAAACAGAAAAAAAACAATACCTGGTATCACTTATATGTGGAATCTGGAAAAAAATGAAAAAGAAGAGGGAAAAGAAAAACTCAGAAATAGAAAACACCTTGGTGGTGACCAGAGGCGGTTGTGGTGGGTGAAGTTATAAAATAAGTCCTGGGGACATGACACATGGCTGGTGATTGCAAATGCACTATAATGTCAGGATTTTTTTTTTTTTTAAGGAAAGGTGCAGCAGGAATGAAGGTAAGTAGGCAGGCAGGCAGGAAGAGAGAGGAAGAAGGAGCATGTTACTTTATTTAGCTGTTTTCTTGTCTGTAGCCTAGCCTCCCCCCAGCCCTGGGTCCTTGGGATGGACTGGACTGCGCCAGTCAGAGGCAGTGGCCTTAATCACTAAGCCACCAGGGAACCAGAGAACACCTATACCTCAGTTTCTTTCTTTCCTTTTTTTTTTTTTTTTTTTTTTAAGGAAATGTGTAGGTAGGAATGAAGGTGAGCAAAGGCAGGAAGAGAGAAAAGGAAGAATACATTTATTTTATTTTTATTTAGTTGTTCATCTTGGTTGTTCTCCCCAACCCTGGGATGTATGTGGACCATGCTGGTCAAAGGCAGTGGCCTTAACCACTACTCTACCAGAACACACTTATCTCTCAGTTTTTAAAGTAAGAAAAAATAGATACACAAAACAATGTTGCAAATAGAAATGGGATGACCCTGCTGTTTCTCAATATTCCTTCAAAAATCACTTGCTGTGTTTTCGTTTGTTTCCTTTTCCCAATTTTAGATTCCTCCTCCCTCAAATCAGGGGTGCCGGGGTCCGGGTGCAGAGGGCAGGAGGAATGATAGAGGAGCTGGAGGCATCTTTAGGGAGGGATGCAGATGTTTTTTCTCCTGACTGAGACCATGTGAGCCCAGGGAACACCAAAGAAAACATCTAAAAGCCATGCCTCTATATGTCAAACTCTGTGAAAAATGAAGATAAGACAACTTGAAAGCAACCAGAGAGAATTGATGTATTGCATTGGGTGGTGGTGGGGGCAGGGGGAACAGTTTGAATGATCAGGGGTTTCTTGTTGAAACCCGGGAGGATCTCAACAGTGCTGGGGCATTGGAAGACATGTCAACCCAGAATCCTACGTCTCAGAAAACATCTGTCAGGAATGAAGACAAACTAGAGGCACTGCAGAAAGAAAATTCAGAGACTTGCTCTCAAAGAAATGGAAAAGGAATGTCTTTGGACCAGAGGGAAATGATAGCAGAGGAGCCTGGAAATCAGAAACTAAGAGCTTGAGTAACAGAAACAGTAAATATAAAGAATGACTGTGAAAAGTCACAATGCTCACATTATCTAGTCATTTTCCAATATGTGCGACAATATAACAGACTGGATGATAAAGAGACCTAAGAGACTGCAAGTCTTCTACATCTTACATCTTATAACAGACTGTAAAATGTTTGTGACATATGTTATAATCCCTAGAGCGGACACGCGCACACCCTGTACAGAGAGAGGACTAAAGCTAACCCATAAATTGAAATGGCATGCTAAAAAATATTCAGACACCTCAAAAGGAGAAAGTGGGACAGAGAGGAATCCAAAAGAGAAGGACACACAGAAACCAAATAACAAAATCACAAACTTGATCCCACTGTGTCAATACTTACATCACATGTAAATGATCTAATTGCAATGATGAAAAGCAAAATTCATCAGACTGGATAAAAAACAAACAGCACCAAACCAGACCCAACCATACTCAGTCTAAAATAAATCACTCTGAGTATAAAGACATAGTTAGACCAAAAGTAAAAGGATGGTGGGGGGGGTGGGGGAGGGGGAATAGACCGAGTAAATGCTAATCGAAAGAAAATCAGGGTTGCTATATTAATATCAGACAATATTAGACTTCAGAAGAAGGAACATCACCACGGCTAGGGGAGCACATGACATAGTGTAATAGGGTCAATTCCCCATAACAAGCCACTCACAGGCATTATCTTGTGGGGTCGCAGTTTGGTCAGCGCCTTTGTTTGAGAGTGCAATCCACATACATCCCAAGGACTTAGGCTACGAACCCAGATCTTGGGGAACAACCAAGATGAACAACTAAATAAAGTGCTCCTTCCTCCTCTTTCTGGTTGCCTGCCTCTGCTCATCTTCCTTCCTGCCTGTGCCTTTCCTTAAAAAAACAAAAAACAAAGAGACACATATAGCAAAACAATTTGGCTTTATAATTTGGATGACCACAGATAAATCATCACGCATCAAAAAGATGTAAAAAGCCTAAATGAATAAGCACCTGAAAAGAGACCTTCAACAAAGCAAAACCTGATATAGCTGAAAGGAAGATAGACATTCTATTGGAAAGGGATGGAGGAGCGAGCAGGAAAACAATAAAAACAAAATAAGTAGAAGGGCATGCCCAGTGGTGACGGGCACTAAGCATGCAAGGTCGGGGATTGCTCTGGAGGGTGCAGGGTGGGGCAGACTTTGTAGGGTGGTCGGGATATCAGCCATTCTAATAAATGTATGGTAGCAACTCATGGTTTTAATCTGATTTCCCCCAAGACTGGTACTGTTGAGCTCATTTGCCGGAGGGTCATGTCTTCCTTTGCGAAGAGCTGCTTCCATCCTTGTCTAGTTTTTAAAATCAGGTTTTAAAACTGTGATTTGTAGGCGTTCTTTTTAGCGTTTGGCTACAAGTCTGCTGTCGGATAAATGTATTTCTTTTCTGACTCACCTGAAAGAGGTGTTTTGTTTTTTTTTCAAGGGAAGGTGCAGGCAGGAATGAAGGTGCACCGAGGCAGGCAGGGAGAGGAGGATGAAGCACTTTTATTTTATGTAGGTGTTCATCTTGGTTGTTTCCACCAGTCCCGGTTTGTGAACCGGGGCCTTGGGATGTATGTGAACTGTTCCCAAGGCGCACACCAGGGGCGCACCTATTGTTGCATTTTAAAAGTTCTTTGTGGTGTGCTCTGGTGTAGACTGGTCAACTGCCTCTGGCCTAAGCACAGTCCACATGCATTCCAAGGACCCAGGTTCGCATCCCAGGCCAGGGAGAACAATCAAGATGAACAACTAAATAAAAACAAATGCTTCTTTCTCCTCTCTCTTCCTGCCTGCTTGCCTGCCCCCTTTCTTTTCCTGTCTGCACCTTTCCTTTAAAGAAAATTCTTTATGCCTTCTGGAAACCAGCTCTACATCAGACATGTTTTTGCAAGTATTCCTTCTGTACCTCGCCAGACTATAGTTTGTCTTTTCAGTCTTCAAAGTGACTTTTGAAGAGCAGAAATTTTAAGTCTACCTTAACACTCTTTTTCATAGATTGAGTTTTTGGTGGTGCACAAAAAAACTCATTGCCAGGGCACCACAGTGGAGCAATGATTAGGTCAATTGCCTCCAAAAGACTCAAGCCACATACCCCTGGGTTCAAGTCCTGGGTGGGTAACAACTAGTGTGAACAACTAAATGAACAACTCACTTTTTCTGCTGCCAGTCTACTTGCCTTCATTCTTGTCTGAGCCTTTCCTAAAAAAAAAAAAAAAAAATCATTGCCAAACAGTATTACCAAGAATCTCTCCTATTTTATCTTTTATTTTTATGTTTTACATTTAGGTCTATGATCCATTTGGAGTCAGTTTTTGTAAAAATGAAGGTCAATGTCTAGATCTCTCCTAATATTTATTTTTATTGGACAGGAGTGTCCAAGTGTCCCAATGCTGTTTTGAAAACCTCCCTTTCTTTGGCTGCATTGCCCTTGTTCCTTGGGTAAAGGTTAGAGGAATGTATTTGTGCAGCTCTGATTCTGGGTTCTTCTTTTTTTTTAATTAAAGAGAAAGGAAGCAGGCAGAAATGAAGGCAAGTAGGTAAGCAGGCAGGAAGAAAGAGAAGGGTGCATTCTTTATTCATTTAGTTGTTCATCTTGGTGGCTCCCCCATCCCTGTCTGGGGCAAACCCTTGTCGGTCCTTGGGTTTCAGAGGCCCATTTGTTTTCCTCTTTTCATTTTAATATGCAGTCATTTCTATCACCTTATCATCAAGTTCACTGATGGTTCTGCTATGTCGAGTCTAGGGATGAGTCCATTAAAGTCGTTCATATATTACAGTATTTTGATTTATGGAAATTTTTTTTAAAGGAGAGGTGCAGGTGGGAATGAAGATGAGCAGAGGCAGGCAGGAAGAGAGAGGAGGAAGAAGCACCATTATTTTTATTTATTTGTTCACACTGGTTGTTTCCCCCTGGATCCAGGACTCAAATCTAGGGGTATGTGGTCTGTGCTCCTTCAGAAGCGATTGAACCAACCGCTGCTCCACCAAGGCGCCTCTAGCAGTTTCTTTTGGTTCTTTCTTTCTCCGTACCCATCTGTTTTGGCAGGTTTTCCACTTTTTTCATTAGAACCTTAGCACATGACCAGAAGCTTAGATTTCTGGTTAGGTAATGAAAACACCTCTAGCAAACCTGAGTCTGCTGTTGCACTTCCTCGGTTTCTCTACTGTTAACAATGTCTTCCTGTGTTTCTGCTAAGAGACAGACAGCTGGTTTCAGGCCTTAGAAACTGGCCGCCAGGCCTCTAGTGTATGGTTTTCTGTTGAGCTAGGAGTCAGGCTGTTCCAACTGCAAAACTGCACGACAGAAACGTTAAAGGAAGCTCATCAGGTCAAAGGGCAAGGATCACAGATGAAAGCGTGGGTCTCTGGAAAGAAAGGAAGAGCCCTGGAAGTGGCACATATGCAGAAAAGATAAAAGATGTTTTAGGGTCATTTAATCTTCTTAAAATTGTTTAAAGCAAAGTAACCATCACTATGGAGTTTATAACGTGGAATTACCAAGTAGAGCAAAAATGGCATAGGAAGGCTGGGAGGGAGTGGATGGGAATTTGTGAGATTGTTTAAAGGAGACTGATACATTAAGGATAAAATCCTGTGAAGCCTAGAATATTGAGTAAAGAAAAATTAAAGTTGTCTAACTAACAAGCTAATAGTTCTGGTAAAACATAATAAAGAAATGTCAATTCACCAAAAAGTTCAGGAAAAGGAGAGGAGAAACAAAGAACAGATGGGACTAGTAAAAAACAAAGAGTAGGATGATAGACTTAATCCCACCCAAAACTATAATTATACTGAATGTATATGAGGTAAAAAAAAAAGTCCCATTAAAAGGCAGAGATATCAGACTGGATTTGAAAAGTAAGATCCTTCTATGTGCTGTCTAGAAAACCCACTTGAAATATCAAGACACTCAGAGGTTAACAATGGATGGAGTGAAGAGTGATGCTCAGGGCTGTTGTAACAAAAGACCACGGCGTCCTCAGTTTTGGGGGCTGGAGCACGGGATTCGCTCCAGGGAACAGGGCCTGAGGAAGGGGGCACCGTAGGAGATTGAGAAACTCAAGCGAGAGTGAAACGACAGAAAGCTGGGGTCAGGGGGCCCACGGTCTCTCTCGGACTGAGGGCCCAGACCATCCTGCTCTCCACCTATTTATTGGGTTCACACACAGCACTGCTTCAAGCAGCTGACGCAAGCATGTTTAGTGTGACATTGGATTGCTTATGCAGCCTTTGCTTTATAACTTCATAACCACATCTGTCTTGCTTTGGGGAGTGAACAGTCACAGACACACTGTCCCAGTGTTTTCACATGGCAACCCAGGCCCAATGCTCCGGGCCTGGTGTCCTTGATGTTCTGCCGACTTCCAATTCATCCTTGCTCTACTCTCTGTACACAACACTGGCGGTTTGAAATCAAGGGGCCTGCCTTTTTCTTGGAGTGCAGAGGAAGACCTGATCTCATGGCCCGCTCCAGCTTTAGTGGTTTCCCAGAACAGCTGGCATCTCATCGTGTGAACCCATAGCCCCTGCCATCTCCATCCCCACAGGTGCTCTGTACTCCTGTGTCCACACTTCCCCCTTCTCACCTTGGATCAGGGTCCACCTGATATGATCTCACCTTACCCTGATGACATCTGCAAAGACCCTATTTCCCAGAAAGGGCCCATGCATGGGGACTGGGCATTAGGGGCTTGCCTTTTTATGGGGCACAGTTCACCCACCACATGATGCAGACACTCCTCAGAAGAATGTTGGAGTTTAGCTATTATTAGTAGAAGACAAGACTCCAGAACACGGAATATTACCAGAAATACACAGGAATATATAAGATTAGGGACAGAATTCCTCAAAAAGACAAATAGCCCCAAATGTATATGCAGTACCTATTACAGAGCTGCAAAGAATGTGAAAGAATGATTTAAAAAAAAAAAAAAAAAAGGATCAGACAAATCTACCATTAGAATTAGAGATGTCAACCTTTCTCTCCCAGAAATTGATAAGACCACCTGACCAACTAATGTGAGGTAATAGAATGTTATGGAACATCCAACAACAGTCATTCATTATCTAAGTGTAAAGGAACATTCACTCAAACAGACCACATTCTTGATCATAAAACAAATCTTAATACACTTCTTTTTTTTTTGCCTTGCAAAGAGAGGAAGAAGGTAGGAGGAATGAAAGCAGGGAGGCAGGAAGAGAGAGAAGGAAGAAACATTTTTTATTCATTTCTGCTTCATTTTGGTTTATCACCCCAGTCCCAAGACCCTGGGTTGCACATGGTCTGCAGGCCAGCATCTCAGTCACCTGAGCCACCAGGGCGTGCCCCATAATCTCAATACATTTTAAAAAGAATTGAAACTATACAAAGCATGCTCTCTCTAGAACACTGATATATATATATATATATATATATACGTGTGTGTGTATATATATTTATACACATATATTTTTTTTTCCCCCATCATGAGCATGTTCATAATTTTATCTCCGTTAAAGGATGACAAGTCCTTTCACTTGGACATATGCATGTCATAGACACCGTCCCTGTGTGAGGAACAGCTAGCCATCAAACTAGTGTCATCCGTTTTCAAGCTTTCCTGTGAATATTTGTTTGTATTCACTGATTCGTCACCATTAGCACTTTGTAGGAAAAAAGGACTGACAGAACTGACAGAGCCCAAAGAGCTATGAAAACTGCAGAAGAAACTAGAAATTAGGGTAATTTTGACCTCCAGGTGAAATTGGCTTGTCTTTATGAAATGGTTCACGAGTCTAAGCGACCTATCTAAAGACACACACTGAAATTAGCCTGGTGGGGATTCAGAGTTAGTCGGCAATGTTAGAACCACGGCTCTTTCCGGTCTTGTTCACTCGGGTACAATATACACAACAGTAAGTTTACCGTGGGAACCATTTCCGTGCACCCTTCAGTTGCAACCGTCACAACATGAGCTCCTGAACTTTTTCAGACCTTCCCCAGCGGTTCTTGGTTAGGAAGGTTAAAACAGCCACGATCAGCAGAATTACCACAACTCTGGTAGAACCCAAAATGCAAGACACACTCGCTGAAGTCTCCTCAGGACCCAGCGACAGCGAAGTACGACGGACCAGCCTGCCCACTGGCGAGAAAGCCCCGCCTCTAAGACTGGTTCCGCCCCAGATGTCGCGCTCCTCCCAGCCGGGGGTGGGGCCTCCGTGGGCAGAACCACTGTAACTATCGGTGTGGGGAGAGGCGCAGTCACAGCCGCTGCGGTGGGCTAGGACATGATTAAAGTTACACTCTTTGAATTTTGTATGGCGTCAGGTGGTCGGTTTCCGGAGGTTTTCTCCATCTCTGGGTCGCCAGAAATTCCTTTCAAAATTTGGAATCGTCCATTCCTTTGCCCAGTCAGTAGACGAGTCAATTCCAACAAGGAAAGGGGGTACTTGGTAATGCATGGTAGCTATTTGATGAAAGGCTAAGATGTGATAACCAAAATAGTTTGCACTTACAGATTTTCCTAATATACGACTTTGACTTAAATTACGTTTTGGACTATTTGGCACGTTAGGGTGATTTCCGGCGCCCCCCTGCGACGGCACAAATAGTTCAGCCCCTCGCCGCGGTGCCCGCCGGGAGGAGGCGGTGGTAGCAGCCATGTTGGACGAAACCATCCGCCACACGAACGCGGGAGGTGCGATTCCCGAGGAGTTTGCAGATCGACCCGGGCAACTGTGATGACTTGAGAGGAGCGCGCGCTTTTCCTAGGAGGTCTGCGGTAGTCTATGCTAGACGCTCCGTCGCCCTCCGAGTTCTCCGGGGTGGGTGGCGAGGCTTCAGGGCGCGGGCTTCCCCCGCGCGCGCTTCGTCCGCCCGCCCGCACGTGGCCCGGCGGCCGCGCGCGCGGGGTGTGCTGGGAGCTCGGAAGCACGGCGGATCGGGCGCGGCAGCGGGATCCCATGCAGGACGCGGAGAACGTGGCGCGGCCCGAAGCGGCCGAGGAGCTTACCGAGCCGGCACCGGGGCCGGGGCAGCAGCCGGCCGTCGAGCCGCCGCCGGGAGAGGAGCCGCCGCGACCCGTGGGGCACGGCGCGCAGGAGGCGGCCGAGGCGGAGGCCCGGCCCAACGTGCCGGCCGAGGCCGAGGTGGCTGAGCGCGATGACAGCGCAGCCCCCGGTCCGCCCTCACCGCCGCCCGAGGAACCCCTAGCCCCCGCAGCCGACGAGGCTCCGGCTGAGCAGGACCGGGACGCTGCGTCCGAGGCTCGATCCGAGGGAGCGGGCGGAGAGGACGGCGACGCGGACGAGCCGTCGTTCAGCGACCCCGAGGACTTCGTGGACGACGTGAGCGAGGACGGTGAGGCACTGCTCGGCCACGAGGGCTCCAGAAGGGCGCGGGCGGCTATAGGTGGCCCGGAGCGAGGTCGCGGGCCAGGGGCGGTGGCCCGGGCCCCCAAGAATGCGGTCGGCCCCGCCAGCGTCGACTCCGAGGCGTTGACGCCCCCTCCTTTGCCTGCGGGTCTTCCCGCCTTGGTCCGTTCCCCTGGCCGCGCTGCCGCATCTGGCCCAAGTACCTCTCTCCTAAAGCGACTTCTGACGGTTGCTCGTTTGTTTTGTCTTTAACTTTTAAATTTCCAAGCTGCGATTCCTCTGTACCGACATTATAGTAAAATGAGAAAACAATGAGTAGCTGTTCGAAGGAAATGTGTGTAGGAACGTAAGTTGCTTGTTAAGGTGAAGAGATTGTGGTGGTATTCTATGTCTGATCCCACTGAGGTTGAGTCAGAATCATAAAAGGACCCCAGATAAAGTGGAAAAGTTCGGAGAACCAACAGTTGTCAACTTTCAGCTTAAACACAGTTGCAAAGGGCTCCCAGACATTGTCCCTGTTGTCTCATGCTGTTGTTTTTTGACTCTTTAGCCTGGGAAGCAGGGAAGTCTCCAGGAAGTACCCACTGAAGACTGGTGAGCCTGGTCCAGTCAAATCCCTGTCTGTGAGGAAACGTGTTCCTTCTGGAGTAAGAGTGGGTGCTGAGAATGACTGGAAGGCTGTGTCGCTCATACACACACACCCCATGGGCAGTTTTTTTTTCTTCCCCATATCACGCTTTATTTTCAAAATATGTTTTGATTTTTAAAGCCCATTTTGATACCTTGAGTGTTTACAAATGACTTGGTAAAAAGACCTATTTGATGAACCTCTCAAACTCACATGAGATTTCCAGCATGTGATTTAGTTCCAGAATTGGGGTGTATGACAGTCTGTGGGCTAAGGTGAGCAGAGGGCAGCCAGACTGGGGAATGCTGGGAGGGCTTTGGGAGGGGAACCTGTGACCAAAGGTTCTTGCCAGCCTGCCTGGTGAACTCCTGTTCTCAGGGACTAGGACCGAGGTTGTACCGTCTTGTAGGGTCACAGGCTGTAGTAGTCCCTCGATTGCCTGCTGGGGTCCTGCCTCTATTAGCTCAGCTGCTGTTCATCACAACCTCGTTTACATGGACTACTTAGGCTTTTAACTCCAGATGCCTTTTTTGGCTCATTAAATACTATTTGTCTTCACATTTGCTATTTAGTTTTAGAAAATTGCTTCTTTTTATTCTGGAGCCAGATGGGAATCCATGAGCCAAGCTCACCAGATGGTTGGTCTGGTGATGGTGAGGGAAGTGCACTTCATTGTAGAGTTGCTCATTTACTCCCTCACTATGTGGGGGCAGCTTCTTACAGACTAGACAGGGTTGTGGGAAGGAGGCCACAGTTGCTATAAAAGCTGAATTTTTATTGTAGATCTTGTAAATGCAGAGCAGGTTTATCTGGCTGTTTAATTGTGTGGTAAGTGAGCTTTAGAAACTACCCAGGGACTTTACTCCAGTGTCTGTAAGGGGGGTATCCTTTGCTGACTCTAGTCTTTCCCACTTTTTTCTCTCCTTGGTCCTCAATTTTAGCTTCTTCGAAATTTAAATGGGAGTTGTTGTTTGTTTTTTTTAATAGTAACTTTCAGTATCATGCATAAATGTGTCAAAATTAATTAGAAATAGTTTATAACAGGGCTTCTTGAAATTAAAGGACACTTTTTCCCTTGTTCAAGAACCTTTTAAACTTCATTATGGAAAATTTTGACCACAAATTAGAGAGAATTCACCTTAATTTTTGAGAGCGAAATGTAGCAAAGTATATTTTCTGACATGTTCTTATTTAGTGTGCTGACATTCTTCACGCTGTAATACATACATTAGAATGGTGAGTATATTTTGACAGCTGTCCTCCAGCCTGGCCAGGTGCTGGCTGATGCACTAGTACACCTCCGTTAGCTGAGGGCACTGATGGCAGCTTGTTGGGTGTTTCTGCTCTAGCTCTTAACCCATCACCTTCATAGGTTAGCGCTTTTTAGACAAGCTAATTGGGCTTAGGTGTTTATTGTTGCTTTTGCTTTGTCTTTTTGTACAGAATTTAGATTAAAAAGTTAGGATTTCCTTTACTTCATCTGGTATTCCATTCAACCTTCAATTGCTAGCCCAGCAACTGGTCTGCATTTCTGTTGGTACTTTCTCTTTATTCCAGCTGAACATTTAATGGGGTGGGAAAGAGGCAATTCCAAGAAATTTGAGTGCTTGAGATTGGGTTCCGTGGTCTTAACATAAAAACGGGTGGTGTCACATAATTCAGTCTGCGTTTTGGATGTAGTTACAAGAGAATGGTTAACATACATTGCTTACTGTGCTCCAAGAACAAACCTAAGCCTTCGTAGATTTAATGTCTAAATGTCTGATGTCTTCCAACAACTTGGAGACACCTCAGTTGTGAAACGCACCGTTCACACGCTGTGGGGAGCTTGTCCGTTCTCTAGTCTCTGCCCTGCGTTAGAACACTGGGGTTTGTGGGTCAGTGGTGGCATTCTACAACCTGCGTTGTTTTCTGATTCTTGGTGAAAAACCATCCTCTTTATTTGCATTCTACATGATTAAAGTATTTTTTATAAAATTCATTCAAAATCTTCCCGTGTCAGAAATCATTTGACAAAGCTTGGCTGTCAAAGGATCAGGGGTTAAAATATTCCTAATTCAAGTATAAATTTTGATTACTTTTGTTCAAAGTGAAAACATTTAGATTAGTTATCAATTTTTGCTTCTTGGAAATGTGTTCATTGTGCTGAGTTAACGTGTTCAGGTTTTGCTTGGTCAAAGAAACATCATTTGACAACCCCCAACCTTCCCTCGCACAGAATTGCTGGGTGATGTCCTCAAAGACCGGCCTCAGGAAGCCGACGGCATCGACTCCGTGATTGTGGTCGACAACGTTCCTCAGGTGGGGCCTGACCGACTGGAGAAACTTAAAAACGTCATCCACAAGATCTTTTCCAAGTTTGGGAAAATCACAAATGATTTCTATCCAGAGGAGGACGGCAAGACCAAAGGGTAAGTGATGTGTCAGTGGCATCTTGGTGTCTGACTCCCAGGCGTTGACTGATGAGGTGCATGGACTTGGCCTCCCTCGCTGGTTCCCTTTGCACCCACAGCTGGTGGCTCTGGGAGCAGCCATTTGGTCCCGGTCGGTCATCCGATGGGAGGAGATGGTCTTGTGCGAGGTACTGTCAGTTGGGCATTAAATTGTTATAAACTCAGAGCAGGGGACACAGACCCAGCCTGGGAGCCGACAGGTTGGGGAGCTTGTACGTGTGGCTCAAGCATCTCTGAGACAGGCCACGTAGTCCAGGTGACAGCATCGTGCCATCACTTGATCAGCAACTTCTTGTCTAGTGTTCGCTAAGCCAGTGCATCGAGCATCCTGCAGCGTGCTCTTCAGAGTCCCCGTCAGTCGGGTCTTCATGTTGCCAGGGGTGCCCGATCCCTCTGTTTTAAGTCCTCTGCAACCGTGCCACTGTTTATGTGCCCGTGGACACCGCCTGTGTTGCCTGTCCCCTCTCAACACATGGAACTGCACTCCTGCCTGGCATGAGTGTAGCATCTGGGCCAGGGGGTGGGGGCTCGCTGTTCCACAGGCTGTAGACTGTATCCCTTCAGTGTCTTGTCTTCAAGTGTCAGCCTTGGCGAACACAAGCAAAATAGTCCTTTTTCGGCCAGGAATGATAGGATGATGTTTCTGTTTTTAATTTAGATTTTGGAAATTACCTAGAGTAGCTTTGTTTTCTGAAAGAATTATCAAAGACAAGTAATGCCCCTGACGTTTCCTATTTCAGGAACTAGGTGGAAAGAGACTGTTTTTGACCATCAATTGATTGGTGGTGGTATATTGCTTATTACTGTATCGATCATTCACTGATAATATTAGAGAGCTCATGGTTTTAGTTTTCTAACAGCTCCATTGAGATCACTGACATCTAGCAGATTTGCATGGTTTCAAAGTCTCCAGTGAGACCATTGCACAGTCAAGTTCATGAGCATCTTGAGTAATCAGCTGTTTTGTAACTTACACAGTTAGAGGCTGACTCTTCTGTTAGGGTGTTGTTCTTGTTTGGGGACTGCGTTGCTGCAAAGTGTGACTGCCTCCAGGTGGCACACAGATGCCTCTGGTGAGGGGACCTGCCTTAGAACCCTGCTCTCCTTGATTCAGGTACATTTTCCTGGAGTATGCATCCCCCGCCCATGCCTTGGACGCCGTGAAAAATGCAGATGGCTACAAGCTGGACAAGCAACACACCTTCAGAGTCAACCTCTTCACCGATTTTGACAAGTGAGTTCGGTCTGGGCCATGGGTTGCTGGGACCTTTCATGGGCCCTTCTCCAGTCAGCCTGTTGTTGGTGCTTCCATGTCCTTAGCTTTCTCACACTCCTGGCCAGGGGCAGCCATCCCCACTAGTTCCCTGCCAGGTGATTCCATGTCCTTCACCCTCAAGCACGCAGTCTGCTTGTAGGCGAGGACTACGGTGTGGTTAGTGCTGCCCCATGCCCGCATGTATGCTTCTTTTCCAGGTACATGACCATCAGCGATGAGTGGGATATTCCAGAGAAACAGCCTTTCAAAGACTTGGTACGTTGCGTCATGTTGTATCTTGGAAGTCAGGGATGTTGGCTGCCTCTGAGCTGTAGGAGCAGAGACTTTCTGGAATTACAGATGCTGATTGATGGTGCAGGCCATGTAAACCCAAGGACCAGGATTCGAGACCCCAGGGCTCGGGGAAGAAGAAAAAAAGATGTTGACTACATCTTTCATGTCTCTATGCAGTTGTTACGAATGAATCTTCTTTGGTTAATATTAGTGAAACTGCTCGGTGTACCCTGGTAACCTAGTGGTTAAGTCTGCTGCCGTTCTTTTCTCCTCGTCGGTTCTTTTTTTAGGGAAACTTACGTTACTGGCTTGAAGAGGCAGAGTGCAGGGATCAGTACAGTGTGATTTTTGAGAGTGGAGACCGCACGTCCATATTCTGGAATGATGTGAAGGACCCCGTGTCAATTGAAGAGAGAGCGGTGAGTATTTGGGAGGTGTGGGGATTCACTTCTGTGTCCTTAGCAAGGGTCCTAGGTGGACTACTGAGAATTTCCACATTCTTAGAGACGATGTCTCCAGGATTAGCCTTTTTCTTTCTTCCCCCTTTGAAAGAGGTCTTAAGTGAACAGGTTTCTGGTGTTTTTTCGCTGAAGAGTTTGAGGGTGGGTCCCTTTAAGGAGGCGTCGTCTTTGGCTGTCCCTGTCATGTTGAGGTGGGTGCTGACTTTCTCCACAGAGATGGACGGAGACATATGTGCGCTGGTCTCCCAAGGGCACCTACCTGGCCACCTTCCACCAGCGAGGCATTGCTCTCTGGGGGGGAGAGAAGTTCAAGCAGATACAGAGATTCGGCCACCCAGGGGTTCAACTCATTGACTTCTCGCCCTGCGAAAGGTGAGCTACTGGGAAGCAGCAGGGTCTGTCCTCACCTCTTGCCAGGTTTTCTAGGTGACACTCAACTTTTGTACTCTGCTCTGATTTCAAATTTAGCACGCAATTGCAGGACAAAGAACTCCCTGTTCATTTTTTTGCATTTGCTTTATTAACGTCTCAGTACAAATACATGTCTGTTTTTTCCTGGCCGCTTCACAACTTGGAAGGGTGGTGTCCCTTTACCCCCAGCGTGTGTTCTCTGGAGATTCCTCCGCATCCACAGTGCCGTTACCAATTTCAGCATGAAGGATGCAGATAGTGTTTCCCTGTGGCTCAGATCTAGTCAGAATGTGTTTTGCAGGTTGTTTTCCTGTGAGTGAATATTCTTGTGTGAGGCGCTCCACACAGCGTAGCTCTGTGAGAAGACAGTCCCCAGGAGGCTGGAGGGGCCTCAGCCTGGGGCTCTTGCCCTGTGGTGGGCTTGTTGTCCTCTGCATTTGTGGGGATGCTGTCTACAGAGTTTGGCATCTCCACCCAGGTCCCTGTGGAACTCAAGAGGCCGTATGTCACAGGTCCCCTGGTTTTCTTTCCAACTTCCTAGCACGAACGTTTTCTAACACCGTATACCTGGCTAAGTTTCTTCACCATATCTGCTTCACAACACCCCAGTATTTTAAAGTGATTGGCATCTCTCCTGGAGTGGGCATGCTGTGGAGAGCTGCCCTCCTGAGTCACAGCGTGCTCCCACCCCCCTGGATAGCAGCTCCTCATGTCTGCTGGTGAGAGGGAATCAGGGGCCCTTGGTCCCAAATCGCCTCCCTACAGCTAGCTCGTTCCCACCTGGCTCCAACTGGGGTCAGCCAGTGCATGCTGACTTTCAGAAGTCAGGACTGGGACCTGAACTCTTACCTTCTGGTTGGCCTGATTATACCCTTTAGAGGCGGTAATTTATTCCTTTAATCTTTACATTTCCATCTGTTGGATGTGTATTGATACTGATAAAACATAGTTGTATGTAGTATGTCCTGGGAGTATCCATTAATTCTCAGCCACTTTGTAGGTTTAATACACTAGTGGGTGTTTCTCATCTAGCAGTATCATTGCACTGGCTCTGTGTAGACTCTTGACCTCTGGCCAAGTGGGCATGCAGGGTTGGGTTCTCGTCTGCCCTTTGGCAGGTGGTCCCACCTGCAGTGGGTCCTCAGATGGGTCCTCGGGAGATTGTCATGTACCCATGTACACGCCTGTGCATTCAGGAGTAGACTGCTCTGCAGAGTGCACAGAGGGTTGGAGATCTGTGTGTGTGAGAAACCTGCTTTCAGTTGAGTGTGTAACCAGTTCTCAGTTCAGGGTTTAGGGTTACTGTTTCACAGCCTTTCCATGTACATAGTTGGGATTTGGGGGTGAGAGCAAGTCTTCATCTTAGTTTAGTGAACAAGGGTGACAAGCCTAATGGACAGGATGTAGCCCTGGTGCATGGTGGCACCCACAGTGTGGTGCGGTCTCTGCCCAGTTGTGGACATGCACACAGGCTGTCACTCAGCGTACAGCCGCAGTGAGCCTCCAGGCTGGGATCTGGATCCATCCTAGTCCTGGGTTTAGGGAGCAGCCTGGAAGGTGCCCCCAGAGCATGAGGCTGGCACCACTGTCCTCAGGGAGCTCAGCAAGGAGGCCTGGGTTAAGGCCTGTGCCATAAGCCCTGCCTGTACTGGCAGCCTCACTGAGGCACCCGACCCCTCACCCCGCACAGTGGGGCACATGTTGTTGACCTGCACCCAAAGGGTGGAGAGCATGAGCTCACTAACTGTGCCTCTGCTGCAGGTACCTGGTGACTTTCAGTCCCCTGATGGACACTCAGGACGAGCCTCAGGCCATCATCATCTGGGACATCCTGACTGGGCAGAAAAAACGAGGCTTTCACTGTGAAAGTTCAGCCCACTGGCCCATCTTTAAGTAAGAGGACCGGCGGGGACACGGGAAGTGGATGTCTCTGCAACCTTGTTTTTTTTTGCTGAGCTGCATGGTGTTTCTCTTCCTAGGTGGAGCCATGACGGTAAATTCTTTGCCAGAATGACTCTGGACACGCTGAGCATCTATGAAACGCCAGTAAGTCCGTCGGGGCATAGGCATGAGCTGCTTTCCGGCACACTGACCTCCTCGCCCTCCTTGTCTGCATGCAGGGCAGGAAGGGGATGGGGGAGCGGTGGACTCCGGGCTCACTTGCCCTCCTCGCGCTGCTCCCCGCACAGCCCCAGCAGAACCTCGTTCCTGTCTGCAAATGTCTGTATTATGGGAATGTTGCAGGGTCTGACCTGACTGTACCCCTCTTTCCCCACAGTCCATGGGTCTCTTGGACAAGAAGAGCTTGAAGATCTCTGGCATCAAGTAAGTAAAGGTCTTCTCCAGTCAGCACACTGTGGTCTAGGTGTGGACTTGGGGCCTCTTCCCTTGGTCTGGGGCAGCACCTCCCCTCCCTTCCCCTTCTCTATCTTCCCCTCCGCCACACAAACCACCCTGAAGGCTGGGGCCTCTTGTCTCCCTGCCCTGGAACCAGAGATTCAGAGTGCAGATTCTGGGGAAGAGGATCTTCTCATGTGATCCCTGAGACGTGTAGTTGGCCTTCAGTGACTTATAACTCATTTAATCATCGGGAGTAGGTGTCTTTTTACCTGAAATCTGGGAGTCAATCAATCTCTAAGTGACGTGCAGGGATAGTCACCTCTTTCCTGTTATTTTTACATTCGGGGGCAGAAAATTGTGGCTTACAATTAAATTAAAAGCAGGAATTGACTCAGTAAACGCAGAAGTGAAGGTACCCTACACACAGCCTGAGTTGTCACAGCACCGTTTCCAGGGTCACTCAGCACTATTGAGACGCACCTGGCACATCTGTCAGCCTCTGCGGCTCTGGTTTCAGCTGTTCCCGAGCATTGAAGAGCCTTCAGAGACCACATAGCCGTGTCCATCAGCCTAGATGTATTTCACTGGTGTGGCAGGAGACAGTCGTCACAGCTGCAGGTGATGCTGGGCTGACCTGCCTCGTGACCGGGGAGGCTCCCTGGCCCCTGTGCACTGGCTGGGTGGCAGCCACCTCTGACAGGACACCCTGCAGCCGGCTCTCTCTTCTGTGTTGCCACCATCCCTTTTATTGTGACTGGGTCAGTCCTCTCTAACCCTGTTTCGCTTTCTCGTTCTGCAGGGACTTCTCCTGGTCTCCTGGGGGGAACATAATAGCCTTTTGGGTGCCGGAAGACAAAGATATTCCTGCCAGGGTGACCTTGATGCAGCTTCCTACCAGACAAGAGATCAGAGTTAGGAATCTTTTTAACGTTGTAGACTGCAAGCTGCACTGGCAGAAGAACGGAGATTACCTGTGTGTGAAAGTAGACAGGACACCCAAGGGCACCCAGGTGAGCAGGGCCAGGGCAGAGACCTCCCTCCCTCTTCTCACAGGTCCTCGTGGGATTTGGGGTGAGAACCTGTCAGGTCTTTTCTGACCCACCTGATGGCCGAGTTCCCTGGCACATCTTAGCGAGTGTCCTCACATCCAGCTGGCTAGGGCTGTCCTGCAAGACCTTCGTTGGTCAGTGTCACGTTTTGAGGTCATCCATACAGTCAGGCCACCTCCTGTGTTCTCTGGACGGTTAGCACAACTGATTCTTTTGTGTTCTTTTAAATTAGTCATGTGCTTGACAGTTCTGTGCCCAGTTTTTTTTATCTTTCGTTTCATATTTGACTTACCTAAAAAAAAGGGCTAGCTTTTTCCTTCTAATAGAAGTATTTCTCTTCCTTTACCAAAGATATTTTTACTGTGATACAACTTGAATGCCACGAAATTCACCCTTTTATAATCACAGTCACAAGTTGTGCAGCCATCACCATCTTAATTCCAGAACCCTTCCATCACCCCAAAAGAAGCTCCATCCCCATTAGTCTCCCCGCACTCCCCTACCCTCAGCTCCTGGCATGCAGCAGTCACTTAGCTGGCTGATTTCTGTCCTGGGCCTCACGCTGGACACTCCCTGTGAATGCCATCAGATGGTGTCCTGTGTCTGCTGCTCTAAGGTGCACCTGTTTGTGGCAGCCGGGCCTCGCTCCCTGTATAGCCACGTGACCATCGTGGTGGGTGCTCAGGTTCGCTCTGCCCTCACAAGCCCCCAGGAGATGGTGCTGCAGGCGAGACATGTTGCAATAGTGAGGGGGCCCGGCCGAACTTTAGAGCGCCCTGCATGGTTTCATAAGCAATTTGTGGTGTGGGCCCTTTTGGGATGAGTGTGACCTGAGGCCTGTTCTTTGGAGTAGAACTGGGCCAGACACTGCAGTTCTTTCTCAGCACCTGAGAGCCCACCAGCCTCTGGGCGTCCTGTGTCTACCAGGTGTGGGAGAACCCTGAGTTCGCAGCTGCTTCTTTGACTTTAGTCTTCTTATGTGTCACCTTCCAGAATGTCACTCCTTTTTATTTCTCTCACTAGGGTGTTGTCACGAATTTTGAAATTTTCCGAATGAGAGAAAAACAGGTACCTGTTGACGTGGTGGAAATGAAAGGCAAGTCCTTGGGGGCTCGTATCTGTGCTGCTTTCCACACAGCATCAGAATTCAGGGTGAATTCATAGCCTAAGAACCTGGGCAGGACTGGAGCTCCCACTTGGAGTGCAGCCCCATCTGAGCATGAAAACGTGCTTATCAGTCAGTCAGGCTTCTCTTTCATCCTGCTCTGCCGGCTCACCTTCCCTGCCATCATCCACTGCCACCACCCCAGCGCAGCGCCGCACCGCGCCGCGCACTGTGTGCGCCCTCAGCGGAGCTCAGCCGTGTGCTGTGTCTGTTTCTGTTCCCTGGGAGAGGAGGGGAGGCCAGAGCGGGGAGCTGCCACCCTGTGCCACTCTTGTGGATCCTTCCTCACCCTCAGAGCAGCCCCACTCAGCAGTGAGCGCTGCTCCTGTGCCATCTGTACACGAGTTTACGGGTTGAGTAGTGACTGTTCCTCTTCTCTGGATGTTTTCGCAGAAACCATCATCGCCTTCGCGTGGGAGCCAAATGGGAGTAAGTTTGCTGTGCTGCATGGGGAGGCCCCTCGGATATCTGTCTCTTTCTACCATGTGAAGAACAATGGCAAGATCGAGCTCATCAGTAAGTGCCCGTGCCCCGCCCCCCAGGTGGGCTGAGCCTGGAGCGTTGTGGGGAGCCCCGGGGATGTCCTGGCCATGCCTGCCCGAGGGCCGTGGTGCTGCCGGACCCCTGCTCGCTGCCTTTGGTTCCAGTGAATTGAGTCCCTCTCTTCCTCGTGTGTCTGCAGCTGCTGTCTCTGGGCTGAGGTCACAGGCCCCTGGGTCTGGGTCTGCGTGCCAGAGTCCACACCTCACTCCCTGTTGTATCATGGGCAAGAGCAGGCCCGGCCTCTGCCTCCTCAGCAGTGCTGGCGGTCTGACTGGCAGCTCCTCCCTCACTGTCCTTGGTGCTCCACACGGCACACCCACTGATGGTGTCAGGGTCAGTCCCCCATGAGGGCAGTGGGCTCCCTGCCGGACAGCACGTAATGCCTCAGGAGTGGCTTTTCCTGACATGCTTGAACAGTGTGGTGTCACTTCCTGGTGCTTAACCACAGCATTGGTCACTGTCACAGGGCTGGGGCAGGAAAGGACACGGGCAGTTACTGCAGGAGTGCTATGGTCATTGAGTGGGTCAGCGGCACATAGCCGACCTTCGACCTTGCAGTAGGGCTCTCTCCTGGAAGGGTCAGTGGGGGTGTTAGGGTGACCCTTTGTGCCCCTCATGGCTGAGGGTACTGATTTTGGAGGACACGCCGAGGGGCTCTCCTTTTAGGTTTAAGGGTCTGCACTGAGTGGCGAGCCCCTGGGGAGGCTGGCTTCCCGGGTGGAAAGAGCAGGGTGGGCTCTAGGCTGTGCGAGGCACGCTGGATCCGATGCTCTGGCGTAGGATCCTGTGATGACAGAACCTGCGTGCTGCCGGTGTGAACGCAGAATCTCATGCCAGTGGTACTGTCTCTCCCTGCCCTCTTTGAGGTGTCCCAAAACGAGGGTTTTCTGGTCCTGGCGCACCACAGCAGATGGATGGCGCAGTGTTTGGTGGCCCTTGGTCTGGCTGTGCTTTCGCAGAGGTTGATGGCATCTTTCTTTCAGAAATGTTCGACAAGCAGCAGGCAAACACCATCTTCTGGAGTCCCCAGGGGCAGTTCGTGGTGCTGGCTGGCCTGAGGAGGTGGGTTCTTGCTGCCTGCCGCCCAGAACCCGTGTTCCGCACCCTCATCTGAGTGGTGACAATAGGGCTTTCACTCCTCAGAAGCCAGAGTGCTCCCAGGACGGTCAGCTCACGTCCAACCCTGGGGCAGCACTCTGCCCTCACCCCTGGTGGGGTGTCCCACACGCAGACCGGCCCAGACCTGGCTGAGCACAGTCACTAGCAGGGACTTTTTTTTTTTTTAACGGACTGATGATGTATCTGCGAGTTGTGACTGTTGTGGGCAGACAAGTCCCCTTCTGGTCACCTAGTGTCCCTTGAGTAAAACCTGCATCTTCTGGTAGGAGGACTGTCGTCAGGTGGCCTCTGCTGTGAGCCAGGAGGATATGCTCCGGCCCTCCCGACCCTGTGGTTCCCTGGGATGTCCCTGCTCTCCTTGCTGACGCTGTCTTGGGGGCTTAACCTTCCGTCTCTGGGAGCAGCTCCTGTGGACACAGCAGTGCCTCCTGGGCCCACGGGGACTGTGCCGTTAGCCTTCTGCACCCCCTCACAGCCAGAGCTGCGTGTGCAGAAAACGTGGTCCAGGTGACATCTGCCTCCTCTCCCCCCAGTATGAATGGTGCCTTGGCCTTCGTGGACACTTCTGACTGTACGGTCATGAACATCGCAGAGCACTACATGGCCTCCGACGTTGAGTGGGACCCGACGGGGCGTTACGTCATCACCTCCGTGTCCTGGTGGAGCCATAAGGTGTGGGGAGCGCGGGGCCCAGGTGTGGAGGTGGGCTGTGCCGGGCTGGCGGCTGCCACTGGGCCTCCCTGCTGCGTGCCTGAGCTGCCTGAGCGCTGCAGCCGAGCAGCTCGGACGGCCGCCTTTTCCCCGAGGCTTGGCGTTCCGGTTCCTCTGGCTGTGGACTGTCAGCCGCATCTGAGCGCCTGTTGTGGCGCTTCGAGCCGGTCCGAGCCGCCCGTCAGGTGGGCAGAGCACTGAGAGTGGCCCTCGGTGTAGGGTTTCCCAGTCCAGCCCTCACTATGCAGCCAGCACCTGCCCAGAAACCCTCCTCCAGTGGGGGCAGGAGGCGCCATCCTGCTTTATCAGGGCTTCTAGGTGTGATGGTGTCCCTGAACTGTCGTGGTTTGGACCACACTCATCTGGTCCCCTAGCCTGCTAAGCCTCTTGTGCTGTGTCCTCCCTGGCACCTGATGTGGCCCTCCCTGGATGGGACATGTATCAGGGTTTGGGCTTCCTGCCCTTCAGGTGACCCCAGCTCACATCCCAGAGTGACCCACCCCACTGGGTGTCACTCAGTGAGCTGTAACTTCCCATCGTTTCCCAATGACCGGCCTCACCTTGGCCTGTGTTTGAGGGCCTTGTCTCTTCCCTCTGTAATGGAAAGGGCCTGGCTGGTTCAGGCCGTGTCCTGGCATCGGGTGGTGTGCCTGGCACAGTCCACAGGGGCGGGACCCCGCCTCCATCCCAGTGGTCCTGAGAGGATGTCCGTCTCGGCTGGTCAGTGTGGGAGAGGCGGCCTGAGTCAGAGAAGGGGAGGCAGGAGTGGGCGCCTGATGCCTCAGCCTGGACCCCACAGGGCAGGAAGTGCATTCTTCGGGAAGATCCATTCCCTTTCGAATCTCAGCAGACAGCTCCATCTTGAGAACTTGGAGAAACACGCTGCCAGGTCGGAGTTGGTTTGAAGGGCCACACTGCCGAGTACCCCCGTCTTCCCACCTCACCCACAGCCCTTGTGTTTCTTATTCGATTTAATGGTCTTGATTGGTGGAGGTGCTGGCACTGGAACCTGCTTGCGCAGTCGGTGATAGCCCGCAAGAGCAGACGGGGTCGTTCTTGGAGAAAGGAATGGACTTTAGCAATGTGCGTTTATGAAGTCCAACTGCCCAGCATTGTAGTTTCCTCGGCACTCTTCTTGGTCTGTGGTGTGCTGGACGGGGCTGTCCCCGGTGTGCCAGGCTGCACAGCTGCCTGCGTGGAGAGTCTGCAGCAAAGAATGCCAGATGATGTGGGTTCCCTGGGCCAGCCCACGCCTGAGAGGCCTGCAGTGTGGCCTCTAATGACACAGGCATCTGTCTTAGTGGCTGGTGCTGAGTGTGAGCTCATGCAGGCCTGCGCACATGGGTTTCTTTGCAGCAGTGCCTCCCAGACGTTGACACCATACTGGACGGGCTGGTGCCCAGAGTTCTGAGCCAAGCGGTTAGGCGGTCCGTTGAGGTGCAGACCACAGTCTCTGTCTTGGTGATCTCAGGTCGACCGCCACCTTCTTCTCCCTCCAGGTAGACAACGCCTACTGGCTGTGGACCTTCCAGGGGCGCCTTCTGCAGAAAAACAACAAGGACCGCTTCTGCCAGCTCCTGTGGCGACCACGGCCCCCGACGCTCCTGAGCCAGGATCAGATAATGGTCTGGGCTAGGGGCAGGGACAGTGACCTCCAGGAGAAGGGTCCCCACTGTCATGGGGTGGGAATGAGTGAAAACAGGCCTGACGGGGGGGGCCCTGGAAGAGACGCAGGAGTGCCAGGAGCACCTGAGGTCTCAGTGCTGGCACCACGCTGTGCCCCCGCTGCTTGTGCGGTGCGCAACGCCAGGGTCTTGGAGTCGTGTGGGGTCAGAAGAGCCGCCTGTGCAGCTGCGCTCTGACTGAGAATACTCAGCGACACTCGGTCCCAAGAAATGGGGGTGCGGAGAGAGACGGTGTTGGGGAGCCATTGGGAGGCTGGGCTCTTGGATCCTTGAGGACATTATTCCATTTTGGCAACTTTGGAGAATGCATTTGTGGGTCCTGCTTTGAGTGTCACACTTAAGTCCTGACTGGCTTGTCTCTGTTTCAGCAAATTAGAAAAGATTTGAAGAAATACTCAAAGATCTTTGAACAGAAGGATCGTCTGAGCCAATCCAAAGCTTCCAAGGTTAGCCCATCCCCAGGACAGGTTTCCCCGGGCCGCATCCCTTCCCGCCGGCTGGCTTAGTGACGGTGGGGGGACATGAGAGAAGGCGAGAAGCCACCTTGCACCCGTCTGTGCTGAGTGGGAGTCCTCCCCCGAGGAGGGTCCCTGCTGATGGATCTCACTGGTTCAGCAAAACAGCGATGATGGTGAGTCAGGTGTCGTCTGCCGCCTCTCCATGTCTTGTAGGAGTTGGTGGAGAGGAGACGGACCATGATGGAAGATTTCCGAAAATACCGGAAAATGGCCCAAGAGCTGTACGTGGAGCAGAAAAGCGAGCGTCTGGAATTGCGAGGAGGTGACTTTCTTGGCCAGAAACTGCTGAAGGCTGCGTTTCAGATATTTTACTGCTTTTGCATGTTCACGCCCCGGTTTCCAGTAGACAACAGGTGTCACCTAGAGTCGCTCTTGGTTGCCGGGCGCCTGCTGGTCTGGTGGCCCCGCAGTCCTGGCAGCCCTCCCCTCTGTCTCGTCAGGCGTGGACACGGATGAGCTGGACAGTAACGTGGATGACTGGGAGGAGGAGACCATCGAGTTCTTCGTCACTGAGGATATCATTCCTCTTGGGAGTCAGGAGTGACTGCGGCACTGGGTAGGATGCCCTGTGGGGTCAGGACGCAGAGCTGGGGTGGTGGGTAGACACTCCCAGCTCACTCAGGTGGTAACTGCTGACACCTCATGCTGACGGCAGGACTCATGGCCCCTCTTTGCAGTCTCGCCCTTCTTGCGCCGGAACCGAGCGTGTCCCCACAGGAGCCTGTGCGGCCTGAACCCCGTGCCCTCGCCTGGACGGCCCACCAGGCTCCATCTCCACCACTGCTGTGCCTTCCACCCTGGAGCCACGGGGAGCTGTCCGGCACTCTTCACGTTTCTTGTTTGGTTTTACTCTGCACCAGTGCTGCAGCGGATGGCCCTGCCATCCCACCTCGAGCACTCACCCTGAGGATCGTGACCTTGTGCGGGCCATGCCAGGTCCTGCCCTGCCACTCAGGCTGCGGCAGGGTCTCTGAGCACCTGGACATGAAATAAAGACAACGTATATGAAAAAGCTGTCTTTCTCCTCTCTTTAAGCCTGGATAGCGCCTTGAACTTGGTGCCTTTCCCCCTCCCCAACGCGAATCCCTCTCCTGTTCGGGTCGCGTTGCTTGCTGAGGGAGACCTCCCCTTTCCTGCAGTCTCATAGGGGTGAAGACTTGCATTGAGCCACTTCAGCTACTGCCATGGGGTATCTTCAACCCCCAGCTTCTCCCTCTGGAGGAGGTTGGTCCCCACGTCTGTCCCAGTGTCTGCCCTCCTGCGACATCCAGTCCGCAGCCATGGCGCCGGCCCACCTAGATCTCTTGGGGTTGGAACTCAGCTGCTGCTGAATGGGGTCCCACAGTACTCCCCCAGCTTTCTTGCGTTCTCTGCCCCATCTTGTCCTCGTCCTCTGCACACTTTCTAGTAGTTCGTTTCCTCTCAATATTAACTGGTTGTACCACGACCTAGTTTTCTAATTTCACAGCACTAAGAAGAAAAAGGTTTGTATTTGATAGTAGCATGTTCAGCAGCCTTCAGAAACCTCACGTGCTGGTTACAATTGTTTTACATAATTTGTAAATAAAGGTGTTTCTCAAATGCGTGCTTGCGTGAACTTGCTGTGGAAGTTGTTTTCCTGGGGCCTGCCTTACCTAGAGGACATCCCCCACCCATCGTATTGTAGGGGCTAAGGGGCCCCCGCACCTTGACGGGCCACTGGCGGGTGCTGGTCCCAGTCACCCTGCTGGCCTCTCCAGAGGCAGTTGTGATGGAGGCCTGCTTCACTTTGGTGCTTACCCACCTGGGCTCCAGCAGCTGCTGTCAAGGAAGGGGCTTGGTAATAAGGAGCACGTCTCCCTCCCTTGCCTTCCGTGGCAAGGACAACCTGGAGTTGACCGCGTGCCAAAGAAGGGGCAGGATGCTGGGCCCGGCCCTGTTCAACCCACTGCCGGAGGGCCCTGCAGACCCAGATGGCAGGTGGCCTGGAGCTGGCCATTCGGTCTCAGTCTCCGCTCTGGTCTCAGCCCCAAGCTTCAGGTTCCCATGCCTGGTGCATCCAGCAGGGTGAGTGGGGTGCTGTCCGTGCCAGCCCTGGTGCCTGGGGTATCTCCCTGAAGGAGTGGAAAAGTCAAAAGCTAGGCAGTGGATACTACACCTGCGCCTTGTTTGTCTGGCCCCAGCGTGGCAAGGGGTGGAAGTCATCCTAATAACCAGAGACCTGGGGTCATGTCCAGGTTTCTTCAGAAGCCCACTTCTGGAGACCCCCCCTCACAGCCAAACTGATTAAATGTGGCCTTTGTCCCCGCGGTGGGAAATATCTGCCTTTTCTGTGACGGCTACTCTGCCCTGGCAGGGGTGGGTGCGCTGGATAGGCTGTGAACAGTAAGCCCTCCTCTCAGCAGCCTCACCTCAGCAGGCCCACCTGAGGCCAGGTGAGGGCTGGGGCAACAGACAGGTTCTGCAGCCCATCGCCCTGCCCCCTACAGCCAGGCTGGGGCCCCTGGGGCCCAGGGCTACAGTGACGCTGAGCTAGGCAAGGGCTGGGCTCCAGGGGGTGACGGGGCTGATGTCACGGGGTGGGGCGGGGCTGACAGCGGACGTCTCTTCAGGATAGCAGGGAGCGTCCAGCTCACTATGCCCTCCCGCCCCACCGGCCCCTCCCCGGCCCGGGGCAGCCCGGCCTCCAGGGATGTGGAGCACAAGGACCAGCAGCTCACGGTGAGGCCCCTGGGTCCCCAAACGGTTCGACAGCCAGGCTAGGCTGCCCCTCCTTGTTCCCGGCCTCTCTGGATTTGTGCCAGCTGCTCACTCACCCAGGAGTTCACCCAGGAGCCTTCTGCACCCACCTCCACCCCAAGTCTCCAAGCTCCTTTATTCCGCCTTCGAATCTCACCCCCGGTGGTTGGGCCTGGACCACGACCAGATGGGTGGGGAGGCCCTGTGAATCCTGGCCAGACCCAAGGTCAAGGACTTAGGCCAACTGCAGGGTCATCTAGAGTCCAGGCCTGGGGTCAGGAGTCCCCAAGGGCTGCCTGCAAGACACCGAGGAGGGAGACAGAGTAGGATGGAGAAAGTACCGGTGCGGGTGAGGTGGCAAGACTCCACGCCACTATGTGACCACCTCCGTGGGCCTCAGTCTCCTACTTAGACTCACCTCTTGAAGGGTCAGCGTGAGGCTTGAACAAGGTCATGTACCTGTGAAGTCAGAGCCGGGGTGGGGACTCTGGTGAACATGGTTGGTGGGGGGGCAGGACCAAGGGGGCTTGGGGTGACGTGAGAGCACCTCCTCCACAGGTGGCGCTGCGGATCCGCCCCCTGAATGACACAGAACTGGAAGAGGGAGCCACTGTCATCGCTCACAAAGTGGGGGACCAGGTGAGGCTGGGGGCAGAGGGTGAGGCCACGGTGTTGGGGTAGCCTCTGCATGAGAATGAAGCAAGGTCCGGGTGGTCCCCGGCCTCTAGTGAGAGGGAAGAGGCAGAGTCTAGCAGTGTGACTTGGAATAAAAGGAGGCCTGGGGGGCGCGGGATGGTGGAAGCAGAGCAAATTCCTGGTCACAGTCTAGATCCACAGATTTATTTTTTTAAAGGAAAAGTGCAGGCAGGAACGAAGGCAAATAAGCAAGCAGGCAGGAAGAGAGAGAAGGAAGCATCTTTATTTGGTTGTTCACACTGGCCGTTTGCCCCCTTGCCTGGGATTCAAACCCAGGGGTATGTGGCTTTCTCCTTTGGAGGTGATGAGCCTAACCGCTGCTCCGCCAGCCAGGGCACGCAATCCACGGGTTTGAATGGCACGCCCCACCTCAGAGACAGTGTCAAGAAGCGCACTGCCGAGGTCAGCACAGAACAAGTTCAGGTCCATCGAGATTTCTGTCCAGTGACTGGAGTCTCCAGGTGCCGCTAGGAAGCAGCTGTACTGGATAATTTGAACGTCGTTCAAGGAGTCTTTGCACTCCAGGCAAAGTACCAGCATCAGGGGAGCCCCAGGCACAGCAGCAGGTGGGGGGCCTGTCCCAACCTGGCAGCAAGGAGCTGCAGGTGACACTGCCAGTGGGTGAGTGACCAGAGGCTGGTGTATCAGTGTGGGTCTCAGTGAGAACTGACCGAGACAGGAGAGGGGTGGAGTCGAGGGACACAGAGTTTCGCACAGAAGGTTGAACTAAGCCTGAAAATGTTCTACGGAGTCACAGTGCCAAAAACACTGTCACCTACATTCATGATGCAAATGCACTGAATGCTGGTCAGGAAGCCATATCCTCAGGAAATGCAGAGAAGGGACCAAGACTGGGGAGACAGTTCCCATGGAACTCAGATATGGACCATAAAACCTGAAGCGTCAGCAAAAGGGTTGGGGCACACAGGACAGGGGTGGGACCGCTTGTTCATACGTGTGTCACCATATTGAAACAGCATCGGTCAGAGGAATGGCAGCAAACCTTTTAGAGAACTTGCAGACGATCATCACTTGCTGAAGTCAACAGTGGCTCTCAAAATAGTGTCACTAGTCCCCATCTTACGGCATTTACCCCTCATGGGCCTGACTGGCCTCTGAGGGAGGAAAACGCCCCACTGACATTTGGCTTGTTTGCGGCTCTCAGAGCTGGGAGGGACCCACTGGCACCAGGCCCAGTGTCTTCTGGGGAGCGGGAGGGTGCTGGGCAGCTTCGCGGGCATTTCTGGATGCTTCTCTCGAGGGCAGGACTTCTCCCACTCCCTGGCTGTGGGAAGTGGGTGACAGGGAAACAGGACACTCTGGATTTCATGGGACGGGCTTGCTCTGAGGCACAGAAATGAAGTGTGTGCTTTGTGAGGAAGTGTTGTAGCTACTTGGAACTTCAAATTTTTCAGCAGCGTGACCCTTCTGAAATGTGTGTAAACACACGCACGCACACACATAGAGCGAGAATGGGTGGCAGGGAGAAGAGAAAGATGCATCTTTATTTAGTTATTGTTTATTTGGGTCCCCTTTGTCTCAAACCCCGGTCCCTGGACCCCGCATGGCCCACACCACAGCTGTCTGAGCCGCCTGCTCCCTCAGGGCACCCCAGTGTGCATTTCTTCAAAACCAGAACACTTCTGACCCTGATTCACTGACCAATCAAGAAATAAATATGGATACAACACTACCTAACCTACAGAGGTAGCCAAATTTTGCTAACTTTTCTCCATAGTCATTTAGGGCAAAAGCAAACCAAAAAAAAAAAGTTTTTCTGCTTCAGGACCCAGTGCAGCTGACGTTTCCATACATGGCACTCAGTGTTGTATACGGTACCTGACGGCCTGCACCGGGTCACCATCATCCCACTTCACAGGTGGACAGCTAAGGCTGAGGACTTGAGGGGACTGTCCAAGGCCCCCAGTGGACAATGGGGGCTGCAGGTCCGGAAACCAGTCTGTCTGGGGTAGGACAGTGTGAGGGACCCTCTTTCCTGAGATCCCCACCCGTGGAAGAGAAGAAATGCAGTGAGGAGAGAGGGTTAGTTGATGTCATGGAAAAAGAGCTGGCCCTGGGCCAGCACAGCCCGAGCCACCCCACTCCGTGGGCTCTGGGGACAGGACTGCTGTCCATCCCTCTGGTCCCAAATGGAGGGCAGGAGCAGCAGTGATCGGGGGCAGAACTCTGGGTCTGTCCAGTTGTACCCCCAGGTCCCCCAGGCCAGGAACCGATGTCAGGTAAACAGCTGGTGCCCGTTACCCTGCCCCCAATTCCTGGGAGAGGCTCCCTTGAACCTGGTCCCCGGGGCCATGGAGCACCTGCCTTCATAATTGCAGGCTTCTGAGAAGGCGGTGTCCCAGGGGAGGGGGCAGCCAAGCGAAGAAGAAGCAAGTGGGCCCCTCCCTCCTCCCCTGTCCTGTGGGCAGCAGAGCCCCTTGGTGGGAAGGAGTGAAGGAGGTGTGCATGGCACACTCTCAAGTGCCCAGCCCCCCTCCCCGCTGCCCCAATGGTTCGTGGGCGCCGTCCTACAGAGCTTGGGGAGAGGCTGACCCTGGTCCACTGACTGCACCCTAGTGTGGAGACGGGAGATCTGCCCACCCCCCAGAAAGTAGAGAGCGTGTCTGGGGGGCACTCCTCCAACACCCTGGCTGAGCACAGAGGTCTGCAGCCCATCTCAGAGTCAGGCCAGGCCCCTTCGTGTGGTGGTCCAGGGCTGGAGCCAGGTCTGGAGACCTTCAGTTTCTGGGAGCAGCCTCTCTCCGACCCTGCCTCTCTCTGCTCCTAGATGGTGGTGCTCATGGACCCCGGGGAGGACCCTGAGGACCCGCTGCGTACACACCGGTCCCGGGAGAAGACGTTCATCTTTGACACTGTTTTCGACCAGCACGCATCACAGGTGCCTTCCCGCCCTCACCCCAGGTCAGGCGTCGCCAGTATGGAGCCCCTGGGAAGACACAGTGGCCAGCTGGTCTCATTGGTGTCTTCTCACAGAGGTCTCCCTGATGAATAAGGTTTGTGCTTGAGTCATCCAAGACAAGTAGCAAAAGGCCCTTTCCATAGGTGCTGTGGGCCACCAGGTGTGCCAGCATTACATATGTTCTCACTCAGTCATCTGTCTGTCTGTCTGTCTGTCTGCCCATCCATCTACTCATCCATCCATCCGCCCACCATCCACCCATCATCTATCCATCCATACATCTATCATTCATCCATTCACTATCCATCAATCCAACATCTACGCATTTATGCATCCACCCACCATTCACATATTCATTCACCCACTTATTCATTCATCCATCCATCCACCCGCCACCCATCCATCATCCATCCACCTGCCATCACCCACCATCCATCCATCATCCATCTATCTATCCATCATTCATCCATCCACTATCCAGCCATCCAGCATCCATGCATTTATGCATCCACCCATCATTCACCCACTTATTCATTCACCCATCCATCTATCCACCTATCCATCCACCATCCATCCATCTATTCACTCACACACCCATGCATCCACCTGTCCATCCACCATCCATCCATCTATTCACTCACACACCTGTCCATCTGTGCTGTCCACCCTGAGGCTAGAACACAGGGCCCGCGTCCCAGAATAGGAGACAGCAATAAGCAAGTAGAAACAACTTGGTGTTAAGTGTAAGCGGTGGGACATGTGATAGTGATGGGGGCCTTGTGTGGGAGGGAGGTTTCCTTGAAGACCAAAGGAGGAAGGAGCCAGGATGAGGACAGAGCAGGGATGATGTCCTGGAGGCAGTGGCAGCCTTCTCATGTCACAACGCAGAGCCAGAGTCTCCACAGGGTCACACAGTGACCCAGAGCTGGGTGCCTGGACCCATTGTCAGGTCACCCTTCTCACCTGTATCTTTTCTAAAGATAGTGTTCAGCATGTCACCTGACCCTTGCCTGTGAGAAGGGCCTGGCCACTGCATGGTACAGAGGGGATTCTGGGGCTGAGGACAGTAGGACACAGAATGAAGGACACTCACTCCTGAGCCTGACAGAGCAGGATTGAACCCAACCCACCTAGTGTCCCTGTGCTTGTCCAGAGGGGATAGGACAAGGGCCAATACCACATGGTGGCCTCTTCTAGTGACCAGGTCCCTTGTCCCTGTCCATTTGTCTATCTGCAGGAAGATGTTTACTACGCTACCACACAGCATTTGCTGGACGGCGTCATCTCTGGATACAATGCGACAGTGTTTGCCTATGGCCCCTCAGGTAGGCACAGGTGCGGACTGAGCAGAGAACAGGGCTGGCGGTGCAGAAGTCTTCCTGACCGCAAAGCCCCTGCTGCGTGTGTTCTCTGTGCCCAGGGCTCCTTCATCCTGCAGCAGCCACCCCCTCGCACAGAGAGGTATAGAGATCCGCCAAGGTCACACAGCTGGTCCTGCGAATCTGGTTCAACCTGAGCCTGCACTGTGCTGTCCAGGAGCCATGATTCTTCTCCGCGAGGACTAGTCAGGCTCAGCAAGCACCCCCAAAGCTGTACTCCCGCTCTCCTCCTGGAAAGCAGACTTCAGAGGCTCAGCGCAGGGCGTCCCTGGCCTGTGCAATCGGGCAACGGAGGCCGGGCAGCTTGCTCTAGCTCACTGCTCATTCGCCCACTAGTTCTTTTCATGAAGGCAGTGAGCACCAGCTACGGGCCCGCCCTCGGGCGGAGAGAGCAATGTGGCCCCCGCCTCCTTGGGGCCAGCATGAGGCGGCGGGGCAGTGGGGGCGGGGGGCGGACAGGTGGCTGCCCCCAGGAATGGCAAAGATGTGAATTCTCCCTTATAAAAACAGTATAGTCACCTTGCAGAGGGTGGAGAAGCACAGCCCCCTGGCGGATCTCCACGCCCAGACACCCCAGCACCCAACTCAAGCTTCCGTTCTCTGGGTCCGGGGTTTCTTCCAGAGTTGCCAGCAGACTGTTCACACAGTTTTGTGGGGGTTTTTGTTTCCAAAGAGGGAAATGAGCATGAGGAGGGAGGCTGGGAGAGTGTGGGGGTCAGTTTGCACCACAAAGGCGACAGGTGCGAGCAGTTCAGGGTGGCAGCGCTCCTGGGGTCCAAGCCCCCTGAGAGCCCTGGCGGGTGTCTTCAGGCGCAGGGAAGACCTACACCATGCTGGGCATGGACGCGGAGCCCGGCATCTACCTGCAGACGCTCACTGACCTCTTCCAGGCCATCGAGGACACCCAGGGTAACCTGGAACACAGCGTGTCCATGTCCTACCTCGAGGTGAGCCTGCCCACCGCTGCCGCACCTTGTCTGCCAGCAGCATGCGCCACCCCAGCGCCCTTGGTGGTGGAGACCTTGCCCTCAGGCACTGAGATTTCGGCGCCTCTGCACCCCCGTGGCGCCACTGTGAGAACCTGTGCTGCTTTTGCACCAAAGTGACTTTATTTCCAACTTTTCTGTCTCCTCTCAGATTTATAACGAAGTGATCCGGGATCTTCTCAACCCATCCTCAGGGTTTTTGGAGCTGCGGGAAGATTCTAGGGGCAGCATCCAGATCGCAGGCATCACAGAGGTCTCCACTTCAAACGCCCAGGAGGTGAGCGTCCCGGGGCCTCAGTGAGACATGCAGCTCAGCCACAGCAGCCACACCCTGCAGGCCTCCCTGGACACTGCTGGTTCAGGTTCAGGCACAGATCCTGGGCCTGAGCTTGGCACCCGGAGTGTGCTCTCCTAGCCTGCGCTCAGGGCAGGCATCGCTCACAGGTCACACCTGGTCCCTGCTCTGCGGCAGGTGCGGGTTGGGGAAACTTTCCACACAGCCACAACCAATCAGAGTCGGCTCCAAGTTCAGAACCCCTTTGCCATCCCAATCTCGGGCGATGGTCCCTTCTGTCTGCCTTCCTCTCAGCTCCGCCCCAGGGGTGGACCTCCCAGACCGCTCAGAAATCAGCAGTGCCTCTTTGTTGCCCAGCCATGCTGGCCTAAACCCAAACCCATGCCCCTTGTGGTCCTGGGAGGGAAGACTTCCTGTCTATTCCGTTTTTAAGAGAAAAGAAAGAAACATTTAGGAAGCATTATTTTTTTAAAGGAAAGGTGCAGAAGGAATGAAGGTGAGCAGAGGCAGGCAGGAAGAGAAAGGATGAAGAACCCTTTTATTTATTTTTATTTAGTTGTTCATCTTGGCTGTTGCACCCTGGCCCCTGGTGTCAAACCTAGGTTCTTGGGATATATGTGGACTGTGTCTGGCAAATACCATGAGGGTGCACCGAGGAAGAACTTTTATGTGTTTGCTTATTTTGCTTGCCCCCTTTTTCATCCCACCCCTCGGTCCACCAGGGGGCTGTGCTCCTGAGATTTTACAAGGGGTGTGCCCCAAAGGTCAGCTTGGCATCTGACCACCTTCCTGACTATTCTTTAATCATGACCACTACAGTCAGTCCTCCCTCCACATGTGCTCTGGTCCTAGCAGGAGCCCAGCACACGGTAGGTGCTCAGCGTGCACATCGGCTCATTTCCGCACTGCATGCATGGCCAGTGCATTCTGCCAGACAGTCAGCTCCACACATCTGCCTGCTCTTCCTTGTGGAACAGGTTCTGTGGGGAAGACATGGGTAATCCACTGGTGATGTCTGCCCTGGATGCGGTTGGGGAAGGTACAGCCCTGTGTCTGCCAATCCACTGGATTCATGGACTCACTGAATCAATGGCTTCATGCTGCAAAATTCTGGCTTCCACTGTGGAGGTGCTGCCACAGGAGCCCCAGACATCAGTCTGCGTGAAGAGTGGCCCGAAGACCTGGGGCACCTCCTTCTCCTGCTGGGTTCTCAGGGTACAGATGGTCCCTCAAGGGCTCTTGATCACTGGTTACTTCTGTGTCCTCAGATCATGCAGCTCCTCACCAAAGGCAACAGGCAACGCACACAGGAGCCCACAGCCACCAACAAGACGTCGTCCCGCTCGCACGCCGTGCTGCAGGTCACCGTACGCCAGCGGAGCCGAGGCGCAGACCTGGCAGAGGAAGTGCGTGTGGGCAGGCTCTTCATGGTGGACCTGGCGGGCTCGGAGCGGGCGTCCCAGGTGCGTGGTCTGCCAGCCTCCTGCCTCTCACTGCTGCGACGCTGTCCTCTGCATGTGCTGTGTGCTCATTCACTGCTCATTCATTCATCCTCTGTACAGGGGCTGCTGGGCGCTCACTGTAGGGAGGGCAGGGCCTGGCTGCCTGGCCAGGGTCAGAGCATTAAACATGTAGTGAACCAATAGAAGATTCTCGGTTCGGCAAGACGAGCAGGTCAGGAGCTGGCTGCCACTAAAAGGTGGTTTGTTCCCTACAGTTCCCAGGCAGGGCTACACAGGGAGGCACCAGCGTCAGTCAGGAGGTTGAAGGATGGGAGGGGAGACTATGGATAAGACTCCGGTTGCCATTTCCCTGGGAGGAATGGACATGGCAGTGTGGGCAGAACGAGGATCTGCCCGTGGGAATGATTCCGTGGGCTCTGGGCCCAGGTGTCCCCAGTTGCAGGGCACCTGGTCTGGGAGATGAGAGTAGGGGGCCGGTGCCCCCGAGTGTGAGGCCCAGGGGAAGGTGGGTGGACTCTGGTTGGGGGTTTGCTTCTGAAAAGCTCAGTCTGAAGCCAGTTGTTTGCCCTCTGGGACCAGTGACCCTGGGAGGACTGTCCCTCCAGGATCAGCAGACCCCAGATGTTGATGCAACAGACGACTGAACGCAAAGGTCGGGGTTGACATGAACACAGACATGGGCACAGGGATTCTGTCTAGAGGTAACCTGGAGTGGTGGAAGGGACACGGGCCTGAGCAGAGGCTGGGACTCTGTCCCAGCTGTGTCCTTGTGCGGAGAGGTGCAACCACATTCCCTAAGACTCAGGCTTGGAGAGGGTACCAGAAGGGGGTCAGGTGCTGGGCCTGGCTCTCTCTCTGCCCCCACTCACTGTGTGTCCTGGGCAGACGGCTGCCCTCGCTAGGCCTTGGCTTTAGCTGAGAACTCCCATGACCTGTGTGGATTGACTTTAGTGTTTGTTCATCTCTCCAGACAGTCATTTCTTTATTTTCTTTAAACTCGGGATGGGAGTTTTATTTTATTTTTAGTTGCTTCATTTTTTCTCTTGTTTACATGCATTTGAGGATATTAAATTTGCACCCTAGTCTGTGCATTTCCCATCACGCCCACTGCCAGCATTCTCGAGCCCTTTATGCCACCCTGTTCCCTCCTTCCTTCCCTCCCTTTGGGACAGGCTATCATTTCTTTGTGGAAAATCACTCTCAAAAGGGTTTGTTCAGCCCCTAACTCTGACACAGCCCGTGTCACGTGAGCCACCCCAGGCCTCAGTCACACTGGCCATGCAGCTCCACCCCACTGAGGGAGACCATGTGAGACCCCAAGAGGCAGGGCAGTTAGCTGGGGACTGATATTTTGACAGATTTGAGATATGTCTGAGGTAAGTAGTTTAGGCCATTCTCCAACCCACACCACTCAAGAGAAAGTCTGGTTGTTTTCTAAAATTTCAAAATAAAAACTGCACCAAAAATGCAGGAACTATGGAAAAGCACAGGATGATAAAGTCCCCATGAAGGCTGCTGGCAGGGTGACCTGTGCAGCGGCCGGTAGCCACGCGGTCTCCTTAGCTCTGTTTGCATCTGCCCTTACTCCTCCACACACAGCCCCCAAGCTGCCCATGTCCAGCTCTGGGAACACATGGCCGACCAGAGGGACAGCTCCCTCATGCAATTAATGTTCTGCAGGGCGGGAGGGCAGCGGGGGCTACTGACCACAGAAAACAGAATATGCCCCAGGGACTTAGTGAGTAGAAGGAAACAAACAGGGTGATGTGGACTATGCGGGGCCTTGGAGAGTGAGGCGGGGCGTCCCCCAGAGGAGGGGCGTCCCCCAGAGGAGGGGCTGTGCTGAGACTGCCAGTGAGGAGGTCCAGTGTGGGGGCTTCCTGCGTAAAACACGCATCTTTTCTTTTCTTTTCTTTTTTAAAGGAAAGGAGCAGGCAGGGATGAAGGCGAGCAGGCAGGCAGGAGGAGAGAGGAGGACGCATCTTTTATTTTTATTTAGTTGTACACAGTGGTTGTTCCTCTCGGACCTGGGACACAAACCCTGCCGGCCTCGGTGACGTAGTGAATGCATGTGCCGATCGAAGGCAGCTACCCGATCGCTACTCCACCAGGGTGCGCTGCAATCCTATTTTAATTAAAAGTCAAATGTTTGTAACCAGGGATTATTCAGTACGGATCTCCCTCTGGTGCATGTCTTTGAGTAGTGAGCATCTTTTCAACAGCAGTGAAGCGCCCCGCCGACCCTCTTCCTGGCTGTGCTGTGCCCCACTAGGGCTCTGCCCACTGCCGTGGGGTCCCGGGCACCACGGCTGTGAGGACCGCGCAGAGCCTGAGCAACAAGGCCCCATGGGGTCTGGTGCCCCACCGGACCCCATGTCCTCCCAGACCTGGGGTGGAGGAGATGTGGGTTGAAAGGACCCTCTCCCGCCAGCCCGGCCTCTCTCTGCCCAGACACAGAACCGAGGCAAAAGGATGAAGGAGGGCGCGCACATCAACCGCTCTCTGCTGGCGCTGGGCAACTGCATCAACGCGCTGAGCGAGAAGGGCGGCAGCCGGACGCAGTATGTGAACTTCAGGGACAGCAAGCTAACGCGCCTGCTGAAGGTACCGCGGGGGCAGTGGGGAGGGGTCAGCGGCCGGGTCTTCAGGACCCAGGACCCAACCTGGGACCCTGAGGGTGGGAAACTCCAGACAATCTCTGGCGCCATGTGACGCCCTCTGTCCCTCTGAGGACATCCAGCCGTGCCAGCACGCTCCCAGGGATGGGTTTACTGCTCGAGAGGCAGCCTGTCACATCACATGGTGGCCATGAGATTCCCTTTTATTGGGAACTAACATGTTCACCTCTAGTCCACACCATGACCGGGCAGAAACAAAGGGGCAAATCCCTCCAGAAATATCCCGGGCATGCCACCTCTGGTCTGACTGCTCCCATGGAGCGGAGTGCAGATGAGTGGGTCTGGAACGGCTGTCCTCGCACTGACTGGCACTGACTCCTTGGCTCCGACACAGACTGGGGTTTGGAGCGGGAAACTGGGACCTGCCTGGGTGGGGAGGCTCCTCCCATCACCCCCACCCTGTGTCTCCCATGAGCAGGACGCCCTGGGAGGGAACAGCCGGACCGTGATGATCGCCCACATCAGCCCGGCCAGCACGCACTTCGAGGAGTCCCGGACCACCCTGCTGTACGCCTACAGGGCCAAGAACATCAAGACCAGGGTGAGCACACTGCCTCACCTGCCCTCCTCACCTGCCCTCCTCGCCTGCCCTCCTCGCCTGCCCTCCTCGCCTGCCCTCCTCACCTGCCCTTCCTCACCTGCCCTTCCTCACCTGCCCTCCTCACCTGCCCTCCTCACCTGCCCTCCTCACCTGCTCTAGCTCTCCTGCCCTTCTTCTCCTGTCCTTCCTCACCTGCCCTTCCTCACCTGTCCTTCCTCACCTGCCCTTCCTCTCCTGTCCTTCCTCATCTGCTCTATCTCTCCTGCTCTTCTTCACCTGCCCTCCTCACCTGCTCTATCTCTCCTGCTCTTCCTCTCCTGTCCTTCCTCACTTGCCCTTCCTCTCTTGTCCTTCCTCACCTGCCTTACTGAATTCAGACCACACTCCCTCCATAGCCTCCAGAGAGGGTCCTTCCTGTCCCTCCCTTCTTTCCTCTCCTGAGGACAGCTCTCACCATGGGGCCATCCCATCCAGGATGATCTCACCTCCAAGGCTGCAGTTACATCTGGAAAGAGCACAGAGGGGCACTTCCCCACAATGTGTGTTTGTACTTTTGGCGCCTGTGCATGGCTGTGAGATGCTCTTTCCCAGGGCAGCCAGTGGCTCTGACGGGCGTGTCCTGTCCCCCAGGTAAAGCGAAACCTGCTGAATGTGTCATTCCACATCGCACAGTACACAGACGTCATCTCTGACCTGCGCAGGGAGATCGAGCACCTCAAGTCCAAAATCGAGAAGCAGGAGAAGGAGAAGAGGAGTGACCCTGGGGTCCGTGATGCCCCAGGTAGAGTGACTGCCCTCTAGGTGTAGTGAGCTCCCCCGCCTAGGGAGAGTGAGCCTGCCCCCCAACCCCCGCTGTGTGGCCCAGCCCCCCTCCCAGCTGGGTGCTTGTCCCCTCCACCCCAGCTCACCACAGGCTCAGTGTACACCTCTATCCCCTCCCTGGGAAATGTAGGGTGTGGACTGTCCTCTGCCTTCTTTTAATTTCCACCCTTTTCACCTTTATTGTCTTTCTCCTACTTTTTCTTTTCTCCCTGTTATTTGGTCTTTCCAAATAACACTTTCCCTGTGGAATCATTCTAGGTTGACGGAAGGGTTGCCGGGACAGGGTAGCGCCCCCCGCACCCCCTGGCCCCAATGTCAGCCTCTGGATTGTGGAACATCAGGCAGACAGCTAGCCTAATGGCCGCATTTCACATCACAGCCTGCACCTCCAGTTCTAGCCCAGTGCTTCCCCCACAGGCAGTTTTCTCTGTGTTCCCATCTCCCCAAACCGTAAAATTATTATTATTAAAAAGGAACACTTGAAAATACCATAGCAAAGTCAGGAAGACACATGGCACACTCCCATGCAGACATGTTTGTATTGGCTTATCAAAATAAGTTTTACCCTAATTTAAAAGGACTTTTAAAAATCAATAAGATAGAGCAACGGTCCAATTAGAAGAATGGGTAATTGCATGAAATGGCATTTCTTAGAAGAATTCCTGTGGCCCAGAAACATAAGAAAAGATTCCCAACAGCTTTAGGAAACAGATACAAATAGAAACAATTTTCACTCAGTGGGCTAGCTAATATTAAAATGTTGGGTAAATATTAAACGTGACCTTTAAGAAGACATGCAAGTAGGAATGAAGGTAAGTGGGCAGGCAGGCAGGAAGAGAAGAGGAAGAAGCATTTGTTTGTTTCGTTGTTCATCTTGGTTATTCTCCCTGGACCCGGGTCTCGAACCCAGGTCCTTGGAATGCGTGTGGACTGATCCTGGCTGACTTATGCCCTATGCCAGTAGGTCATGCCACTATGAATTTTTTTTTTTTTTTTTTAAGGAAAGGTGCAGGCAGGAATGAAGGCAAGCAGAGGCAGGCAGGCAGAAGCACTTTATTTTATTTAGTTAGCTATTCATTGTGGTGGACACACTCCCCCCACCCCTACCCCTACCTCTATCTTGAACTGGTGACCTTGGGACATATGTGGATTACATCTGGTGTGCTAAACTGCCTAGCCACAAGGGTGCACCTTTTGTCCATTTCGAAAATCAGATTATTCACTTTTTGCTATTGAGTTGTATGAGCTCCTTAAATAGTTTGGATATTAACCTCTTAGCCAATATGTGACTTGCAAATATTTTCTCCCACTCCTTAGGTTACCTCTTCATTTACTTGATGGTTTCTATTCCCATGTAGAAGCTTTTTAGTTTGATGTAGTTCCACCTTTTAATTTCTGCTTTTGTTGTTTGTGTTTTTGGTGCCATAAACGAAAAAAAAAAAAATCATTGCCAAGGCCAATGTCAAGGAGCTTTGTTCCTCTATTTTTGAGGAGTTTTAGAACAGCAGGCGTTACACTTAAGTCTTCAACCTGTTTCAAGTTCATTGCTGGAGTAGCATAAGATAGGGCTCCAATTTCATTCGTTTGCTTGTGAATACCCAGTTTTCCTAGCACAGTTCGTTCTTCCCCAAAGAAGTATTCTTGGCTCCCTTATCAAGCAGCAGTTGACTCTACATGCATTTGTTTATTTCTAGGCTCTCAGTTCTGTTCCATTGTTTTTTTTCGTGTGTGTCTGTTTTTATGCCCATAAAGTTGCCCTTTTTATCTTGGGACCATTTTGTCTGTGCAGGGTCTTTTGTGGCTCCATATGAATTTTAGGGTTTATCTTCCTCTTTTGGTGACAAATGTCTTTGGAATTTTAATAGGGATTACATTGAATCTGTAGATTGCTTTGGGTTATATGGATATTTATAATGATATTAATTTTTCTAAACCATGAGAATGGGATATTTTCCCAACTATTTGTGTTTTCTTCAATTTCTCTCATCAATGTTTAATAGTTTTCAATGCAGAGCTTTTATTTGAGAGAGAGGAAGAAAGGAAGAGGGGGAAGAAACATCTTTATTTAGTTAGTTGTTCATTTTTGCTTTTTTCATCCATCCCTCGGTACCAAACCTGGGTCCTTGGGCTCTGTGTTGTCCATACACCAGCATCTCAGCCTCCTGTGCCACAGGGCATGCCCTAGTATGGAGATCTTTCACCTCTTGTTTAGATTTATTCCTAAGTGTTTTATGGGTTTTGATGATATTTAAATGGCACTGTTTATTCTTCAGTTAGTTTATTGTTATTGTCTAGAAGTACAACTTTTTATCTCATTTGGGAAGAAAAGGAATGAAGGTCCTATTTGTGGTCAAGCATGCAGTTCAACTATGGCCCAGGTGCCACTGCTCCTGGTGCAGCCGGCTCTCTTCCTGCTCCCAGTCACCCTCCCCACCCATGACACAGAGGAGAGCCGCCTGCAGATGGACAAGATCCGGGCCCAGCTCATCGGGGCCTTTAAGGAGCAGCTGGAGATGCGGCGCAGCCTGATGGAGCTGGAGAATGCCAACATCGAGTTGCACGTTGACATGTCCCGCCACCTGCTGACCATTGCAGAGTGAGTGTGCCCACTGTGGGCGTCACCAGGGCTCCTGCGTCCATCCCGACAGGACAGGGCCAGCGGGACTAGAGGGCTCTGCTGGGAGCTCCTGTTTTGATAGCCAGTCTTTTACTGCCCGCAGGCCCAAGGGGATTCAGCCCAAGGCACCCTGTCTCTCAGGCAGGACTGCTGGCCTGGTGCTCGTTTGCTTGCCTGCCTGGTAGCTAAGCTGGGTGAGTGGGAGAGGCCTTTGGGCCCCTGAAGTCTCCTTCATGGGATCTCAAGTCTGAAGTCAGCCCTGGCAGGTCAGCCTGGATCAAGAGACATGGACCCAGGAGAAGAGACAGGGACCCAGACATGCTATGTGTGTGCCCAGGGCTGGTGCCCACTCAGCCAGGGTTCAAATGTCCTGCACTCTCTGGCTGTTTGTGCCAACAGTGTGCAGGCTGCCCACACAGACAGGCCGCCCCTGCAACTTATCCCTCCTCCTCTGCCCCTGCGGGTGGAGGGCTCTATTGGCAATGACCCAAACCAGGGCCTTGCCTGGGACTGCCCCCGACAAACCAGGACATATGTCTCCCCGCTGCGTGCACCTCACCTAGAGCTGTCATTTCAGTCCATTTCACCTCCCATCCCCATCCCTCCTCCTGTTGCCTGTCTGGGAATTTTTTTGTCTTAAAGGAAAGTTGCAGGCAGGAATGGAGGCAAGTAGGCAGGCAGGCAGAGTATGATTTATTTTATTTAGTTGTTCATCTTGGTTGTTTCCTCAGATGTAGGATGTGAACCCGGGTCCTTGGGGTGTATGTGAACCATGAATGGTGGATCTAACTGCTAGGCCACCAGAGTGTGCCTCTGGGAATATTTGTAATCTCACAGCGTGATACTGACCTTCCACGTGAAAGGGTGCTCTCGGCCCCCCATGGCCCTTCTGGTTTGGGTCTGACCTGGGACACAGTCTATCCCCACAGGCCCCAGGCATCCACTCTTGTCCAGCAGAGGGAAGTGGCTCCGAGAGAGAAAGGGTGGCCCACAGTCACTGGACAGCCTGGGTGGGCTGCACTTGTCCCTCGCTGCCCTTGCTTCTTCATTTCCTTCAGTTGTCCGTGAATGTTTGTGCTTTATAAATACAGTGAGTGTCCGCTCACTCATTCTTCCCCATTTTCATGCCTTTGCCTGTGTGTAGGCCAGTGGGATCCACCCAGTCTGAGGTGATGTGTGTACTCTGACCCCTGACCCTCTGTCGTGGCTGCAGCTGGGAGCGGGAGAAGGCCCACCAGGCACACAGGGACAGGACGCCCGAGAGGGACGAGGAGCCAGCAGAGGCTGAAGCGGATGGAGATGAGGGCGAGTCCTCAGAGCCTCACGAAGTGACTCTGGCCCGAGAGGAGGTCAACATGCTCTTGGCTGAGCAGAGGAAAACCATGGCCCTTAAGGTGAGAGAGGGACCTACATGCCCCTGGGTGATGAGGTTGCTGCCAGTGCACCGACCCTCTCCAAACACTCCCACACAATAGGGTCAACCATTTTATGGAACATTAGGGGCTCGGAGGTGTGAGAGAGGCTGCCCTGCATCTGGACTGTACCTGACTGCAACATCCATGCCCCTTTGCATTAGAGTCACCTGCACATCAGGGCCCAGTCTTGGGCCTGTCATACAAGGACAAGGGACACAGCCAGAAAGCAGCCCATGCATTGTGTTCCTCTCTGGAGTGATGTCTTTTCATCCTTGTTTTCTGGGAATCGCTAGTATTTACGTGGGTTCTCTGCAGAAGTTAGCTCGTTATTTCACGTCTGACAAAGAACCTGACACTGGCAGGGTTTAGGGTGGGGCGACACACTGAGAGATGCTATCTCCACCCAGCGGTCCAATCTCAGCAGGTGTATTTGCAGGCGAGGGGAGGAAGTGTCTGATGATGTCATGTTGCTAAAAGCAATTGAATTTGGCATAATTTATATGCTATGTAGTCCATCAAAGAAGCTCTGAATATTACTGTATCTTCCTGCAAATTTGCAAATGATAGGATCTCACTTCAAAAGTCCTCCAAATCTTTGAAAATCAGATCCTGGGAGGAGAGTCACACTGTTACCTGCAGTACAATATGGCAGCACCCCAACAGCCGCACCCCACAGTGAGCCAGCAGAGGGCGCCGCTCACCCAACTGCTGGGAAGGCTGCAGGGAGAAGAGTGTCCCGCCAGGATGCCGAGTCACCTCCCAAAGCTGTTCCTCAGTCCCAGAGGGGAAACAGGCTGGAAGTTGTCATTCAGTCTGCTCCTGAGGGCCATGATTCCAGGGTTCACAGACCAGGCATCACTGTCTGGAGGAGAAGAGGAGGTTCAGGTGATGGTTGCTTTCTGAGTCCACTTGTCCAGGCTGTAGCGCCCAGACACTCCCTCAAACACTAGCCCAGGAGCTGCTTTGAATATTCTGTAGGCGTGAGTGTGTAAGCTTGACTGTCTGACTGTCCTGGAGAGTGGGGGGCCACCTCCAGTCAGGACTTGTGGAGAAAAATAGGATCTAACAGAAGAATTCTGCCTCTAGAGAGCATCAGCTCCTGTGTGAGTGTCCAGCCTTCCTGACTGCCCTGCAATTCTGGACATGCCAGACCCCATACCTATCTATCTACCTGTCTATGATCTACCTATCTGTCTATTATCCATCTATCTATCTATCATCTATCTATTCACCCACCCCTCATCTATCAATCTATCTATAATTTATTATCTACCTATCATATATCAGCCATCTATTCATTCACCCCTATTAATCGATCATCTGTTGTCTACTTAGCATCTATCTGTCTTCATCAACTATCCATTTATCCATCCGTCTACAATAGATCATAGGTAGATCTATCCATTAATCATCTGTATATATCATCCATCCATCTATAATAGATCGTAGATCTATCTATCCACCCATAAAATATCTATCATTTATCTGTCATCCATCCATACACACACACACACACACACACACACACACACACAAACATGCGTGCATGCGCACAGCTCTCTCTTTTCAGTTCTGTTTCTCTGGAGCCCTGGCTGACACACAGAGAAAGATTATGGGGCTGACCCTCCAGGGTCAGCAGGTCCCAGATATTAAAGCACCAGGTCACAGAAGGAAAAGTCAGGGCTCATGCAGTGGCAGCCCCGTGTCTGGTCCCCGCAGGCCGAGCTGGAGCAGCGCCTGGCACAGGCCAAGGAGAAGGTGTCGCAGATGGAGAAGCTCCTGCCACGGCAGGCCATCAACGAGGACCAGCGGGAGGTGCTGCAGCTGCTGTGCCGGGCACACGAGCTGGAGGTGGAGAGCACAGAGCTGCAGGCGCACAGCCTGCGCAGGAAGAACTTGCTGTGCCAGAAGGACTTCGTGATCCAGCGCTTCCACCAGCACCGCCTGCTGTGCGAGCGCATCATCCAGGACCAGCGGCGGCTGCTGCAGGGTGAGCTCCGCGTGCGCGTGCCTTAGCTTCAGGGCATGGGGTCACCCCCAGCCAGCACCCAGCACCCCAGTCCAAATGGCATCCTGGAGACAACTCCCTTCAGCCCAAGGAGAACTGAAATACAGGTTCAATAGGAGTTTATCAGTTGCCCTGAGGACTTTAACCTGGGGCCAGGCTGACTGATGCTCTGTGATTTTGCAGGTCACATACATGTTCTGGCTGGGGGTGCACACAAGGGAAGACGGAGACAGCCGGTTCGATTTAATTCTTTTTTTAAAAAGGAAGGGTGCAGGCAGCAATGAAGGCAAGCAGACAGGCAGGAAAGAGACGAGGGAGAAGCCCTTATTTGATTTACTTATTCATCTAAGCTGTTCCTTTTGGCCCTGGGATTCGAACCTGGGACCTTGGGTTGATGTGGACTTTGCCCAAGCCCCCCACTCCGCGAGGGTGCAACAAATTCTAATCTTGTGACAAAGACCTCTGTGAGCAGTCTGGCTCCCATGACTTTGGATTTCTCTGGGTATGAGGGAGGCAGGGGTTAAAATGTACCTTAGAGAAAGGAATGCTTCGTTTGGGGAACCCACTGGAGAGCTCAGAACAGCCCTTTCTGGAATCTTTCTCCCAAGGGCAGGGCAGAGGGCCCATTCTCCATCAGCACATGCTGCCCTATCTCTTCACAGCACCAGGTGCTGGTTCTTTTTCTTTTCTTTTCTCTCTCTTTTTTTAAGCCAAGGTACAGGCAGGAATGAAGGTGAGTAGTCAGTGCAGGCAGGAGGAAGAAGCATCTTTATTTTATTTTTGTTTAATTGTTCACATTGGTTGTTTTCCCCCTGGACTTGGACTTGGGGCTGAAACCCAGGGGTATGTGGCCTGTGCTCCTGAAGCGACTGACTCAACCACTGCTCCAGCAGGGTGTGCTGGGTGCTAGTTCTGATGTCGCCCGAGCAGTGTTCTGGACCAGGGCCACACGTCTCGGGGTTTTGTTGACGTCCTCGCGGATGGCCACGTCTCCAGTTACTTGCTGGTCTCCAGAGGGGTCGTGATTGAAGGTGCTTCCATGAGCGAGAGCCACCCTGCAGGGTTCGGGGTTAGCTCTCTCACTTGCCATAGACGGTTCCAGAAAGTTGTCTGTGGGACTGTCCCCAGGAGAGCCATCGGCAGGGTGGTCACGGGAGACCCACAGGGTTCGTCTGCGGGAAGGTGCGTGTTCCTTAGACGCCTCTGCGTCGGCAGAGGGTTTCAGCCCCTGGTACTGTCCACCCCGCTTTAGTATCCAGAGCACGTCCCCACTGGTCCCCACTGGTCCAGAGACACACCCATCTCGCGAGCTTGCGCTACCCTCCTGCTTTCTGTCCCTGTGCACGTGTACAGAACATGGGGTAGCCTTTAGTGTCTGGCTCCATTTGCCCTGTTGCCACCTTAGGACTTCTTTGTAACTCCTCCTTGTCATCAGCAGGTGGGCATTTGGCTCTTTCCCGCTTTAGGCTGCTGTGAGTGCAGTTGTGCCGTCTTTGTGTCCTTGGTTCTTGAATCTCTCGTATTTTGTGTCCGTTATATTGTTAATAAAACAGTTTATGGTTCAAAGGCAATGGGGCCATGAACAGTAGAACATTTTACATAAGCAGAGAAGACAGATACAGAATCTCTTCACTAGGGAAACCACTTTGATTGGCTTGAAGTGTTTGTTTGCCTCCAAACTTCCCGAAGTGGCTGTCGTGCACATGGGGTGATGTTCATTCCGCTGGCCTCTCTCTGGCCCCCAGACAGCGGCGTGGAGGTGCCTGAGGCGCTGGAGCGGCAGTATGACCTGTTCTCCCGCGAGCTGGGTGAGGGCTCGCTCACCCGCCTGCTGCTGCTACAGTCCATCATGTCCAGCTCATTGCGGGTGAGTCTCCAGGCCATGGTGGGGGACTGGTCCTGGGTCAGGGAGCCAGGCTGCTGGAGCCAGGGGGTACTGGCCTGCAGGTTTGCCCCTCACCCCTCTCTGTCTTCCCAGGATGGTTCTGTCTTGAATGTCTCTCCTCCTCCTGGGGAGGGCAGCCTAGAGCAGCCTGATGACAGGAAGGACCTCCCATGGGGGGCCCAGTTCCAGCTGCCGCCCATGCTGCTGGAGACTGACAGGTAACCATACCCCCTCCCACCGTGAGCACCCCTCCAGAGGCACTCATCTGTGAGCTACCTGCCCTGGGTACCACTCCAGAGGTATCCCAGCCTGGGCAGAGTGGCTATGTCTCCAGTGGGTTGTGTGCACCTGCCCTGGGCACGGGCAGGTGTGGCAGGCGGCAGGTGTGTAGGGTGGGTGAGTGAGTAGTGGGTGAATGTGCCCAGCATGGCCCCACTGCAGCCATGTGGCAGAGGCCATGTCCCACCCCGTCTTGGCCACCACTGGAGGGTCACTCCTGGTTTTCCTTGGGCTGCAGCCGGGGGATGAGGGGCACCGGTGGCTGGCCCTGCTGAGACCCATGCAATCCTACAGTGATGGCTATACGTCGGTGAAAGCCACGCCGTCCAAGAGGCTGGGGAAGCAGGATTCCCTTCTCCCGCCGTCCTCTGTCCGCATCCTGCTGACCCCGCCAGTCCATGAGGTGGGTGTGTGTGGTGCTGACCTGGGGCCTGAGTTCTGGGAACACCTCCCTTTTCCCACAGAGCCATCAGGAGCCCCTATCAGAGCTGCAATGGACCGAGGGAGCAGGAGAGAAACTTCCAGAAGGAGGTGTCTCCTTAAGTAGCCATCACAGAGGTCGTGATCACATACCGAGCCCAGCATTTAGCTGTGTTTCAGCCACCAGGCTAGCTCACAGGCCCAGCCAGTCTGTGGTTCCCTGGAGACCAAATTCTGAGACCAGTGTGGCCGGGTCGCCCCTGCTCTGAGGTCTCAGGAGGGTCCTTCCTGCCTCTGCCAGTTCCTGGTGTCCCCGGGCGCTCCTTGACTTGTGAACATCCTTTCAATCTCTGTCTCCCTCTCAAGTGGACCCTCCTGGTCTCTGTGGTCTTGTGTTAGAAGGAGCCCTGCCGTTGGGGTCGGGTTCACCCTAAAGCCACGACCTTACCTTGAGACCCTTAACTAACTACATCTGCAAATGTCCTATTTCCAAATTAGGTCATGCTCTGAGGTCGCGGCTGGACATGGATTTAGGGGACACTGTTCCCCCCTCTAGACTACACTTCCCCAGCCGTGAGTGAGGGAGAGGTCCCCATCCAAGAGTAGGGGTCCCTACTCTTGATTTCTACACGAGAATGTAGAGAAGCCAGGTAGCTGCTCCCGCCCTGATCACAGCAGTGTCCCGGTGGCTTTGGCCACTGGTGGCCGAGAGGTTTAATCCTTGCAGGATTAACGAGCTGACGACTTGAAGAGCTCCGTGTGCCCCTGTGCCCTGGCTCTTCCCTCTCCCAGGCAGGTGCTTGGGCTCTCTGGAGACAGCCCTGCTTCCCAGCCCCATGCTGTTCCTGCCATGTCCCTGCAGCCTTGGGAAGCTGCCCCCTGTCCCAGTTGGATGATGCTGCACCTGTCAGATGATGGCCCCAGGGGCTTCAGATGGAGGCCACATCCCAAGTAATAGGGGAAACCCCAAAGGAAAAGCCCAGCCCCTCCTGATCTCTCCAGAAGAACCTCAAGGGGCCATTCAGTTCCTGCAGCATCCCTTCCCACTTGCCCCAGACGGCCTCTCTGCTCCTGCCCCTGTCCTATGTGTGACGTCTCAGGAGATGGTGGGCTGGGAAGGAGGCAGCGTGAATGTCTGCTGGCTGTTACTGGCAATAGTGGCTGGGTCTGCACACGGCCCAGCAGACCTGGTTACTGTGCTGAAGACGCCCCTCCCCTTGAGCCACTCTCCTGCCATTGTGCTGGAGAGTCAGGATCCCCTGGAGGAAACCCCCATTGCGGCTGGGGGAGCCACCCCCAACGCTTTAGTCCTGGGTGCGCTGACCCAAGAGTCCCTACCTGTCACTCACTCGTTCTGACTTCCTTCCTTGACTCTTGCCCAACCCCCGAGTGGTCTCTGGGTCTGCTTTGGGGAACCAACCTGGACCGCAGGTGGGCCCAGTGACTTCTGACTGTACCACGGCTGCTTTCCTGCAGAAGTCGGGCTCCCTGAGTGTGAAGAGTTTGGTGTCCAGGCTGTACTCCCCAGCCGGCCTGGAGCCCCCCGGGCTGAGCGCACAGGCCCTCCAGGAGATGGCTGCGAGCACCAAGAGCATCGCACGCATCGCGGCCAGGCGTCGCTCCAAGGTGCAGGACCATGAAGGCAGCAGCGGCCGCTCCTCCCTCCACCTTCCGGATGAGGCGGCCCTGGACGCCAGGGACCCGAAGTCCAGTGTCACCCCAGGCCCCAGCCCAGCAGACAGGAGACAGCCCCACGCCAACCTGTGCGCAGACCACTCCGCGGAGAGGACAGCCCGGAGGAAGAGGTCACCCTCGCTCACCTGGAGCGTGCAGCCGGTGGGTGGGCTGGCCGGGTGCTCCTCGTCTGGCCCTGGGGCCCAGCAGGATGGCAGGAGGGGCAGCTAGGAGTGCGCTGGGCCAGGGCCTGGATGTGAAGCAGGCAGAGCAGGAGCCGTGAACCAAGCTGCAGGGCCCGGCTGTTGTTCCCATCAGAAGCCACGTGGAAATGCAATTTTGAGATCTTTTCCTTATGTCTTTTTTTTATTTTTTACTTAAAATTTTTTTAAAGGAAAGGTGCAGGCAGGAATGAAGGTGAGCAGAAACAGGAAGGAAGAGAGAGAAGGAGGAAGCATTTATTCATTTAATTTCATTTCTCATCTTGGTTTTCTCCCCAGTCCCAGGTCTTGAATTCAGGTCTCTGAGATGTATATGGCCTGTGCTCTCGGCCGAAGGCAGCTGATCAAACCACTACTCCCACCAGGGCACGCCCTTCTCCTTTTGTCTTAACAGTGTCTCCCACTCTCCCACATGCCTCCTGGCATTGGATCGGGCCGCTACTTGGCTCTGAAGCAGGCAGGTAAGGGATAGCTGAGATGGCACTGCTGAGTCAGGCGCGGTTTCCACTGTGCTCAGCACACATCCTGTCCATCTCAGGACAGTGACTGGCCACCTGTGGTTTGCTGACCTGTTAAATGGCCATATCAGTTGTCTTTCACTTTCGCCTAATGCCTCAGCGCCCTTAGTGAACAGTATTTTCCATTCTGAGTTCCCTTCCTGGGATATTAGACAATGTTGTCTGCAGGAGCATCTCAGTCTAACAGGATTAAGCAAAACTCAAAGAACACACAGCAGAGACCAGATGGATCACAGTGGTGTGTGAGAGAGAGAGAGAGTGTGTGTGTGTGTGTGTGTGTGTGTGTGTGTGTGTATGCACAGGAGGGATACGCAGGCAGGGGATACAGGCAGGGAGGGACACGTGGGGAGGGTGTGCATGGGCTCCTATGAGTTTTTGTCTTCACTGGCGAGGTTGCTTTCCTCAAGCTGGAGACCCAGGAGTGCCCTTCGCAGGAAGAGTTTCCCTCACCAGAGAGCCTGCCACCCTTTGGCTGTGTTCAAGCCTTCAACTGAGTAGGTGCAGCCCACCCTTACAGGGAGGGTCATCCACTTCCTTAATCTGTTGATTTAAATATTCATCTCAGGCGTGCCCTGGCGGAGTAGCGGTTTGGTCAGCTGCCTTTGGCTAAGAGCGCAGGCCACATATCCCAGAGACCTAGGTTCAAGACCTGGGGCTGGGATGAAAGCTATGATGAACAACTAAATAAAGTGCTTCTTCCTCCTCTCCTGCCTGCCTGTCTCTGCTCGCCTTCATTCCTGCCTGTGCCTTTCCTTTGGAAAAAATAAATAAGTAAAAGAATCTCATCCAGCCAACTCACAGAAACAAACTCAGTAATGTTTGACTAAGTATTTGGGTTCCTGTAGCCCAGCTGTGTTGACACATTGGCTATCACGGGGGCGTCCGGAGTGACCCTCCGTGGGGGGCCTGGAAAGGGAAAGGGGGTCAAGCAGCCGGGAGAGCATCACTCACTCGTTCTTTCTTGGGGTGGAAGGAGAAGCCACAGGAGCCATCTGCCACGAGTGGGCGTTTGATTAGAGCTTGTTCTGCTCAAAGGGCCTGTGTTTCCTCCCTTCCTTCCTGCTCCTCACACCCACTGCATGTGACTCTCCCCGCAGGCCGTGGAGAAACTCCCGTCCTCCGGGGAGCACTTGACCGAGAGCCAGCCACCCCCTGCAGCCAAGTCATTGGGAAAGAGCCTATTCCCCGCTGTTCCTGCAGCTGCCAAGATAAAAGCCAGCCTCAGCTTCCATGCAGGTACAGGACAGAGAGAGAAAGCATGCTGTTGTCCGTATCTTGAGGCTCAGCCACTCCTCCTGACGTGAGCTGGTGGGCGGCGTGCCTGGTGGGCTGTGCTCCGCTGGCAGTGCAGGTCAAGTGGGTGACAGGATTTTTGGGCAGCCGTGTGCCAAGATCAATGGCTTTGTGAAAAGAAATGTGTGCAGGACGCTCAGTTGCGCCTGGCCGGCCTGACACCCCATAGAGTTTAAAGATGGGAGCACATAGGTCGTTGCCTTATTCAGGCCCCAGTGCCTTCTCTCAGGGTAGGTATGACCCCCGCTCCTGAGGTGGGGGTGGGGGGGCCGGTGTAGCAGAATAACATGCACATCGTGAGAACTTCGGAGGACAGATGTGCTCAAACTGACAGAGAAGTCACTGTACAGGCCTCCGTCCAGAGAGGGTCACTGCGAGGTGCGGCCCCCTTTGGCCCACCAAGGTGGTTGACGTGAATATGAACCTATTGTTATGGGCATGGGGTGTTTCCAGATTATCACAAGTCACAGTAATCGGTCATGTCAGGGTTCCTCAACATTGGCGCTGACCCACTACGCGAGAAGGACAGAAGTGGAGGCGGAAGGTCATGGAGACTGGACGGTGCTGCCGCTATGATTGATGGCCAGGATTTTGTCTTAACATTTTTCTGTTTAATCTTCCTAGTGATTCATATTTGTTTTATTGACAAAAGTATCAGTCCACTGTCCACTTGGAAAAACAGACGAGCAAGCCAGGCCTCACCGTGGACGGGGGAGCACAGGGGCCTGTACCGAGCGTTTGCAGGCAGTTCTCTGGGGAAGGGGTTGACTCAGCCGCTGCGCAGAGGACAGGGGCACAGAGGTTAAGGAGCCGGTCTGGGCTGCACAGCGGGCGATCAGCACCAGTTGGGATTTGCAAGGGTCCTCACTCTTACCCTCATTTTCACACGTCCTACAGCTTTGTGCTTTACTGGAGGTCGGTGTCAAGTGTGGGATCAGAGGTTATCACATTGTTAGGGCTCCTGGTGAGGGGTCAGGAAGCAAAGCTGTGTCCTGCGCCTCAACTGGACAGCTCCTAGACAATTCCTGCCCGGGCTGTCAAAGGCTTTTCAGAAGTGACTGTGACAAAATTCAGGTTATCTGTAATGTCTCAGCTCGGTCATTGCCCAGGACGGAGCCAACCTGCCATGACACTCAAAGACTTTAAATGCTTTGAAAAGACATTGTAAGTGTTCTCCGTCTCGGGATTTCCTGCTTTCAAAACGTTTTATTTATTTATTTTTTTGTTTTTTGCTCATAAAACAATAAGAGACATAGAGAGGGCAGAGCTAGGCATGGGGTTTGGCGGCACAGAGCTGTGTCATCCAGCACCTCTCACCCAGGCCCCAGCCCCTTGCCTGGAGGAGGTGCAGAGGACCCACCTGTATGAAGTCATCTTAATACTCTAATCACTGGCGGAGTCGCCACCAGGAGCCCAGCTGGGCGGCTCAGATTCCTGTGGTCGCACCCGCCTGACCTGGTGGAGTTGGTGCTTTGTCTTCTCTGGAGATGCCCCGGGATATGTTTGCACCAATGACTGAAGGCGAAGTTTGCTTTGCCCAGAGTTTTGTCATGAAATTCCTCACATGTGCAGGAGAGAGGAAATAGCATCACCTCTATCATAGCCCAAACCTCCACAGGGACCCACACCAGCCACTGTCTCTGTTTCTACAGTCTCTGCACTTTTTCATTTGTCTGCGGTTTAATCTCCTGGAGATGTTTCCAGAAAGCCCAGGCCATGTTTTTTCACACATAAACATTTCAAAAGCCTGAAAACAGAGGCCCGCATGTTGGAGCGGGGGCCCCAACACCCTCTCGGACTCAGTCTGTCTACAAAGCAATCGGTCTCTTCAAATAAGATGATTGGTCCTCTCATGGGCAAGAGAGGGCACCTATCCACCTTGGTGGCAGGCTGAGTCCAGCCTGCAGGGGCTGCTGAGCCTCTTTCTCCCAGAAAGGAGGACCTTCTTCTCTCAACTGTGCAGACAGAGGAGAGACTGTGGGCAAGCATCTCCCCTCTCCAGCCGTATGTTCCTGTGGAGAAGCCAGGACTGAGCAGAGTCCGTGGTCCATCAAGATCTGTTAGCCCCTCTGGTTCAGATGGGTAAACTGAGGCCCGGATCCTGGATGCAGCATCCGGTGCTGATGGCACGGCCGTGTTGGCACTCTGTGTCTCTCCTCAGTAACCAGCTTGGAGAGCACATGCTGGGCTTGGCCAAGGGAGAGAGGGCCTGTAGGGAGCAGGTGGAGGACCAGCACTCCCCCTCCTCTGGGGGCCCCTGCGGATCTGGGCTGAAAACAGCCCAGTAGGGGCACCGAGGATCAATGCATTCCATCAGTGTTTGCTGAAGACAGGCTCTGGGACGCTGCCTGAGCGGAGACCCTGGGAACTCCCATCTGACTGCTCGCTGGCAGTTTATTTAGGACAGCAGTGTCACTGGTCCTGGTGTGTCGCTGTGTTGCAGTTACCAGCCAAGCCCTGTGTGCATGTGTGCGGAGGAGGAGCAGCTGGCTCCTGCCAGACCCTGGAGACCAGGGGGGGCGCACACTCAGCCGTGGTCTATACATCTCCAGCAAACACGCCCGTTTCCCGGAGATGGTCAGGAGCGAGGGGGGCCGCATGGATCTGTGAGTGAGCCCGGCCATCGACCACCTCCACAGGTGCTCCCTCACCTCTGTTCTTGTCCTGAGAGTCAGTCCTCCCTGTCTCTCTCCTCGCCCAGCCCAAACCCTCTCTGAGAAGCTGTGGAATGCCTTTCAACAAGAAACTCTTTCTCCTGCTAAGGGCATCATGATTCATACCCAGAGCAGCTTAGAATTTCACTCAGATACAGATTGCAAACTGGCCTCTCAGGACCAAGCCCAGCTCCAGACTTGGAGGAATCTGGGTGACCAGCACTGCACTTCAGAAAATGTGAGCAATTCAGTGGCACCTGACATGCAAGAGCCAGCGGTTCCTGAAAGGGGAGGCCTGGAGACGGGACAGGGCATCCTCTGGCTGCGCCGCTGCAAAGGTGCCCCTGCAGGCTCTTTGCTCCTGTGAATGGTCCTGTTAGTCTCTTCACAGGGGGTGCCCAGAGTTCAGCACAGCGCCTGCAGGGAGGGTGCCCAACCCGCAAGGGCTGCGCGGACAGACAGGTGAACGCGTGCCCCATCTCTGAGGCCGAGGACTCAGTGCCACTGCTGCTGAGCTTGCTGAGCTTGGTCTTTTGTGGCACAAAACAGTTGCTCCTCTGTACAGCTGACTTTGAATTGGGGGACAGACGGATGAGTATAAACGTGACCATGGTGGCTGTGTCAGGAAGAGAATAAAGCAGGTGGGGAGAATAGGGCTGGGGATGGTGGAGCCTCTCTGCCTGGTGACCTGGGGAAGCGGCAGATGCCCTGTCCCCTCCCTGGGGACAGACCTGCTCCTCCCCTGCCCTGTAGTGACCATCCAACAGGGAGGAGTTGGAGGGATGATGGAAAGGCAGAGTGTTACTAAAGAAAGAAAGGTACCGAATGGTGGAGTGGGGATTTCTAGAAGTTCTAGAAGGGCCAGAGCTTGGGTGCATGTCCATAAAACCCTCCTGGGGTGTGGGGGTGTAGAGAAGGCAAGCAGTGAGCTGGTTCATCGGGTGGCAGCATGGCGCCCATGGTTCACCTGCGCCTCCCCCCAGTTTCGCTGGGCCCTGAAGCTGACCCTGCGTCTTGTCTCCACCCCACCCTAGATGAGAGCACGCTCCATCTGCCTGAGGCCGGCTTCGTCTTCCCTGGTGCTGTGTGGCACAGCAGCCCCGGCTCCAGCAGGGCGCCCCTCCTGCCCCGCGACATCCGAGGTCAGTGCTGCCGACCCCCGCGCCCACTGCCTTCTGGGTGTGCGTGCCCGCGCCACGGGGAGAAGCAGAGGATACAGCATGCGTGTCCTCAGATGTGACCGCGGGCCAGCCCTCATCAGTGTGGGCCCCATGATCACCCCCGGCAGGATGCGTGCACGGGGAAGAGTGGGACTTGCAGCGGGCTGGGCGGCCAAGGTAGCTGGGTCTATTGTGGCTGAGGACATAGTTGGGACCTGGTCACCGCTCCAGCTCTCCGTGGCCCAGCATGCATTTTGCCCCTCAACTGAGCTCTGGGTCACAGAGCCCCGGCCAGGCCCCGGGGAGGCCGCGGACCAGCAGAAGGCCAGGATGGGCAGGAAACACCAGGGCCCCAGCCTGGCTGCAAGGCTGGGAGCCAAGCTGGAGCGGAGGCGAGTGTGGGCCCAGGATGAGAACAGGGGTCTCAGGAAAGGGACCTGGTGAGGTGATTTGGGGGAGAAAACTGCGGCAGAGTAAAGGCCCCTGGTGGGTGTCTGGGGCCCCAGGTAAGCCCATTTTCCACACACACATGTATGTATGCATCTGGCTCTGTCCCCTCGGATTCTTTTACAAGCCGTTGTTTCCTGAGGTGCCCTTAAACATGAGCAGATTCCAGCCTCGGTGAAATGTCTAGAGTAGCACTCTCCAGTAGAAATAAGTGCAGACCACGCACGTCATTTCTGGAGTTCTAACAGCTTCACTGCAGGTGAAAGGAACAGGTGAAATTAATTCAGCAATAGATTTCATTTAACCCAACATGTGAGCGGTGTACAGATATTCACAGGAAGCCACACTGTGCAGCCAGTGTGTATTACACACAAAACATGTCTCACTTTGGACCAGTGCTCAGTGCCAGGTCAGGAAGACGACTGCAGACGTTCTTTCATCAAAAAACACATTTACTCTTTCTTTCTTTCTTCCTTTCTTCTCGCTCTCTCTCCGTTCTTTCTTCCTCCCTTTTTTTTTTTTTTTTGTTTTTAATGAAAGGTGCAGGCAGGAATGAACGCAAGTAGGCAGGCAGGCAGGAACAGAAAGGAAGAAAAGTATTCATTTTCATTTAGTTGTTTATCTTAGTTGTTTCTCCCAACCTTGGGATGTAAGCCCAGGTGACTGGGATGTACGTGGACTGCTCAGCTGGAGGCCAGGGGTCCTACCTGCTACTCCACCAGGATGCATCTAAAGTTTTTTAAATGTTTGTTTTTTTTAAAGGAAAGGTGCAGCAGGTATGGAGGTGAGCAGAAACAGGCAGGGAGAGAGGAGGAAGAAGCCCTTCATTTTATTTAGTTGCTCATCTTGGTTGCTCCCCCTGGCCCAGGTCTCAAGCCTGGGTCCCCGGGATGTACGTGGACTGTGTCCGGTGGACTTACCCACTAGGCCCCCAGGGCTCTCTTCTCGCTGCACCTTTAAGCCATTCCCGTGTGTTGCTATTTCAGAAAAGTGAAGAACTATGTCTCGCTATTATGCCCTTCTTTTCAAGAGTTCTAGAGGGAAGAGTCTCAACGATGTTTACCAGCCACGACTAGGGGCAGACACTGCCCGACCGAAGGGGCCGAATAGCAGCCAATAGCCCAGTGTCTTTAGGTGGGAGGGAGGGACATGTTCCCAGTGGCTGTGCCCACCACAGTGGAGAAGGTGGCTGGGGCGGGTCCTGGGAACAGGATGGTCTTACTGGAGTATCAGAGGCCAAAGTGAGGTCCCGTGGGGATGGTGAAGTCCCCAGGGCCCCGAGGTGTTCTGGGCAGGGCAGGGTGAGAAGAGATGGGCCTTGGCCCATGATGATTATCCAGGGGTGGGGACTGTCCAGTGGGCCCCAACTAGGCCTCCGGCTTCCTGGAGTTGTCCTTGGCCACAGACTGAAGCCTCCATCCCCTCTAGGGTCTACGGACAGCGGAGGCCGACATCACAGCCCGCTGCCCCCCAGCAGCCCCCGTAAGCGACAAGGTGGCAGTGCCAAGAGGCCAAGGAGACCGAGATGAGGATGGCGCAGGTCAGCCGGGGGTGGGGCGGTGCAGGCTGTGTCCCCAGGTTGCATGAGAGACGCGGGGCCTGGGCAGGACATGTCAGGGTCAGCCCTTTGCAAGACCTGGCGGCTGCCCCCAACCACTGTGGGAAGAGCTCTCTGCAGATCACCACCCCTCCCACCGACCTTGGGGGAGCCTCTTCTGGTCATCCCCAGGGGTGGGGACTGTTTTCGTTCCCAGAGAAAGCCCTCTGTGTTGGGGGCTGGACTGAGGAAGCCTCTGGGGACACTTGCATGGCTGCGGGCAAGTGGCTGGAAAGAATTTATCCCAGCTCTCTTGTGTTAGCTGGATTCTCCAGAGAAACAGACTAGGAAGGGAGAGAGAGAGAAGGAAGAGGGGAGAGAGGGAGAGAGATATTTGCTTTAAGGATGGGCAGGTAAGTGGAAAATCGCAGGGCAGACAGGACGCAGGGAGTTGCAGGCCCTGCAGCTTGAGTCTAAAGGCACAATTTCTTCCTCCTCGGGGGCCTCTGTCTTACGTCTCTCAACCTTCAACTGATTGGATGAGGCCCACCCTCGTGGTGGAGGTGACAGCCTTTCCTCAGTCTACTTACTCATATCAGTGTTTGTCTCCACTGAAACAGTCCTTCGCAGCAGCAACTAGACTTGAGTTAGATCAAATCTCGGGCACTGTGGCCTGGCCAAGCAACTGCACAGAAGTAGCCCTCATACTTCATAAGCCTTGACAGCCCACAGAGTGAGGCCGTTCCCTGCCCAAGGACACACAGGCTCTCGGGAGCCAGTATCAAGAGGGTTCTCACATTTCTTTGATCTCCTCGCCCCCCTGAGGCCTCCGCCATCCTCCTCTACACCTCACTCATGTAGAGAGGAAACTTTGCTAACTGCTGGGACAGTGACGGTTTAGCCACGCCACCTGGGGAACCCAGAGCCAAGGTTCTGACAGCATTTGGATCAAATAAGCTCTAGTTCTTTCCTTCTCAAGAGATAATCAAACCATGGAAGCCCTGTGTGCTGCCTGGATGCTGGGTGTGGCTTGTCTGGCCCTGCTTGGGCACTGGCTGGCGCTTCAAACCTGCTTCCACACCCCTCTGCCTCAGAGTCCCTTGTTTGGAGGCCATGGGGACCAGAGCCAGTGCCTTGGGGGACAGCCTCCTGGTGGGGAGCCTGGTGGGAGCAGCATGGGGTCCAGAGGCAGCCCTGAGGATTTGGGAGTCGGGGCCAGGAGGGGTGAGGCATCATAGTCTGGTGGTGGCCCCCATGGTGTGCAAACTGACCTGACCTCCCCTCGCTGTCTGGGTCTGTGTGGATGACATGACAGGGCCTTCTTCCAAGTCATACTGTCCTTTCCAGACTCCAGGGAATGTGGGCATGTGAGGTGGGTCCCCCTGCTGCAGGCTCTCTAGCAGACTTGCTGGCAAGCAGGCAGGTGGGCATCTGCCTCCTCCCCTGGATCCATGTCTACGGGCAGAAGCTAGCCTGGGTCTTGGGTAGGGCCAGTCCTGACATGGTGTCCTAAGGCACCTTCAGATGGTGTGTAAGATGGCATTGAGTGGTTCATGGACAATGACTCTACATTTACTGTCATGCCTACTCAAACAAATGTTAGCCCATCAGACATTGAATTCAGTAATATACTCCAAAAGGAAACTTTCAAATGAGTTTTTAAAAAGCAACAACAAAACTCCACAACAATCCAAGCAGCCAGGTGGTGCTGGGTTGGAGTAACAGTAATCAGTGTGGTTTGGGGGTGTCTGAAGCATGGATCACACAGTTTCCCATGTGTCTTTCAGGGGCTGAGTGTGGTTGCCAGTAATGAGAAGTCCTAAGACAATTGACTTAAACAACTTGAGCTTCTTTTTCTCTCTTGGTGACTAGTCTGGAGGTGGCACTGTGTAGGACTGCTCCCCAAGTCATCCAGGACATAGGCGTCCCTGGATTTTGGACTTGCCCTCCATAAAGGGAGGAGGCCCTATGCTCAAGGTCACAAGATAGCTGCAGAGTTACCGCCATCACACCTTACATTTCAGGCAGACGAGAGGAAGCTGCACCAGCGACCTCTGCTTCCGCCCCATTGGCCAGAGGCATGGCATCATAGTCAGGCCTGAGCGGCATGCCAGGAAGATACCTATGGCATTCCACTACCCAAGAAGGAAGGGACAGGTTTGGGGCCAACACCCTTCAGTCCTGATGGCAGCATGTCCTTTTTCCTGTGGTATCCTGTGCCATTAGATGAAGAGGTCACATTGGGCAAAATGAGAAAACTGCTGTGGTTTGGACGCAAAAAGCCCTTACTCTGGGCGCTGTGTCGGGTTCCAGTCCCAGCTGGAGCTGCAGTGCCATCGGGTTCATGGTTCTTGAGCTCGCAGCTGTTGCCTGCTGTTGCTATCACTCCTGGTGCCAGCAGATGCCACTGTGCTGAGAGGAGGACATTCCCTTGTCAGACCCTGCCCGGGTGAGCCGGCACAATGTTGGGTCCTGCTCACCTCATCCTGACCCACAGTGCCTGCAAAACCCCCGTCACTGTCAGCGGGTTACAGCCAGACTGCTTTGAAACCACCGGGGAATTTCCCCTGGCCTGCTTGACGTCTGCACAACCCCCTACCCTGTTGCTGCCTCTGCTGTGTCCCTCAGCATGACAGGGACAGGAGCGTCTGCGCCATAGCTGATCACTTATGGGGTCCAGTGAGACCCTCAGCTCTTCCTCACTTCCAGCCTGGATTCTGGGACACCATTCTGAGAAGGGAGGCTGCTCACAGCGTGGAGGGAGACAGAGGACCCATGTCCTTGCGTGGAGAGTGCCCAGGTTGCTGGGGCTTCATGGAGAGCCTGGCCCCTCGCCAGCCTGACTCTCCTTTCTGGGCTCAGCCTCTCTACCTGTGAAGTGGAGACTATGACCCAGGAGCAGAAAACAGGAAGATTCACGTAGGAGAGACCCTCAGGGGTTTCCATTCGGGGGCATCCCGTAAACAACATGGTCCATCCTTCCTGGCTCAGATGAGCAATTTTTAAAAAGAGGAAGTGGGATTTTAAAAACAGGGACAAGGAAACACGGTGGGAAGCACAGAGGTGAAAGTTCATCTCCCCACCCTGGCCCCTCAGTACCTCTCCAATTGGGGACTAGCCTGTGCCCCAGGGCTCAGGAGTCAGAGGGAGGGAGCAAATATTTATCTTTGCTGTTCAGAAACCGTAGGCCCAAGGGGAAGGCTGGAAGATGAAGCAAAGAGGTTCCCGCTCACCCTTACCAGATGAAGATGGTGGTGGGTGGGGTTCAGGGAGGAGGTAAGCAAGAGTTGGGGGTGTCAGCAAGGAAACATTGACCCTGGGCTCCAGGCCTGGGGAACACAGGCTTCAGGGATCCTGGGGAACAAGAAAGTACTGGTTGCCTCTCTGTATCTGTTTTCTTTCTTCCATGATGTAGAAACCCAATGAAGAGCTGCCTTCTCAATCTTTTGGCACCTCTGTATGACCCCATGACTAAGTGCTGGTCAATGGGACAGAAGTCAGATAAGGCTATTTCTAAGGATCTCTATCTTAAGTATAAATCCATGTTCTTCAAGCCTGTTTTCTTCTTCACTTCCTCTATTTTGCCTCCTGGAACTTAAGCTTGATGACTGGAACTTTGACCACTATCTTGGGGCCATGAGGCAGAGGCTAAACCCTAGGGAGGAAAGACTGGGAACCAGAAGAGTTCAGTGTATGAAATTGTTGGTTCTTCAGACCCATTAGACACTTATCACACAGTTTCAGATCCAGAAGGGAGTTTGAGCTCAGGGTGTGGATGGTCCTGCTCCCCCGAGGATGCTGAGGGTCTGTTCAGGTCGCTCTCCCTACTCTGGTGGCTCCTTGGCTTAGAAGGACAGCATGTGAGCACAACTCCAGTCTTCCCACGGCTTGTGCCTGTGTGTCTCTCACGAGGCCTTCTGCACAGACATGGTTATATTGAAGTAGGACCACCAAGCTCCTGTGTGGTCTCATCTTTAATAATCACATCTGTCACCAACAAGCAAGGTCACGCTCTGATATTCCGAGGTTAGGATTCCAATGTAGGAATCAGGGGTGGGGGTGGGTGGCACGCAGTTCAGCACATACAGGAGGGGACAAAAATAGAGAAAGGCAACTGGTAGGCCAAGGTGGTGTAAGGACATTTGCCAAGAGCTCCAGACATTAGCTGAGGGGGATGTAATTAGTTGCATTAATGTATTATTTGCTTTCCATTTTTCCAAATATGTACAAAGACATTTGCTGTGTTTAAATTCTTATTAAAATGAATTAATAAAGTTTTCTCACTATTCCATTAATCATGCTTCTGTAAACTATTTGTAGAATGACTTAAAATACATATACATACAAACACACACACATGTCTTTTAAAAAAGTGTTTATTCTTAGCCTTGAAATGTGCTTATAATTAGATTTGAAAACTTGGTATTATATATAAATGTAAGACATATTAAAAGAACTGATGTAAGAACTTCTCTTGGTTACTAGCTCCTAGTTCAAACTGTTTTCTCTATTCTTCACTAAACATAAGAAGATAACCAATGAGATTATCATCTTAAATTTTTTTTTTGAAGGAAAGGTACAGGTGGGAATGGAGGCGAGCAGGCAGGCAGGCAGGAAGAGAGAGGAGGGGGAAGCATTTTAGTTTATTTTATTAGTTGTTCATCTTGGTCGTCTCCCCCAGCCCTGGGACATGAGCACAGATCCTTGGGATGTATGTGGACTTCGCCCAGCTGCTACTCTACCAGAAATCATCTATCATCTTAAATTAAATCATTATCTTCTGCCTTGGTGGCTGGGAGTCCATGCTGGGGTCTCTGTAAGGTCAAAACAATAGATAGAGGAAGAAAGATTTTCTTTTTAATTGTAATCCAGATGATACTTTTGTTAAAATGTTAGCACTACGAAGCCTGCTTCTGATTTAAGGCTTTGAATGTTTATTTGGAAATAATTTAATTTCTGAGATCACATTGGAATTTGAAAAAGGAATTCCAACGAGAGCTCTATTTTTCTTGTGTCCTGCTGACTTTGGGAAAAGGGATCCGGGAAGAGAAAACAGCATGGTGCGCCCTGGTGGATAGAGGTTGGCGCAGCCTGCGTGCACCCAAGGACCTGGCTTCACATCCTGGAGCCTGGAGCCAACAACCAGAATGAACAACGAATAAAAAAGTGTTTCTCCCGCCTCTCTTCCTGCCTGCCTCCTCTGCTCTCCTTCATTCCTGCTTGAGAGAGAGAATGGCGCCACCCTCTCTCATGCATCTGGTTGCTGATCAGGATGCGGTAGATATAGTAAAACAACACAGAAATGAAGAGGTTTGTGGGGCTGCCTTGAAAGGACCCCTAAAATGGAGTTAGACTAAACCCAGTAATATGAGTCCCAACAAGTGTACTTACAGACCAGGCTTCACTTAAGTAAGGCTACTCCCCCAAAGAAAGAAGTCTGTTCTCCTTTGGGAAATGATACTTAGAGTGATCCAATCCAGTCGTCAAGATTTAAGGAGGACTTCTCCAATTAGTTCGGAAGCGGAGAGGCCGCTCTGAGCACAAAAGTGGACCCGGTGTGCCGGTTCAAGCAGGAAGGGCCTGTGATGCGCACACAGGCGAGTTCCTGGTTTTCTCATCATGATGTGCATTTTGAAAATACATCCTCTGAAGTGAGCCCACTAGACCACTGGTACAGGACAACTGTGGTCTTCTTGGGGCACTGCGGGTTAACGGGGACGAAAAGCTGCAGACAGCTGACTTCCCCAGCCCCAGCCCCAGCCCGTGCGGACCTGCTGAGATGCACACCGTCTGTTCTTTTGACGGAATCTGGCATCACATCCTCTTCTGGGCCACCTGAGCCCCCTCCTCCCTTGACTGGTGAACCTGCGGCTTCTGGATGGCAGCCTCTGGGCTGGCTGCCCTGTTCTGCCTGTGAGCACTGCTGCCCGCAGCCTGAAGTCCCACTTGTTCTGCATCCCAGACGCCACCCGTGAGAAAGAGGGTACACCCCCTCTTCTGTCTGAGGCGGCTTGTGTTGCCCTAGAAAATCTCTTAAATTGCCTACAGTTGCAGCAGCATTCACTTTGAAAGGTCAGCCCTCCAAGGTCATGCAGTTAGCGAGGGAGGCTGTGAGCTTGACGCAGAAAGGTGGCCATGAAGGGAGCAGGCAGTGTGCAGCGGGTAGGGGGTTTCCAACTTCCAAGGACCAGTTGGTACTGTGACAGGGGACAGGGTGGCTTCTGAAGGGTGTCTTCTTGCAATATGACCACTGTCCTGTGATCTCCTGGTTCCTGGCACCTTGTAGAGAGGTCAAGTGAGGACTTTGGAGCTGCCCTGAGTGTATTACATGGCCATCATAGGACAGATTCAAGGATCCTGACCGGAGAGAGAGGGGTGGGGAGAGAAGGCCCCGGGAAGGGCAACAGTGGGGCTTTCCTGAGGTGAGAGGCATGCAGTCCGGTGCCCAGGCGCCATGAAGGGAAGGAGCCAGCTCTCTTATATGGGCATCATAGGAGCCCTCAGGCAAGAGTTTAACAGCTTCTCAGCAGAACAGGTCACCCCAACTCCATAGGGAGGCTGGAGACTCCACCCCCAGCTGGCCCGTCTTTGGAATCTCCTGGGGTGGGGGGTCTTTGGGGCTTGAGGACAGCCCAGCTGTGCTCTTGAGCTCCCCCAGCCTGGGTTGGGGTCCCCTGCCTCTCTCTGGGACTCCTGCTGCCTCCAGAATGAAATGTCACCTCTGTAAACACTGGCTCCTGTTTGCAGTTCCAGAAACCAGAAGGGGAAAGCAGAAGGTGGGGAGAGGGTTTGAGGTGCAGTGAGGAGGCACCACTTGCATGGCTTTGTATGCTCACGACCCTGGCGGGGGTAGAATCCAGACAAGCTGCCTGTGGACAAGCCTCCCCTGAGGCCAAGGTCAGACAGCTGCCACCAGGGCAGGGCAGCTGCCACCGTTCCCCCGGGTTTTAGTGACTCCCCTACTCCTCAAATGCACACCCAGAAACCAGGCGTCTCCCAGCCTCCTCTCCCTCTCCCTCCATCAACTGCTCCATCCATTCTGTCTGCCCTTCCCCAAATCTCAAAGCTCGTACCCATCTCCCTTACCCCATTTCTGCCCCTCCCACTCAGACGCCCTCCCTGCAGAAACGCTCTTAGGGGCCCAACTTCATCAGCACCATCTCTCTCAACAGGCATGACCGCCACGTGCAAGGTGGGTTATCATTTCCAGCGTGATTCCCAGAAGGAAACTGAGGGTCCAGAACACACTGCTGCCAGCGCCTTTCCTGGACTGGCCGGCCATTCCCAACCTGGCCCACATGACCTGCGAGACTGAAATGAAAACACCGTGTAGAGCTCACATGGCTGGGGGTACACACAGACGGATGAGGTGGGGCTGTCTGTCTGGTCTCTTGGATGTTCGTATCACCCACAAAGACAGCGAGTTGAGTTTGCAGTTCTCCTTTTTCTCTTCTTATCCTACTGATGGGCGCACCCATCCAGCAGCCACAGGCCATCAGAACCTCCCAGCGACTTCCATCAGCAGGGCTGCTGTTTCTTGGCCCACACAACAGTTACTTCTCTCTGTTTTTCTGTTACAATGCTGGTGATGAAACCAGAAATAGCTGTAGCTACAGGGAACATCGCAGTAACTCAAACTGAAACCCTGAGAGCAGGCCAGACGGTAGTCAGCCAGGGAGGCGGTGGCATCTACCCAGGGTCCCGTGATGCAGTCAGCCCAGCTGCACCCTGGAGGAAGAACTGGGAGCCTAAAAGAGGAAGAGGGGGACACGGTGTAGGGGGGCACTTTCAGGGGTCGTAGGTCTGCTGAAGGAACCCTCAGAACAGGGGCTCATCTGGCTCTGGAGCTTGAAATTTGGATTCCAGCCCCAACTGTCACTTACACAGCTGCTCCTCTTCCACTGGTTGCTCAACCTCTCTCAGCCTCTGCTACATTATCTGTAAATGAGATACTATGTCGCAGTTTCAGAAAGAGTAAGTAGAAATGTTTGCTAAAATCCTGTGTGTGGTTTTTTTTGTTTGTTCTAATGGATGTGAAATTAACACAACATAAAATCCAGGGGCATTTAGCACACTCACTCAAAGTATTATGAAACTTCTACTTCTCTCTAGCTCCAAAGCATTTTATCACCCCCAAAAGGGTGCTGCCCCATCACACGGGTGCTGCCCTTCTCCCTCCCAGACTGGGTAATCTTTTTCTCAACTCCAGATCCTGAGATCTGCTTCCAGAGTGATCACCAAACACCTCTGGGCCTTATTCAAATTCCCAAGACTTTGGCCGTGAAATTCTGACTCTAGGGCATCCGAATCTCAATTTCATTCAAATAAACCTTCACCAACTCTCCCAGGGGCTACAGTGGGGACTGGGGACACTTCCAAATGTACAATCTGCTTTATCCTGGGAAAGGGTTGAAGGAGTCTACTGTAATAAAACACTTAAATTTTTATTTCCAGTGTCCTGTTCTTACTTGGCCAGTAAACCCTTTTATCTCCTCCAAGGGGGTACCCAGAGCCCTCTCTGGAAGCCAACTTTGCAGGGATAGCTTGGGAACTGATGACCCAGTGGAAACATCAGTAAAGCACCCTGAATGCAGGTCTTGTGGGTAAATATTTCATTTAATTGTCATCAGGCACCATTTCTTCGTGGTTAGCACATTCTGTGTTGGGGAACTTACATTTAAAAAGTTTTTTTACATGGAAGCTAATGTGGGTATGATAAAGTTCATCCTTTTGAGCGCACAGCTTTAGGAGTTTTGACAAACACATAGAGTCACCCAGCCAACAGCATCACAACCAAGATACAGAACAGTTGGTTTTGCCTTTTCTAGAATATCATCGAAATGAAATCACACAGTATATACTATTTTGAGGTTGGCTCCTTTCACCAGTCTAGTGAGGCTGTCACTGTTGAGTGTATTTTATGTTGATGTAAGGACATGTTACAGTTTGTCTATTCCTTTGCCAGTTGAAGGATTTGGGGCTGTTTCCAGTTTTGGGCAATTATGAATAGTCACTAAAAACAGTCACATACAGGTTTTTCTGCAAATATAAATCTTCATTTTCTTAGGTAACGACCTGGGAGTGGGTTTGCCAGCTTATATGGTAGATTCTGTTTCCCTTTGTGAGAAACAGCCCACCTGCCCAGGGGCTAGATCATTTGACCATCCTCCCAGCACCGTGGGGAGGCCCTGGCTCTGCTTTCTCACCTGCACTAGGTATCGTCAGTTTAAAACATTATTTAAACTCTCAGTAGGTATGTAAGAGGCAATAATCTCAAAAGTATTAATCTTTTAAGCTAACTATGACCCTCTCAAAAAAAAAAAAAAAATCTCTTGAAACCCTAATTCCCAGGACCACAGAAATGAGAGCTTTTATAGAGAAAGAATCTTAAAAGAGGAGATAAACTTAAAATGAGGTCACAAGGTGCGGTTCTCATCCAGCATGATCATATCCTTAGAAAAGTGGGGAATTAGGGACACAGCCTGTGTGGACCGTGTAGAGACCAGGCGCCCCACTAGGGGGAGGGGAATCAAATAAACAAGCCAATAAATAAAATCAAATCTTTCTTCTGTCCCTTCCTCCCTCTCCTTTAAAAAGACAAAGGAAAAGCTGGAATTTAGACGCAGACACGCAGAGGGAAGCTGATGTGAACGGTGAAGGGATGAGGAAGGTGACCACTGACAGGCCCAGCAGAGAGACCTGTGCCCGACCGTCTTGGAAGGAACCAGCCTGCCAGCTCTGGGATCGAAGGCTTCGGGCCTCCTTCCAGATGTGACGTGAACACGATTCTGTAGTTTAAGCCACTCAGTCTGCGGAGCTTGTCGCGGCAGCCCTCTCAAGCAAATATGCAAACAAAACAGCAGGCAAAACACTTGCACGTTTTGAATACCGCTCATGAAACAACGTATCTGTCGCCCACCCTCCAGAAGAACTAGACTGCAACCAGTTTCTGAGATCAGGAGTGCACCTATGCTTTGCCATCGCTGTCTGCCTGCCGGAGAGGCTGGCATGTTTTCTTGAGACACAAACGGGCTATCGGGATGGTGAAAACCAGACAGGTTATGTGCTGGTGACTAAGAGGAGAGGAGGCAGAGCAAGCAGAGCTGGAGCAGAGCAGCTGAGGCAGCAACAAGTAAGTCCTATGTGATGCTGAGTGGTTATAACACAGCAGTGATGGGTGATCTGATGGGACTTCATACAAAAGGCCAGGGCTA